>CAUYUJ010018349.1:786238-833997 GCA_963575745.1 Prorocentrum cordatum | reverse complement strand
TGATGAGGGCGGCGGCGATGCCCACTGCCGATCCGCAATGGAGTTTCCGAGTGCTTCCAGTTCCAGACTCTGGATTCCTTATCCAAGGTTTCCTTGTCCAACGCCCCCGCCGTACGTCGTGAGCTCTTAAGGATTTGTGGACCCAGACATGCGACGTCCTGAGCTTTTCAGGACGGCGCCCCTGGAAGTCCCCACCCTTTCCCCAGGACTGGTGTTTCGCCCTGAGTCGTTTTAGACGGTCCCGAGGCCCGGCGAGGGCCCCCCGGGGCCGAAAATTGTCAAAAACCTTCCGTCTTGATTTCTTTTACGACGCGAGCATGTCTGAGGCCGGTTCTTGCCCACGCGGCTTCGGCGCGACGCGCTCCGTCCACTTTCAGGTTCTCAGCGTCGACGCCCCGAGCCCTTCCCGGCCTCCAGCCCCGCGGGGCGGGGCGACCCGCAAGGGGTGGCGTGCTGCCAGGGCCGCCGCCGCGGCACGCGAGGTTTAAGTCGGGCCTGTCCCTCTATTTTGGAAAATTCAAAAACATAGGCAACAACAAATGTGGGGACGATGTTCGACCACGTTTTGACTGTTTTGTTTTTTTTTGACCGTTCTCTGGATGCTTCGTCGAACATCCACCTGTGTGGGGCATGCCCGACCGAACGCCAAGTTCCCGACCGTAGCGCGGACCCCAGGACGTCTGCGCGGACCTCCAACAAATCATGCTCACGTGTGTCCGTAGATCTGTTGGTCTTCTAGGTTCGGGCCGCGCGCGAGCGGGGGAGCCCGGGAACGGCCAGAGGGGGCAACACGACAGTCATGTTTCGTTGGCGGCGATCAGTTTCCAAGCAGCGGTCAGTCACTGGGACGCAGTGGCGGGCACAGGAGGCGCGGAGGGCCAACGAGACAGGCAAGCAGATCCTCCGGAAATGCTGGAGCAACAACAAAAACCCGCGTCGGTTCTGGCCGTGCCTCTCCCCAACCCTGCCTAGCGCCTCCCCAGAGAGGGGCGGGGGAGGACGAGGAGGACGAGGAGGAGGAGGAGGAGGAGGAGGAGGAGGAGGAGGAGGAGGAGGAGGAGGAGGAGGAGATGATGGGGGGGCGGGGAGGGGAAAGGGGGAGGAGGGAAGAGATGATGGAAAATGAGGTGTCTGAGGAGGGTTCGCGAGGGACGCAGGTTGGCGAGGGAAGGGGAGGAGGAAGAGGAGGAAAAGGAGGAAGAAAAAGAAGGAGGAGGAGGCTGGAACGCAGCAGCCCCGCCGCTGATGCTTGCCTGACGGAAAAAGGAGGAGGGGAAGGAGGTGGAGGAGGTGGAGGCGGAGGTGGAGGTGGAGGAGTGAGGACGATGACAAGCAAGAGGAGGGAGCTATGGCAGGAGGGAGGAGGAGGAGGAGGAGGAGGAGGAGGACGAGGAGGAGGAGGAGGAGGAGGACGAGGAGGAGGAGGAGGAGGCGGGGGCCTCTCTTCTCATGCTCGGGACGGTCTGCCTGTTGGGCTCCTCGGGCCACTCTCCTGGGCCCGTCGGCCAGCGGCCAGCCGACCCCAGGGAGAGGTGGAGGAAGAGAAGCCGAAGGACGGCGAGGCGCCCCCCATTCCCCCTTTCCTTTCCCCCTCCCCCTCCTCCTCACTCCTCCTCCCTCCTCCTTCCTGTCCTCCTTCCCTCCCCTTTCCTCCCTCTCCCCTCCCTCTCTCCTCCTCACTCCCCCACATCCCCTCCCTCCCTCCTCCTCCCTTCAGCCCTCGCCCTCCCCCCCCCCTCCCCCCCTCCCTCTCGCCTCCTCCCCCCTCCTCCCTTTCATTCCTCCTGTCGTCCTCGCCGTCGTCCTCCGTCGTCCCCGCCGTCGTCAGAGTCGTGGGCCGCACTGGTCCCTTCTGCCTGGACCCCGCGCCCCTGCGCGGGCGTGCGCCAGGCCAACCCAGAATCCTGTAATTCTACGGCCTTCACCCTCCCTTCGCCTTCATTCGACCGCATCTGTCCTCACCTGCCAGCAAGCGTGTCTTCGTGATGTTGGTTGCTCATGCCCTGAACGAGCGCACAATGCCGAGTCGATCCGATCCTAGATGGTCCTTTTCCGTCCACTCCTCCTTCCTCCCTCCCTCCCTCTGTCCCTCCTCCTCCTCCTCCTCCTCCTCCTCCTCCTCCTCCTCCTCCTCCTGCCTCCTCTATTCTCTGTGAGCAAGCTCCTGCTGTCTCCGCAGCTTCTCTGCCCAAGTGCCCCCCGTCGGCCGCGCGTGCGGGCGCCTTATGCAGGCGGTCGCACAAGCGGCTCTCCAGGGCGCTGGGGAGATCTTCTTCAGGGGGCTGCGGGCCGCGCTCTACGAGCGGCTCGTGGCTGCCCCCCTCTTTGTGCTTCAGGACCAGGGGCCTCCATCGCCTGCCTGGTCCATCCAGCAGGCGGACTCGTCCGAGGGTGAGGGGGCCACCTGCCCCCTCCCTTCGGCGGGTTCCGCCTGCCCCACCGTCTGCCTCGGGCTGGCGGTGGACCTGAGCGGCGGGGTCTCTCCCTGGCTGCTCAGCACGGTCGCCGCCCTCCTCTGGGTGACGGCCGCCAGCAGCGCCTGCGCGGGCTGCTGCCTCGGGCTGCTGGGCCCGTACGTGTGGCGGAGGCTCTGGCCCTCCGCCTGGCCGCGCGGCGCGGTTTCTGCTTCCCCTGAGCAGGACCGCCGTGCGGCGCGAGCGCTGGCCTACGGGGTTCCGCCTCGACCTCAAGCGCTCGAGCGGGCAGACGCCCAGCGCGCGGGCGGCGGCTTCCACGGCGGCGCCCATTGATGGCGGAGCTGCCACCAATTGGCGGAGAGCCCCTTTGGCCCGAGCTATACCCTTTCGCTGCGCCCACGGCGCGCGACTACGCACGATGGCGCCTAGACGACGGCGACACCAGCTGGGCGGCTTTTTTTTTTTTTTATTCTTTTTCTTTATATTTTTTTTTTTTTTTTTTATTTTTTTTTTTTATGCTTTGGTTTTTTTTCTTTCTTTTTATGTATTTTTTTCTGTTTCTTTATTTTTTTCTTATTTTTTTTTTTTTGCTTTTTTTTTTTTTTATTTTTTTCTTTTTTTTTTTTAATTGTTTTTTCTCTACCTGTTTCTTCAATCTTTGTCTTCTTTTTTTTTATCCCCCTCGCCTCTCGAGAAGGGGGCATTCTGCTGGCCCTGCCTGGTGCCTTTCGCTCTACGGCGGAGCTCGAGGCTGCCGAGGCGGATGGCTTTGCTGGGATGATAGGCCCCTTCCAGCTAGTGGACGTCCAGCTCCAGGGGGCCGCTTCACGGCCGCTCGCCACTACCGCATCTGTCCTCGTTATAGATATCGAGGTTGCCGAGCTCGAGCTCGAGTCGCTGTACCCTCTAGAGGTCGGCGACGACGCAGGCATCGTTCCCTTCGCCGAGGTGCGCGGCCGCGTCTATTGGCCGCATCCTTCGGGGGTTCGGGTGCTTCGCGAGGGCTACGCTCGTTTGCACGGCGCCCCGCCTACCGCAGGGGAAGAGCCTCTCCCAGTGGCCGATCGGGCTACCCCCTACCACTCTGCCGACGAGATGGAGGAGCCCGAGGGGTTCGCGGCCGACGGGGAAGCCGACCGCGCGGCCCCAAGTGCGCGAGCCCCCGCGGTCGCTGGAGCGCCGCGCGGCCCGCCCGCCAAGCGCGCTGGCGCCGCCGCGCCGCCGCGGGTCGCGGGTCCTGCTCCGATTGCTCCTGGTGCTCCTGCGGCGTCTCTGGACGACGGGGCTCCCATGACCCGCGCCGAGGTAGCTGCCGAAATGCGCGCCTTGCTTGCAGCCCACGCGGCCTCCACGATGGTCGGCGGACCCGAGCCGCTGGGCCCCGCTCCGGCTGCCCGGAGCTCTCGGCCCGAGGTGCCTCAGCTTTTCAGCGACGAGGCGGCGCGCCTCGGGCTGGATCCTGCGGGGATCGAGGCCGTCTTGTCCCACGCGCCCGTGGCCCCACATCGGGTCTCCGCGCGCCCCAAGGGACCCACCTCCGCGCTGGTCTCGGCGTGGGAGAAGGCGCGCTCTCTTGCTGTCCCTCGGGCCCCTTCGGCCGCTTCCGGACCGATGGGCCCCCCGCCGCCGCCTGGGCTAGCCCATCCCGCTGCGGTCGACGGCTTTGCCGAGGCGGGCGGCGCCGACGGGTTAGAGCCGCCCCTTGCGGCCAATCCGACGGACTTCAGCCTCATGCTTCAGTGCCTGCACCAGTCCCTTTCCTTGCAGCAGGGGCGGGGCCATCGCCCAGCCTTCCACCCGATTCTGGGGACCCTGAGCGACCAAGCTCAAACTCCGCCCGCGACCTCGGGCGACCCCGCGCACGCATCGGCTCAGATGGGGGGAATCGCTCGGAGGCGCGAGTGGCAGCAAGCGCTGATGCAGCACGGCCCCGACGTGCGAGGACTGATGAAGGAGAATTTGGCCCGCGTTCTGGGCGTGGAAGTCAGCGCCGTGACCCCCATGGCCATGCATCAGTTCTTTCGCGAGCACAGCCCCCTCGGGGCTCAGCCGTCGACGCACGAGTTGTTGACGCATTTTGCCTTCCTCAGCGCCGAGCTGTGGCGGGCCTGCGAGGAGGGCAACCCCGAGAGGGTCCAGACCTTGCTGACTTGCCAGTGCATGTTCATCGACCAGTTGGCGGGGGACCGCGGCTACCTCGAGGCCGCTTGGCTCCTCACGGGGCTGGAGCCTCCCCCGTGTCGCGTGACCAGTCGTCACACGGAGCGCGAGGCCCAGGCCCCGTTTTCACCCCTGGTGGATCCTCGCTGGCTGTCGGCGCAGGGCGAATACATGAAGGAGCTGCAAGCATTTCGGGCGCGCCTCGACGCCGAGCGCGCCGTCGCGCTTCCCAAGCATCCACCTCATCAGCCCAAGCAGCCCAAGGTTTCAAAGCCCCCCTTCAAGTCTCAGGGTGCTCCCAAGGCCCCGAAGGCGGTGCCCAAGAAGGACTGAAGATGCCCTTGGCGCCCGCCTTCTTGGAGGGGGGCCTTCGCGTGGCCGGGGTACGCCGCCGCAGACAGTCTGCACCGACGCTGCTACGGCTGCTAGGCGTGTTTGGGCGCAGCGAGGGCGTGAGGGTAGGAATGCGCTCCTCCAGCGATGCTGTTGCGGCCCCGCAGGGAGGAGTACGTTCCGCCACCACGCCCCTCGCTCTGCTCCGAACCGCCCCATCGGATCCATTCGGCCATTTTGGCCGTCACCTGCCTCAGTCGAGCGCTCCCTCCATGGGGCCTGCAGCCCCTGAGGTTGGTGTTCTTGCTGGTGCTTGTTCTCCTTCAAGCACCCCTGCTGCTCATGCCAACGTCGCGCCATTTGTCGCTGACTTGTCTGCCTTGCTGCGCCTGTTTCCAGGCGCGAACATTGATATCACCCACTGGGCGGCAGCGCTGTCCCAGGTTGGGATGGGTGCTCGATGTTCTCTTGGATCTTTCTCCCGCTCATCAATGCGTGCAATGGACAGGGGCGACCCGTACCTTTTGGGGCCGCCTCCCCGCGATCCTTGGCCGTGCCCGCCTGCTCCACCTCTTGGTCCCCCGCCTGACGGCTTGTCGGCGAGTCGCAGGGAGCGCTGGAGATTGCGGCGCGCGGCGCGGACGCTCGCGCAGTATTCTGTTATTGCGTTGAACTGGCTCACTTTGGGTCATCCTAGCCTCGCTCCCGCCGAGGCTCGTGTCCGCGCCACGGTCTCGCCCTGCCAGGAGGGCGTCCGCACCCGCATCGAACGGTTGTGTCGGATCGCAGTTCGCCTTGCCCGTGGCGGCAAGAGCGACTTAGGTCGAGCCTTCGCCAAGTTCGACTCTACTGAGGTCTCGCTCCATGGCCTGGCCACCCATGTTGCAGCTTTGGAGGCCTCCTTCACCTCCTCTTCTTCCGTGCCCGCCCCATGCGGCACTGCCCGACCAGCGCTCCTTCCGTGCCTGGTTCGCTGGCGTCTGCGGCGGCTTGGGACTCCACCCAGGTCGAGCCCTTCGATTTAAAAGTCAGGGCGTCTCGCATTAAGTGGGATTATTCGCCAGAGTTTGATCCCATTCCATTTCTCTCTGACGCTCGAGTCCGCGAAGCGTTCATCAATCCTGAGGAGATGCGGCTCCCGGCGTCAGAGTGGCCTGCTGGCCGAAAGGGGGCGCGTGTCCATATGGACCGCGCCGAGCTGTGGGCCCTACTCCAGAAGTGGGATGCCTGCGGCGCCCTGTACCTGACTCCTGCTTCGGACCTCGCCTGGGATGAAGCCTGCGGAGCTTTCAGGGTACCGAAAGACAGCGACTTCGACAGGTTGATCCTGAACCCAACGGTCGTGAACAGCCGCTGTGCCTCAATCTCGTCCAGCACCCAGCGCCTTGGCCAGGGCTTCCTGCTGTGCCGTTTGGGGCTGGCGCCTGGGGAGTGGCTGGCAGTTTCTTGCGACGACCTACGGGAGTTTTACTACACTTTCCGCGTTCCTCCCGCGCGCGCCAGGCGTAACGCCCTTCGCGTTCGTCTGCCATCATCCCGCTTCAAGGCCTTTCGAGCCTGGCGCCCCGAGCTCGAAGGCGTGGACGTCGCGCCTTGCCTCAATGCTCTTGCGATGGGCGACAACATGGCGGTGGAGATTGCCAACTCTGCACATGAAGGCGTCTTGCACAGCTTCGGGGCCTTGCGGCCTCACGAGCAGGTTGTCCACCGCTCGCCCTTCCCGCGGGGACCGTTTGTCGAGATGCTGAATATTGATGACCATACAGGTTTTCAGAAGCTATCGTGGCATGGCTCCGCTCCTCGCCCCGACGACCCCTGTCGTCGTGATCGTGAGGTCTTCGCCGCCTGCGATGCAGGCTACCCGCGCGTGGGCCTGATTCAGCATCCAGGCAAGCGCGCGCGCGGCGAAACGCACAAGGTGGTGGTGGGCGCCGAGGTGGAAGGGCGCATAGGCATCGTCTGCGCTACCTTAGTGCGGACGGTGGCCTTGTGCAGGCTGACCCTGATCCAAATCTACCTCGGCATCACCACACGCTCCCTGTTAGCCTCTCTTGTGGGCTGCTGGGTCAAGGTGTTCCTCTATCGCCGTCCGATGCTCGCCATCTTCACGCACGTCTACAACTTCCTGTCGCGCCTGGCGACCGAGGAGGGCATTGAATACGACTTGCCTCCTTATGTTCGCGACGAGCTTTTTGCCTGCACCTTTTTAGCCTTTACGGCTATAACCGACCTTCGGGCGCAGCCTTGCCCCGAGGTGTTCGGCGCGGACGCGTCTCTCGGCTGGGGGGGCGTTGTCCGCGCTCCTATCAGCCCGCAGCTCTCCGCCGAGCTGTGGCGCAGATCGGAGCACGGGGGGAGGCACACGATCCTGCACAATCGGAGCCTCCTCGCCGTACTCAGCCGCGGCGTGCCCTTGGGCCCTGAGCTCACCCAACTGCATCGCGACCTGGGGCTCCCGTCTTTTGAGCCCCCCGTCGCGCCGCGTTGGGTCACCGAGCTATCAGAGGCGCTGCGCTTTCGGCTCGCGTACAAATGGGAGTTTCGCATGCCCCGTCACATCAATATCCTTGAGACAACGGTGTATAAGAGTTTGTGCAAGTATTGCTGTATTCGCCTCCCTGACTCTCGTATCCCCGTTCTCTTGGATTCAAAAGTGGCTTTGGGCGCGACCGCGCGCGGGCGCAGTAGCTCTCCTGGTCTATCTCACGTTCTTTCGACCACTTTGCCCTATGTGATAGGAGGAGGTTTATATATGGGAGGCATGTACGTGCCTACGGACGTGCACAGGGCCGACGACCCCACGCGGAACCGTGCGGTGAGGCCCCCGTCCCGTGACCCCCCCGCCTGGTTAGTAGAAGCAGAGAGAGGAGAATTTACTCGCTTTGATTGCATTGCGTACGCCGACTCCCGCTCGTCATTCCCTACTTGTCTCTGGGGCCGATTTGTTGCGCAGCTTGTGGCTCGAGGCCCCGAGGGGCTGCTCAGCCACCGCTGGGCGGCCGCCCCCCCCCCTCGGAGGGCGCGGGGATGGCCGCCGACGCCGCCAGTGACGGCGCCCAGGGGGAGGCACCTGACCCCTCGGGCGCCGCCGAGAACAGCAGTGAAGCTGCTCTCGCCAGCGGAGAGCGTCGCGGGCCTCGCAACGCGCTCTTCGCTGACAGCGAACGGCCTCTCGCGTCCACGGCAGACGCCACGCCAAAAGCGTCTGCCTCCGCGGAGGGCGGCTCGCCCGGCCCCGACCCTGGCGCCGCCAGCGCAGGATCGGCTCCCCAGGCCGCCAAGCGTGCTCCTCCACTGGCCCTCCGCTCCAAGGCCGCGGCGGCCCCTCCGCCTGCTATCGGGGTGGGCTCGTCGCGCGTCGGCTCGCGGGAAGCGCCAAAGGGGGCCTCAGCAGCTACCCCCCGCACCTTCCAGCGAGCGGCCAGGGTGTGCGCCTCTCGCCAACTGCTTGGCGTAGTGGACGGGGCCTCGCGCGGCACAATTGAGGCCGCCTTCAGGCGCCAGTCCCTAGTCTACCATCCAGACAGGGCTCCCGCGCACCTGGGCGCCGACGAGCGAGCAGCCCGCGCGCTGAAGTGGAAGCAGCTCTGTGACGCCAAGTCAGTGTTGCTCCAGGCCGTCTCGCAGGCCGCCGCGCAGCCCGATGTTCCTAGCACGGGCGGCGACGGTCCTGCCGCCCGCGCCTACGCCCGGGCCAAGGCGGCAGGAAAGGGCGCCCGCAAGGGCAAGCTGGCTCCAGGGTCGACCATGGCCCTTCAGGCGCTCGAAGAGGCGGTCTCCTCGCGGGTCGCCCTTGCGAGCGCCGAGCTGGCCCCTCGGGCTGCCCTCCCCGCCTCGGGCGCGCCTCTTCCGAGGGGCGGGGTTTCGTCTGCCCTCGCGACGCGGGCGGCTGAGTCGGATGCCACCCTCGTCTCCGCCGTGTCGCGCGGCCGCGTGGAGCTCGACGCTCTCCGCACCGCGCGTGCCGACGCCACCAGGCGCACGGTGCAGGCTCCTGCACGCGGCGAAGGAGAGCGTGCCGTCGCTCGTGCCGAGCTCGCGGAAGGGATGGCCGATCGCGCCTACTTCCGACGCGTGCGCGAGGCCGCCAGTCGAGAGGCCGCGGGCTTATTTTTTTTTTTTTTTTTTTTTTTATTTTTTTTATTTCTTTTGTTTTTTTTTTTTTTTTCTTTTTTTATTTATGTGTTTTTTTTTTTTTTTTTGTTTTTTTTTTTTTTTTTTTTTTTGTTTTTTTTTTTTTTTTTTTTTTTTTTTTTTTTTTTTTTTTTTTGTTTTTTTTTTTTTTTTTTTTTTTTTTTTTTTTTTTTTTATTTTGTCTTTTTTTTTTTTTTTTTTTTTTTTTTTTTTTTTTTTTTTTTTTTTTTTTTGTTTTTTTTTTCTTTTTTTTTTCTTTTTTGCCGCGCACTGCTCCCGTCCAGCTGGGTCGGGATTGGCGCAAAACCTTGCGCGCCGTCCTGCGCAACGCTGAGGTCTCGACGGGCATCGCCATCGCAGAACGTGCCGCTCGTGCTGGGGACGCACCCGCGTCGTCCACTGGCCGCTCCTTGGCCGAGGTGGAGGCTGAGGACCCGCGCGCCTTGGCAAGGCCCGCCGACGACCCTGCGTCCAGCTTCAGCCGTCGTGAGGGGCGCGCG
The DNA here is from genome assembly GCA_963575745.1 of Prorocentrum cordatum. Lineage (NCBI taxonomy): Eukaryota > Dinophyceae > Prorocentrales > Prorocentraceae > Prorocentrum > Prorocentrum cordatum. The sequence continues at coordinate 824,453 of CAUYUJ010018349.1, read as the reverse complement.
GTCCGCGCCCGCCTGGGCCCGCGGGATGAAGCAGTCGAGGACCAGCCCAACCGCGGTGGTCACGCGCCGCACTCCGCCTCGCGCACGGGCGCCGCGCGCGCCAGGCGCGCCGCCAGGCAGCGGCGGGCTTCGAGGGCGGCGCTCCCCGCCCCTGAGGGGGGGGCCGCCACGGCGCCTGGCCGCAGGGCGCGTCGCACTGCCAATGCGCGCCGCTGGGCAGGCGCGGCACGCCCCAGCTCCGCCGCGGGAGTGGACTCCCCACCGCGGAGCCGCAGCCCTGCCCGCAGCCGTACGCGGTCTCCAAACCCGTACGGGACCGACCGCACCTCTCCCTCGGGGGGCTGCTCGTCGCCTCCCGTCAACGGCCCGATCTCGCCCGAGGAGCCGTCGGAGCCGCCTGCGGGGGAGGCATCGGAGGGCCCGCACACTCCTGACGGGCCCCCGCCCGCGAGCGTTCGCTGCCGCTCGAGAGCGGAGCCCGCGTGCGACGAGGACTCTCCGACGGAGCTCGAGGACGTCGTGCTGAGTGCCCTCGCAGACTCCTCGATGGACCTCGAGCGCGTCGTGGCGGGCCTGCACCCCGAGGTCCTCCGCCGCCTGCAGGCGGCCTTCCCTCGCCGCTCGGGGGCCTCTCCGCCCGCCGCTCGCGCCTCGGTTCGCAGTCGCTCTCGGGGCCGCGGCACGCGTGTAGGCTCCGAGACTCCGCGGCCCGTGCCCCCGCCGCCGCCGCCGCCCCCTCACCACTCTGGTGGGCGTGCGGCGTCGCGTTCCCGCGCGTCGACCGCAGGCCAGGGGCTTAGTCGGGCCGTCGCGCGCGGCTCCTCTCGCGCGCCTTCGCGTCAGGCGACGTCGCCTCGGCGTCGCGAGGTGCGCTCCCCTCGAGTCGCTCCGAAGCGGCGCCCGAGCCCCGCTATTGCGCAGCGGCCAGCCACGTCCCGCCATGGTGCGAGCTCGGGCGACGCCCACGCAGGCAGCTCCCGCGCGGACTCCGCTGCTCAGGCCCCTCAGTCTTCGGTAGGCACGCGCTCCTCCAGCGATGCTGTTGCGGCCCCGCAGGGCGGAGGGCGTGCCGCGGAGGAAAGGGGGTCTTCGAGCGGCCCCGCGCCTGGCCGAGATTCAGGGCACGAGCTGCATCCCAGCGGCTCCCACAGCGGCGACGCTGGGAGCGCCGCGGCTGCAGCCTTCGCAGCGCGGCGCACGGCCTCCGCGGCCGTTGAGCAGCCCTTGCCTCCAGGGGCCGCCACCGCCCTAGCGTGGCGTCTCAAACTCGGCGGTGAGAAGGTCACAGTGGTGAGGTGGGGACCCGCCTGGCAAGCTGCCTTCCAGAGCGCGGCGTCGTGGCTGAGGTCTTTCGCACCCGCAGGGGCCGCCGAGCCCGAGGGCAGAGAGGACCTGCACTGCCTCCTGCAGGCCTTGCACGCCTATAAGCGCCTGTTTCAGACAGGCGGCGCCGAGCTGATCGACGAAGCCTCGTGGTTGCATTCTTACGTGGCCGCCGTCGAGCCCGAGGCTATCCCCGCGGGCGCTGACCTCCAAGCCATGGGGGCGGGCGCCATCCGTGGCATCGGGCTCGGCTCAAAGATCGAGCACAGGAGGCGCGCGGGCAAGTTGGCCTGCCTTTTCGACCTTCTGTACCACGTGCAGGACGGTCACGGCGCCATCCCAGCAGCGCTGTGGGGATCTCATTCCCCTCCGTCCGAGTTCCTCGACGCGTTCGCGGAGGTGGTGCCCGTTCCACATCATTCGGGCCTCACGTCCTCGGCAGCTCGTTCCGAGCTCGCCGAATCGGCCGCAGCTGCGCGCGCCGAGCCGCGCCCGCCCTTTGACTGGGCGACCCTCGAGGGAGGGGACGCTCTGCCCGCCGACATCGAAGCAGGGGCTCGCCGTGCTCACCGTAACATGGGCGGATCATTCACCTCGGCGCGGGCGATGCTGGCGGAGGCGTCGGGGTTCGAGACCGACGGGCGGGACACCCTCGTTCCGCCCTTCTACGCGTCCAGGAGCAGGAGGGCCGCCACGCTGATCAGCTCTCCCAGCCCTGGCCGCCCTGCGCTCATCCTGTGGTGCGTCTGCGGACTCTGCATCTCTCTGGGAGCCGCGGCGCCGACCGCAGGCCAAGGGCTTAGTCGGGCTGCGCCTTCTGCGCCCGCTCGCCCTCCGCGCACTCCCTTCGTGCGCGATTCTCACCTCGCCTCCGCGTATCTCGATCGTCGCTCGAGATCGATTGATGCGTTCGAGCTGTGGTTAGCAGAACACACTGGCGTGCCGCCCGCCACTCTTTACCGTAGCGGGCTACTTCTCGCCCGCTTCCTCGCGACCTTCGGCGTGTGGCTTCATGTTGCAGGTTTCCCTCATTATATTCTGGTTCATGCCATCTTGGGAATCCAGAGCGCTCATCCGCATTGGAAGGCCTTTCTAACAGAAGCTTGGGACGTAGCGAAACAATGGAAGCTCGCGGTGCCGCCAAAGCTCCGCCCGCCCTTACCTCGCGCTCTGCTGCGCGCTATGGTCGGTCTCTGTTTCGCCTGGGACTGGCCTGTGATGGCGGCCTTGCTGCTCATGGGCTTTACGATGTTCCTCAGGCCTGGCGTGCTGCTGGCGTCACGCCGCTGTGACTTGTCGCTTCCTTGCGACCGCCTCGAAGTTGAAGGGGATGCTTTTCTTTCGATTCTTGTTCCAAAGACCAGGAGAACGCACCCGACGCAGCATGCTCGCTGCTCCGATCGGGGCACGGTGAAGATTCTGAATCAAGTGTTTAGGCGGTTGGCTTTTTGTTTATTTTTTTTTTTTTTTCTTTTTTTTTTTTTTTTTTTTTTTTTTTTTTTTTTTTTTTTTTTTTTTTTTTTTTTTTTTTTTCTTTTGGGTTGGCTTCCACCGATCCTCTCGCCCCTTTCGGTGCGAGCGGCTTCCGTACTCGGTGGAATCATTTGCTTTCGGCCTTGGGCGTCCCTCTTGCCAAAGCGGGTCAGGGGCTCAACCTGACGCCCGCATGTCTGCGGGGCTCTGGCGCAACAGACTTCTATATCGCTACGGAAGACGTCCCTCGCGTCTTCTGGCGGGGGCGTTGGCGTCAGGCTTCCAGTGCTGAGCGCTGCCTGCAAGCCGCCGCCGCTTCCACAGTTCTTGCTGCGCTGCCCGTGCCCGCACGGGCGCGGATCCTGTTCTTCGCCACCGCCAGCGACCGCCTTGTCGCTTCATTTCTCCAAGTCGGCCCCGCCGCTTGGCCTGCCCTACTTGCGGCCGCCCGCCGAAACCTTGTCACTTCGCAAGGTCCTTGAGCACGGGTCTGGCTGCCTCGCCGTCGTCGGCGAGCAGGCGGTCTCCCCCCGCCTGACGCGCGGCGCCCCCGGCACGATGCGCGCGGGACGGGCCTTGGCCCATTTTGGGCCGCCCCGCGCGCGCGAGCCGCGGCCGCGCATTTTGTTTTTTTTTTTCGGATTTTGTTTTCATTATTTTTTTTCTTTTTTTTTTTTTTTTTTTTCTTTTTGTTTCGGAGACAGCTCGCTAGCGCGCGAGCGGGAGAATGCCTCTTCTATTCTCTGTGAGCAAGCTCCTGCTGTCTCCGCAGCTTCTCTGCCCCCCTCCCTCCTCTCCCATTCTAAGGCTGATGGGCGCTGCCTCGCCGTCGTCGGCGAGCAGGCGGTCTCCCCCGCCTGACGCGCGGCGCCCCGGCACGAGCGCGCGGGACGGGCCTGCCCAATTTGGGCCGCCCCGCGCGCGCGAGCCGCGGCCGCGCTCGGAGACAGCTCGCTAGCGCGCGAGCGGGAGAAAAGAGAATATATATATATTATATATATTATATATATTATATATATATAGATATATTATATAATATAAAATATATATACCGCCCCCCCCGCCCCGGGTCCCACACCTCCCCGAGACATCTCGGGGGCGCTCCCAGTGCCGCTCCCCCGGCCTTCCTGGGGAGCCCCCACAGCGCCCCGGGAGGGCCCAACACGCATCCCAGGAGCCCCCAGAATGCGAAAGGATGGCCCAAGACGCTCCCAATCAGCCCAAGTCAGCCTCCCGACGGCTCTCGAGGCTCCCAGATGGCCTCCAAGAGACCCCAAGAGAGGTCCGAGAGGCGTCCTGGGATGGCCCCAAGAGGCCCAAATCGTAGATGTCCATTTGTTTTGTTCATATGTTTTTGGCTTCTCGCGTTTTCGAGCTTCCAACGCTCCAAGAACGCCGAAGAGCCGCCCAAGACGGCCCCGAGACCACCCAAGAGACCCTCAGGACGGCCCCAGGACGGGCAGAGAAGGCTCCAAGACTGCCGAAGAGGCGCCCAGGACAGCCCCAGACCACCCCAGAACAGGCCCAAGATGGGGCCAAGAGCGGGAGCAGGAGGCTTCCAGAGACCTCCGAGAGGCCTCCAGGACCCCCCAGATGCCCCCAGCATACCCCCGATCCTTGACAGGCCCCAAAAAGACCCCGACGAGGCTCCAAGAACAGCCCAAGAGAGCTGCGAGAGCCGTCCCGAGAGAGCCCAAAGAGGATAAAATCGTGGATTTCCGATGGTTTTTCTAATGTTTTTCGCCTTCTCACGTTTTCCCGCGCCCAACCCTCGAAGGTCGAGGATCTTGAGAAAAACAAGAAATCCCATAGTGAAATTCCTATTCAGAGATCCCACACATCTCCTGACATCTGGCCAGTACTGCGCCTCCCGGCTTCCCTGGGGGCCCCCAAGAAGCCCAAGGAGCCCCCAGAATGTAAAGAACGTCCCAACACGCTCCCGCGCAGCCCGAGACACCCTTCCGACGGCTCTCCAGGCCTCCAGGAAGCCTCCAGAGCCCCCAGGGGGTCCGGAAGATTCCACACCCCTGAGGGGCCCGGCTAACAAAACCAGCGAGGCACAAACAAAAAACAGCGCCGAACCGCGCCGAGGAACTGGAAAAAATGGAAATCCCATGATTACTTGTTGTTCTTCAAGTTTGGCCCCTGGTCTACTCTTGCACAGCAGACCACAATTCAGGTCCACCTCGCCTCCCAAAAAAGGACCCAGGAAGCCTTCGAGGGCCCCAAATCGTTGAATACCTAAAGGAAGTTAATCATGTCTGCGTTTCCGCACTTCCCCTTCTATACGATTCCGAGGCTTGCGCAGGGCCTCCAAGAGAGTCCCTGGACGCAAGAAGCCGCAAGAGCCCAGCTTATGATGTTACATGAGTTAGCCAATCAAGCCTAGCTAAAACTTGAGCGCGCGCGGAGGCCGCGCGATGGTTCCTGGCACCTATATATATATATATATATATATATATATATATATATATATACATATATTAGGTATATGTAGATGTGTAGGCGTGTGTGTGTGTGTGTGTGTGTTTTGCAGTGCCACCTGTCGCTGGGGTGCGATACATCACCACTTATCCTAGCGATGTTTGACGCCGCATGTTGCAGTTTAGCCACATGTTGTTTCCACTGGGCAATACTCAAGACAAGTTACTCGAACGGGTTCACCAGGATGGGGGAGGAGGAGGGGGAGGAGGATGAAGGGGAGGATGATGGGAAACGAAGTGGGTTGGGGACGGAGGATGACGACGACTTTTTGGGAGGAGGAAGGAGGAGGGATGAGGGAGGAGATGGAGGAGAAGAGGATGAGTAGAGCTGAGGAGGAATGAGGAGAGGGGCCCGTAGCCATTTTGGCTCAAGTTGTGTCCTCCTCTCATCTTGGCTCAGCCCTGGCATATTCCTCGCTGGCGGCGCGCTGCTCTGTGCAAGATTTCTTTCGGACGTAGCTGAGAGAGGTGGCAGGAAATGGCTGTGCGGGAATTGCTACATATAGCGTCTGGAAGTGTCCACGTGCATAACGCACGGCTGCCCGCCAGGCAGCTCAAGCCAGAGTGGAATCGGCTCTAAGGCACGTCGCAGTTGAGAGAGACGAGCTCAAGCAGAAGCTCAACCACCTGCTCAATGCCGCTTCTCTTGCACTGGATCTCCAAGCAGGGGTGTCAGATCGTGTGGTTGTTCTCATCCCGTGTCTAGCGAAGCTTGTTGGTTGTATTCAGCCTGGTCATGAAGATAGACTGCGACGCAACGTAGGTCTTCATCCACAGGCAGCACGGGTTCGAATACCTTGTGCGTTCATAAAGCAGCTTCGTCACGCGCTGCATGGACTACCCCTTGTTGGTCAGAACCGTGCTGTACCCTGTGTTCAACTTTCCAATTTTCCAGTTTGCAGCAGCTGTTTACCAGGATCGTATAAATTTCAGTTGAACTCCGAGGCTCTGGTTTTCCTGGGCCACAGCCCATCCACTGGCGGGGGATGCCGTGGACGAAGACGAAATGGAGCGGGACCGCAGCTTCACGACGGCGTTCGCCAAAGTGGAGCAGCACTTTGGGAATCGACCCGAGGAGCGAAACCGATACCTCTGGCAGTGGAAAAGCGCAGGGCAGGCGGCCACCAGTCAGATCAGAACGACGACGAGACAGCCTACGACAAGAACGAGTTTGCCGTGCATCATACCTCGTCATGTATCTCGCCATCTGTGATTTGGCCGGGTGTTTGGGAGGTCATTCAAGAACACGCTGGCATGGATAACGCGGGCAACACGGCCCAGCGCAGGGTCACCTCCGACTCAACTTGGCCTCAGCGGCCGATCAGTTGTATCGAACATATTCGAGAGCGCTGCGGCTTGCTCGCTGGTTTAGAGATCGAGTTGAAGGGTCTGTGGGCTAAGTAGGTAGACGAGCGCCGATGGCTACGCAATTGGCAGACCAGCTGCCCTCGATGTCAGCAAGCCCATCTCACGGCGAAGCTGGAGAAGAGCATCGTGGGCAACAACAACCTGCAGCAGTCACAGATCATTTGGGGCGAAGCCGCCACAGGCGCCTGTATTTTGCAAAGGCCGCAGAGGTGCGCAAGGACCCGTAGTGTCAAGAGAGGCAACGCCTCAGACGCTTGCGGTTCTTGGAGGCTGAAGGGGAGTGGTTGCCAGAGGGAATGTGGGTGAGCTCATTTCCCCCCTTCCCCCCATGTTCCTCCCCCTTCATTGTCGATTCTACATGCTCCTTCCTCTGTCTTCGCCGTACACCATACCTCTACGCATGCTAAACAAGGTGGTGGACGACGACCCCTCTGGCGATAAAGGGGTGAGACGCGGAGGAGGGTGAGCGTGAACGTTCCGAGCCATCTTGCTCAGAAGGCACAGGTCGATTATGTGATCTGGCCAAGGGCCCAGCTCTAGCCATACTAAGAGGGTGCCCAGAGAGATGGGTGTGTGTGGAGTTTGCCTGATATGGTGTTCGTCAGTTATGAACACTCCCTGAATTACCCTCCTGCCTCGTAGCTGGACCGCGGCAAAGCAGCAGGAGCTGGGTCGGGCACAGTCTGTTCTTTGTGTTTCTTCCATGTCTATATTTCTCTCTCTCTCTCTATTCCTCTCTCTTTCTCTCTCTCTCTCTCTCCCTCTATCTTCCCTCCTCCCTCCCGTGTCTCCTAGAGTATTGGCGTTCACTCTCTGTTGTCAAGTAGACGGTTGGGTTGGCCGCTCGGATTATACGACTTGTTGTGGGCGCGTGAGCGTGCGCGTGTGCGAGGAGGGGGGAGGAGGGAGACGGGAGGAGTAGGACGAGGAAGGTGGGAGTTAGGGAGGACAGGGCAGGAGGACGGGAGGATGACCGAACAATTTCCGCCAGCCGGGGGCGCATTGGACGAGAGAGCAAGCTCGAGGCGCGCGCCACGCGAGTTCCGTTGCTGCACATCTCGGCCCTTTAGAAACTTGCGTGAGGTTTGGGTTCGGGGCTCACGTAACGGCGGTCAGCGCTCATGGGGTCAGCAGCGCCTTTCAGGCTGCCCTAGGTTTGAGAGCCACGTGGGGCCGATTCCGTCTCGCCGCCCTCCGCTTAATTGGTTTCTGGAGCTACTGAGCGGTGAGCTGGGCTTGGCGACAGGGCCTTGGGCGATCCAGATTTGTGCTGACTCGGGTTCGCGCGTGTCCTATGGGTGGCCTCTGTCTTTACGCCTCTGTCGTTCGTCCGTCGCCCGTCGTCTTCGACGTCGTGTCGTGTCGTCTCTCTGATCTTGGCCTGTGGGCCCTTTCTTCGCTGGTAAGGAGAGTGCGTGAGGTTTGCGCCCCGGATGTGTTTTTGATGTTCCCTGGTCCGATGATGGTTCCCAGAGGCTGAAATCGAGGAGAAGACGCTGGTATTGGTTTCGGGTTGTTAAAGTGGGCCGCGAGCGCAGTGCACCAGGGAGGCACGGGAAGGGGGGCCGGCCGTTGCAGGGCAGGGCCTGGAACGGAACCGAGTCTGAACGCCCGAGGCCCATGGGGGGCCTCGCAGTCGATGGAGAAACGCAAACTGAGACTCTGCTCGTCCTCCTCCTCCTCCTCCTCCTCCGCCTCTTCCTCCTCCCCCCTGTCAGGTTGGATCAGGAAGGCGAGTTGAGACAAGAGTTTTGTTTAGGCTTGCTTAAACAGGGATATTCACCCACGGCAGTGCAACGGCTGCTCCCCTGTCTTCCTCCTCTTCCTTCCCTCCCGCAGCTGTTTCAGCTAGCTTGTGCCTTTTGCGGAGGGGTGTCCCCCTTAACTCATGTTTGGCCTCGCTTGCCTGGCGGTCCCGCTTGTCTCGGCCGCCGCGGTCCTCTGTGGAGTGGGCCGTCTCGCCGCAGGGACCCACCCGCCCCACGGGGCGCGGAGGGGATTTGGGCACCCCGTTTGGCTATCACGGGACCCTATCACCTGCGGGCTGGATGACGCCCCACCCGATCCACTAGAGCATTATCCGGGTGGCGACCCCAAGGAGCAGTCTCCCCCTCGACAGGGAGCCCTTGGGCCGGACGCCCCCACAGCCCCAGACCCGGCCGCCGCTCAGGACGGGAACCACCCCGAGCTATCTCTCGGGGAGGGAGGGGACTTCCCCACCTCATCCAACCTCGCAGCCCCTACTTTGACCCCCATCCTCTCCCCCATCCCGGGGAGATCCGCCAGGGCGGGAGGCTCGGCCCAAGGCAGCACCCCGGGTGGCGCGCCTACCCCCCTCTGGCGGGGGGAACTCGCGTCGTTCGCGTTCGCCCCGGCATCGCCGCAGGCCAACCCCACAAGCGTGGACGCGCCGCCCGGACGCTGGGGCGACTCCCTTGGGTGGGCCCGCGCGCCAGCCCCCCCGTCTGCCACGCCGGCGGTGAGTCCCGCCGAAGTGAGGACGCCTTCGCCGACCCCGCCGGAGAACGCCCCAGGTGGGACGCCGACCCCGTTCTGGTGGAGCTTCTCCGCCCCCGCCGAACCCCCCGCGCCTGCGGGGCCAGGCTCGGGAACCGCCCCCCCGCCGCATCCGGCCCTCCGCGGGGGGCACACCTCCCCCGCTCCGCAGCCGGGGGACGGGCTACCCTGGTCCAAGCAAATCCCCGCGGAGGAGTTCGTGGAATGGCTGAGGTGGGCCTCTCCCACCCCCACGGAGGAGGAGCAGGGGGAGGCGGACGCGACCCCCTGGTGGGAGAACCACTGGTTGGCCGGCCGCCGCCGGGAAGTGGTGCTGGAGGTCCGGAGCGTCCCTAGCCCCAACTTCTTCTTCCGCCTCATCGTGTGGTCCTACGGATGGCTGGGTGCCGGCCTGACCGTCCTCGTGGGGGAGAGGTGGGTGAGTTTTAAGGTAGTCGTGTACGTGCTGGGCTCCTTCTACCTGGGCGCCATGGGGATCTGCTTTCTGGTCCTCCTCCTTGACCACCTGGCCCGCCTTTTTTTCTGGTTCTACCGCCGTCTAAGGCGCCCCCCCACCTTCCGCGATTTCTGCACCCGGGTGGAGGACAACCGCCGGTTCCTCCTCGATCTCGATTGGAGGGGGCCTGATGCCCAACCCGTGGACGACGACTTCTTCAAGGACATCATCCGAGGGAGGAGCGACCAGCCCCCGAGGCTGCCCAACCACCTCGTGGCCGAAGTCGGGGGCCAGCGGGTGCGCCTGGATCGATGGCAGCGCGGTGACCCCATCCGGAAGGAGAAGCGAGCGGGCCAGGACTTCCCGTACGCCCGGGCGCATGACTGCACGGACCCTGACCTCCGACGCCGCCTGGAGGGTGCGGACATCAAGGTGGTCCACCTCTGCAGGGCAAGACCCGTGGGCGGCTGTCCCAGCGTGGGCGCCTTCGCCATGCACTTCCGGAAGTGTACCGCGGTCGACGCCAAGGCCATCCTCGACCTCACCGAGGACAGGGACCTGGGAAGCCCCTTCCTGGCCGGCTTCCGCACCCTCTGGAGGGCATTCTGGGGTGGGGCCCAGCGCATCGCCCATTCCTTCTTGGCTCGGGGTTGTTGCTGTTGCCGGAGGGGGGCCCGCCTGCACCGGCCGGGGCCGCGCCAGGTCACCGCGAACCCCCAGGGGCCTCAGCAGGAGGAAGACGACTGGGAACCCTGCATGGCCGAAGCAGTGGGCTGGATGGACGCGAAGGGAGGGTACTGTTGCCTCCAGAAGCATGGCACTTGCGAGGGTCGGAGGGGACCCAAGCCCACCCCTTGGCTCATCGAGGACGGGCCCACGTCCGACACCCGGGGATGGCCGCGCAACGGGGGGGGGGCACCGATGGCCTGCCCGTGCCGCTACCACGGCCTGGAGCACCACAACCTCCGCCTGAGCCTCCAGTGCTCGGAGCCAGGCTGCTGGCACATTGGGGAACCCGGGTTTGGTGGGAAGCGCCTCTGCCTCGGGCACGCGAACCCCTCTCCGCAGCCTGCTCGAGAGGGGGAGGGGAGGGCGGACACTAGCAAGTCCCCCCCTGACCCAGCGCGCCTAAGCGAGGCCGGGCCAGCCGCCGAACCCTCCGCGGCCCCCGTTGCGGGCCCTGCGGAGGGGAAGCCCGCGCCGGGGGCAACCGGGGGGCCTCCCTCCCCCCCGCCCGCGGAGCCGGCCGCCTCCGAGGAGGTGTCCCCTAACCCCGCGGCCGCCCCTGGCGTGCCGGTGGGATCTGACTGCCACCAGCTGACGCACGGCGCCCCGGGCGCACTCGTGTCTGAAGGCACCCCCGAAGGGGATGGGGAGGCCCCCGCGATTGTGAATGGGGGGGGGGCTACGCCACCCCTGACCATCCCCACCCAGGCGGAGGATACGGTCGGACGGAAGTACTTGATCCGCCTCTACGAGCCCGCCGACACCGGGGAAGGCGCCCGCCCTTACACTACTGCCCGAGGGATAGGGCGGGGAGAGGCGCGGGGGAGAGGAGGGAAGAAGGACTGGGCGGGGAGTTGGATGCCAGGAGTGGAGGTTGAGCTGACGTTCCCGCTGTGGGCGGTGGGACCCTGGAGCCTCTCTTCCGAGGGGCGCCTCAACGCCTCCCGCCCCCCATTTGACGCCCAGGAAATCACGGAGGCCACCTGTGCCCAGCTGGGGGAAGCAAGTGAGGGCGGGGGGAAGACCTGCACGCTGGCCGACCAACTGCAGTGGGCGAAGCTCCTGACCTGCAAGTGCCCTCCCCATCCTTACGCGCGGGTTATCCCTCCCGGGCAGCAAGCTCGGGGAGGGGGAGCGCTGTGCAACGCCCTTGGGGAGCCGCGCTCCATCCTGCGCGCGGAGGGAAGATCTGCCCCCCCACCCCCTCGAGGCGGTCGCATCGCCCGCCTGCCCCACACGCCCTCAAGCAAGGAAGAGCTGCTGAGGTTGGGGAAGGGCCACGCCCCGGGGCGCCGGGCGGGGGGAACGCCGGTGATGGAGCCGAACAGCACGGAACTGGGGCTGTACCTCCAGGCGGGTGCCACGGGCAAGCCGACGGGGGCGAAGATGCTGGAGGCGGCGGCAGCCGTGGGCCGGAAGCCGCGCCGAGTGCGGACCGCGATTCTGGAGCAGGCCCGGGAGCACCTGGAAAATCCGCTCCTCCTCCCCTCGGTGCGTCCTCGGCTGGAGGAGGTCACCGCCCAACTTGCCCTATGGGGAAGGGCAGGGGGCGCGGCGCGGGCCCTCGCCCTCCGACCGCGGGGGGCCTCCCCCAAGCTGCCGCTGAAGCCCCAGGACCCCCGCCCCACGCCCCCGTGGAGGCGGGGGGAGAGCCCCCGCGCCCTCCAGCCGGTGGAGGGAACCCCCGCCGAATCGGCTCAGGCCGTCGTCCCCGGAGAAAGGAAGCGGAAGGGTTCCTCCGTTCCCGCGCTCCTGCGGGCGCACCGTCCCCCCGCGAGGGAAGAGGGCGGGGGGGGGGGGCCTCATATACCTCCAAGGGGCCGCGCGGAGGGTATGCCACCTCGCGCGGGGATGCGGCGCCTTCCAGGTGGCCGTGGGGCCTGCCCATCTTGGGCGGGAGCTCTACTTGACCCTGCGCGGACATGGCCGGGGGGCCCTCGCCCTGCTGGAGGGGGTCGGCCGGCCCCTCCCGCTCAGCAACCGGATTGCGCATGGCTTGGCGGCCTGCCTGATGGGTGCCCCTGAGGCGGGGCCCGCCGACCCGAACGCCCTCACGGTGGCCGACTTCGCGGTCGCAAGGGGCGCGGGCGCCGGGCCCCTCGTCGCCGCGGAGGGACACAGCGTTTTGTTCGGACGTCCACGGCGTTTTGTTCCTCGATCTCGTGGCGCGCGCATGCGTGAACGTCGGCAATCACTGCATGAGCTCAGTCTGGGTGCCAGCTCAAGCTTATCGATGCCACGCCGCCAACGGCGGCAGTCATTATAATTGCGCGTGGCGTTGGCCACGCGCTAAAAGTATGACAGATTTCGTCGGCGGCCCGCCCGCGCAAAAGCTAGGGGGAGGAGGAGGAGGGCGGAGGAGGAGGAGGAGGAGGAGGAGGAGGTTGAGGAGGAGGAGGGAGAGGAGAGGAGGAGAAGCAGCTGCAGCAGCAGCAGCACGGGCAGCAGCAAGCGGGAACAGGCAGGAGCAGGGATGAGCAGGAGGCGGGGGAAGAGGAGGAGCAGGAGGAAGAGGAGGAGAAGGACAAGGAGGAGAAGGAGGGGGAGGAAGGGAGGAGGAGGAGGAGAAGGAGGAGGAAGGGAGGAGGGGGAGGAGGATGAGGAGGAGGAGGAGGAGGAGAAGGAGAAGGACACGGTGGAGGAGGAGGGCCAGTGCAAAGGGCAGGAGGGGCAACAGGACGCGGAGGAGGAGGAGGTCGAGTAATAGAAAGCATGAGCCTGCTTTTCAGCGGCTTTTGGAGGAGGAGGTCATCCTTCCTTTCCCCTTCCATCCTCCTCTTTCTCCTCGCGTTCCTGGCGTTGCTGCTGCTTGCTGCTGCTGGTGCTGCGGGCTCTCCTTCGCCTCCTGCTCCCTCCCGTCCCCCTGTCACTTCCCGTCCCTCCCTCGTCAAGCTGCGTCCTGCGCCCCGACCCTTTGGTCACTCGGACTTCGCTGGCTCGCCCTCTGTCTTCGCCGGGGCTGGCTCCGTCGGGCTAGGCTCATCAGATTCGCTCGGGGGGTAATTCCTCAAAGGCTCGCCGCGAAGCGTTTCACTCGGCGCACTGCAGCGCCCAAACCCGAGCGCCATGTCGCGCGCCTCGCTGCGCACCACCCCGAGTGCAAACAGATCTAGGAGGATGGGCCCCCAAGGATGGTATCGGTGGTATCTGCATCGCCTAATCACTTCCTCGCGCCCTCCTGCTCTACCCCCGCAGGGACGGCACTCTTATTTCTGGGCAGTCTGGCAGGGCGGAAGGGGGGGAGGATGGGCAATGCAGGGGTCACCGATCTCACCATTGAGGCCCGCCCCCTACCTGGCGGCTGGCTGCTCTGGGCTCCTGAACGCTGGCTGCTCTCGGTTTTCGCCAGCATCGCGCGCTCCGCGCGAAGCTTCGCCAGGGCCTCGGCCTCCTGAAACGCTAGTTCGGCCAGCCTCTCATTGCGCTCCTTTTCGAGCTGGGCAGGGGTCTTCTTCGGCTCGTTTGTAACCGCTGGCCCCCTTTCGGACAGCTCGGCCAGGTTGGGATTGCAGACAGGAGCGCAGGATCAGGGAGTAGAGGAGGAGGAGGAAGAGGAAGATGAGGAGGAGGAGGAGGAGGAGGAGCAGGATGATGATGAGGAGGAGGACGGGTGGGTGGGGATTTCGAGCAAACCCCCAAATCCAACCTGGCCGCGTTGTCCAACGCTCGCAACAGATCTTGGTCGAACCCCTCTTCGTTGGCGAGAATATCTCGGTCATTGGGATCCATTGCGGCCCCTGCGAAAGTTCGGACCCCCCTTCAACAGCACGCGCGGTTTCTCGAACCTCGGGGATTTGGGCGGACACTGCACGTGACGGGGGCCAGCACCAGGGAGAGAGGACTGAGCGGCGCGATAGGCCTCAAGTGGGGAGGGCTGAGCGTGGATGAGTGGCAAAGGGAGGGAGGCGGTGGCAGAGGGAGGGGGGGTGGCAGAGGAAGGGAGTGGAGGAGTGGCAGAGGGAGGGGGGGTGGCAGAGGAAGGGAGTGGAGGAGTGGCAGAGGGAGCGCGAGGTTGGGGCAGAGGTGGATGGAGCGAGAGCAGGCCCGCAGAGGTTCCCAAGGCTTTCATTCTGCAGCTCGATGAGGCCGCACAGTTCGCCCACGTGCGCCTGCTCCAGCTCCACTGGTTCAAGGGGCAGCAAGATCGTTCTTTCTCTTTCCCTCTCCCTCCCCTGGTCGTCCCCGTCATCATTGTCGTCGTCCCTCCTCCCGCGTTCCTTCATCGCCTCCCCCTCGATATATTTACTGCTTGCGCTGGGCAAACAACGCAATGCACAGCTCGCCGAGGGCACGGCCAAACTCTGGGGTGTAAGCCCCAGTGCTCTTCAACTTGCGACAGCCGTTTGTCCAACCTGCGCTCACCTTCCACAAGGACCGCCTCTGCGAGGGATCCAATGCCTTTGGCTTGGGGCGCCGCAAAAAAAACACAGCAAGCTTGAGAGGGGCAGTCGTGTAGATGCGAGTGCACTTCGGGATGCAAAGGCCGAACGCACCCATCCACGTGACGACAGTTCTCAGCGTCACCATCTGCCGAAGTGAAACGAAAGAGGGGTGGCGTTGCAACAGTGAATTGCTCGGCTGCTCTATGGAAACGTAAACGCTACGCGCCTTGAGGACGACGCTCAATACAGCAACCATGTGGGCAAAGAAATTGCCGTGCACCACGAACTCTTTTGACGTGTCCCCCATCACGTCCCTGCAACGACCAGACGTGTGCGTGGACATCCACGAGAAAGAGCGGCAGTCAATCCCAAAATGCACAAGGCCAAATTTTTGAACCCTCAAAGTTTGAATGATTGCCCAAACGAGCCCACCTGGAAGTAGTAGGTTCTCGCTCTCATGATCCACTAAGTCGAACGAGCCAGCGTGATAGCCCTTCCCACGCAAGTAAACACCAGGGCTGTCCTTACCAGAAAACACGTGGCAGAAGTGATAGTCCCTGGTGTAATCTCCTTCGGGCGAACGGCCTTCCCTTGCGATCTGGCCGACCTAGCAGTGTCGCCAATGCATCGGCGATCCATCGTTGACGGAACGACGCCACATCGTTGCTCCATCGTTGCGGGCACATCGTCGAAGCATCGGCATGGCGGGGTTGCCGTGGTCTTCGCCCCCCGATTTTTCCTTGCGGCCACCAGGGCAGAGTAGGATCACGCGGACAAAGAGGAGGAGGAGGAGGAGGAGGAGGAGGAGGAGGAGGACGACGACGTACGCCGACCGACGACGGGAGTGGCGTGCCGATGACCGCGCGTGGCGAGGGATGAGGAGGGCAGTTGGGGAAGAAGCGCAGGAGCAGGAAGGAGGCGCATGAGAAACCTGGAACGACAGGGTACCAGAAAATGGGGGCCAGATCGCCATTGGAGAAACAGAAATGCCGTCTGTCCGCGGGCAATGGCCTTCCCGAATATTGCGAGAGCAAGGCTCGCGCAGTTCTTGCCCCCCGCCATGCCCCCCGCACTCCCATCCACCTCGAACCCCAAGACCACCCTCCTGCGTGAAGGCGTTTTGCAGGGGCAGGGGGCGGGAGGGGGCGGGGGGGGGGGGGGGCGGGGGGGGGGGGGCAAGATCGAGCAGAAGATGGGTACGGGGGTATATCTATGTGGCGCCATTGGGGCGTCGCGCCGTGATGTTATGTTTGGGGATTTTTCGGGGCGGGAGTCCAAGGCTGCCCAGAACGTTCGATGCCAGGTGTCCAGTGACGAAATAGGGCCATCAAACCGTTTCTCTGTTTCCGACGACTATTCAAATCTATTCATAATCGCTCTAAACTGATTTTTGATTGCATGGCGCCTCAGCACTTCAGAAGGACAACCCGTATCGGCAATTTAGGGGAATGTCGTCGGAACGAGAGGGGTTTTATAGGGGTTTAATTAGACCAAGCCATTCCGATCCTTTGGTTCTGCCCGTTTTGACGTCCTGACTTCATATAGTCATAGGCAAGGTCCATGGCCACGTCGAAAAGACCCCTGGTCGACTGGTCTGGCGACGCGTTGAAAATGGCTTCAGCCCTGCGCTCGATGGCATCTGGCACGACGCCCCCCGCGACACAGGCGAGGAACAGCAGCGCCGCGATCGGCGCCGACATCACTAATGCTACTGCGGCCGAGCAGGCCCAATACCGAGATGCATTTGGATGTCGTTGCGAAGGAAAAAACCCCTCTCCCAAGCCCCGTGAGCTGCGTGAGACATCTCCGCCATCGATGCGTATATCGCATTCAAAGTCTCGTCCCGCCACGTTGCGTGCATGCGAGGGTGGCCGAAGTCTTCGATCCTGTGTTAAGCCCCAGGGAATCGATCAACGGCTTCGAAGACCCCTCATCAGTTCATACCTCATCGTCCATCTTTTTCGTCGTCATCCCTCACGCTGTCGTCCTCCTACCTGCCTCGTCTCCTTCCTCGCCTGTCCGATCCGTCCCCCGTCGCCTCTCCTTCCCGGCCTGGGGGCGGGGGGGGGGGGCAAGATCGGCATGCCGCCCAAGGTTTCCAGATCCTGGATATCGAGCACCCCACGAGGCGCGGAGAAGCAGCCACCCCGCCAGGGCGCCTTCAGGAGGGGCAAGGGAAGGTAATGACGAAAAGGAGGACGAAGTGGAGGAGGAGGAGGAGGTTGATGGGGGAAACGGAGGGGAGAGGGATGAGAACGAGAGGGAGGAGCAGGAGGAGGAGAAGGAGAAGGTGGGAAGGGAGAAGGGTGAGGTGTAGAAGAGCAGGATGGGGAGAAGAGCAGGAGGCGGCGAGTCGGCCACCTTGCGCCCACGCCCCCGCCCATCTTCCACTATCCGCGTGGCCGAGAGGGGGGGTCGACACCGTTAAACGTCCCACGCATCCTGCACACCATGTGCCACCACAGGTGGTGCTTTGGCCTGGGGTCGATGTCGGCGTGAGGCAATAGGCAGAGGTGGCGCAAACACAATCTTTCCAATTGCCTGCAAGATGCTGCATCAGGGTGATTTGGCAGGGCATCGAGAAATACAACATAGTGTTGGAGTACATCGGAAGCAGCTTTCAATTGAGCCCCCAGCCGAATCGACTTGAAGTATTTCGGGAGTAGATGACTAGCGACACACCGAAATAAAGAGCTTGCCTCCCCACCCTTGATTTTCAAGAATGGTTTCTGCTCGGTTCCAAACATTTTCACGTCGAGACAGCTAATAGCATTGACTTGTCGGCCTGCCCTGCGCCCCATCTGATACCACCGCTCGATATCCGAAGTCAGGATTGCGATTGCCTGATGGGCGTCTGGAATTGCCAGGGTTCCTGGGGCCCGCTCGGAAATCAGAGCAGGAGCAGGAGGAAGGAGGAGCAGGAGAAGGAGGAATGGGATGGAGGAGGTCACAGATGTATCACAGGTGTACCAATTCTGCGACCTCCCCACCTTTTTTTTTTTTTGGGGGGGGGTGGGCGGGGGGCGGGGGCGGGGCTGGATGCGGCGAGAGGTGGGGAGGGGGCGGGGAGAGGGCGAGGGGGGCGGGGGGAGGGCAAGGGCGAGCGGAGCAGGAGAAGGAGGAGGAGGAGGAGGAGAACAAGAGGTGGCTAAGAGAAAGATTAGGGTTAAAACGCAGATCCGACAGCAAGATAATAACCAGGGTCGGGGATGACAGCCTGCTGAGTGCTCGTGCTCTTATCGTTCGCCGCAGATGCCACGTCAGGACTGAGAATGTAGCGCCAAAAAAATTCGAGGATGACGAATCCCAACACTCCGAGGTGCATCGTGTGGAGCTCATCCACGCCATAGCAATCAACAAGGGTGATACCCAAACGAGAATCGAATAGCGGGTTCCTGTGCCGACAAAGCGTGGCGAGATTGTCTCTCCAAAATGTTAGTTTGACAGGAAGTGCAACCACCGCGTATTTGGCTACACCTTGAAGCCGCTCTTGTGGCGGCAGCCTGTCGCCCTTTTCCAAAGGGTCGCTATGCTCGTTCATCGCAGGGACATCCCTTGTGATGCACAAACCTCGGCCAACCTTCTTACGCTTGTCAAACATAAACTGTGCCCGGCGAAGGAACTCATGCCTTTCATCTTCGTTCCGAAGATGCACAATTTTCTCGGCCCGTCGGCACGCGTTCTCGCGGGCGTTGGAATCATGCTCCACCCATGGCTTCTCGTGGCGACTTCCGAGACATCTGGGGGCCGACGTTTGTTTTTGGGATGTCCCGCAAAAAAAAAACATAACAGAGAGCAGGCCTTTCAAGCTTCTCCTCTCCGTCCTCCTCACCCACCTCGCACTCGATCCTTCGTTTTCTTGCGCCTCCTCCTTGTTCCTCTGATTTCGACCCCCATCCCACTTTCCCACCCTCCTCAATTGCCGACGCGTGCGTTTGTGCTTCCTCTTTTTCGTTCTTCTTGTTTTTTTGTTTCCTCACCTTTCCTCCCTCCTCTCGCTTAAGCCTCCTCCCGCTTGATCCCTCTCCCCCCCCGAAGCTAAAGAGGAAAAAAAACATCCTGTACGAGTGCATAGACTCGCTGGAGCAGTTGCACAACGGACATGGCGATCGGGCGTGAGACCACGTGGGTAACCCGAGCGCGCTCGCGACTGCTTCCCAGTCGGTCATGACGTAGACGACCGCTGCCTGGAAGCCGAGCTCAGAGCCAGCGTTGGCCTCCCACGCGCTGATGTCGGTTGTCAGCACGCCGCCCATGAGAGACATCGGGCGCTTGCCTTCGGCCAGCGCCAATAGACACCATCGAAGGAAAGCAAACAACATGTATGTCGAGCACCAGCCTCGACATCCGCATCGGCATTGAAATTGTTTCCGAAAAGCGACGCCAACGTGCCGTCTGCCAGTCAGCAAGTTGACGATGCTGAGCTGGAGGATGCCCCTGGACTTGCCAGCAGCCGCCTGCCCTCCGTAGCGCGCCCCGTCCACGTAGAAGCCAAGCGGGGTGACAAGGCTGTCAGGGCAAGCATCCCTGAACACAGGATTCCTGATCCACGAAGCTGGTCGCCGAGTTTGTGCCAATTGATCTTTCCATTGGGCGTTGACGTGCGGGGCGGTGGTTGCCTCCTTTGCGAGCAGCTCGTGGAACGGGCGGGCGCCCAAGGTCACGTCTGCCCGCCTCCCTCGGTTGAACCCAGGCAAGCTCAGATTCATCACCTCAACGTTGCTAGCAGGAATTGTAGCATGCACGTTTTGCTCAAGGAAACGCTGGTAGTGGCCTGTGGGCTGCCCTGGGGCCATGCCCCAGTCGGCGACTGGGCCGACCGCCCCTGCGCTGGCAGCCAAAGAACACAGTTGACAAAAGTGAGCCGCCGTCATCCGTGCTCCAGAGGAGTACATGCTCTGCAGTTGAGTGAGGAGCTGGTCACCCGCTGCCTGGCGACGATGGAACTCATCTGCAACGCCTAGAACAGGTGCTACGGTGCGGCGACGTTTGTAGGAAGCCATGGTTGCGGCTTGGGCCAAACGTATCACGCGTCCTCCCCCTTGTCCTCCTCCTTGTCCTTGTCCCTGTCCTTGTCCTCCTCCTTACTCCTCCTCCTCCTCCTCCTCCTTGCTCCTCCTCCTCCTCCTCCTCCTCCTCCTCCTCCTCCTCCTCCTCCTCCTCCTTCTCTCATCATCCTCCTCCTTCTCCTGCTCCTCCCCCCCCACCTCCTCGTCATCTCCCCGTTTTCTCTCTCTCTCTCTCTCTCTCTGCCAATGCCTGCACCTTATCCCGCTACCCGTCCTTCTCCTTCTCCTCATCCTCCCCCGCGTCCTCCAACTCCTACTCCACCCCTCTCCCCCTCTCCTCCATCTATCTCCTCCTGATCGGCCTCGCCTGTCCCGCTCAGGCCCCTGGGGCCCCAACGTGATGCTGGAGCAGGCCGAGGCGCGCGAGAGGTTGCTCTCTCCCGAGCCGTTGCTCTCCCCTGAACGGTCTGCTCACAGGGTTCTAATCATCCTCTTGTTTGTCCTCTTTATCTTGCGATATCCTCCTCTCTGTTGCCCTCCTTGTCCTACTTCTTGCTACTCCACTGTCGTTTCTCCGTCCTCCCTGGCCTCCCTGCCCCTGCTCCCCCCCCGCTTCTTCTCTTGTTAGATCATCACATGCGCTGCAATTTCTATTCGGGGGAATGCTGACGCTTGAATTCCCGGCCATACGTGTCCAAGATGTCAGCAGGGGGCGTTTGGCCCGGACCACATCAGCTCCGAGGGTGTCCAAGTTGGGTCTGGGGAGAGCGAAATCGAATCAACGATGGGCAACGATAGATCAACGATGGGTCCACGGCACAGCAACGATGAAATATAGCAAAAACACATGGTTTTTTAACGTTTCAACGATGGTGCAACGATGCGCCCACGGTACATCAACGATGGGTCAACGATGGGAAATCGGCATTTGAGCTGGTTTGGAGGGGTCAGTTTGGGCACTTTAGCGCATTCGAAGCATACTTTCCGGCCCCAAGAGGAATTATGAGGTTGTCTGAGGCCAAAAGTCGGCAGAGAGTATGTTGCGCACATCCGAATGCAAGAAATGCCGCTCACAGCGGCGATTGTTCTGACTACGATGGTGCCATCGACGGCTGCGCCCACTCCAGACACGCCCCCCTGTTCTCTATGTAACCCCCGTCCCCTATCTGAATGTCAGGGCGCCGACGCATCGGCAACCTAGGCAACAAAAGCTGATGGCCCCTGCTCGTTCGCAGGGTTCCCAAGGATTAGGGCGTGCCTCCCCAATAAGCACAGCCAGAGAGCCTATCACCCGTTCTCGACACCCCTGACGAGCACATATAGGGCTTTTTTTTCTTTATTTTTTTTTTGTTTTGTTGGTTTTTGTTTATTTTTCTTTTTTTTTTTTTTTTTTTTTTTTTTTTTTTATTTTACTTTTTTTTTTTCACTATTTTGCACTTTTTCTTTATTTTTTTTTTTTTTTTTTTTTTTTTTTTCTTTTTTCTTTTTTTTTTATTTTTCTTGCACCCATCACCAGAAAGGATCACTCGGCCTTTGTTTTTTTTTTTTTTTTTTTTTTTTTTTTTTTTTTTTTTTTTTTTTTTTTTTTTTTTTTTTTTTTTATTTTTTTTTTTTTTTTTTTTTTTTTTTTTTTCTTTTTTTTTTTTTTTTTTTGTTTTTCTTTTTTTTTTTTTTTTTTTTTTTTTTTTTGCTTGTTCTTTTTTTATTTCTCTGGCCATTTTGCCTTGGCCTTCCTCCTCTTCTTCTCGACCACGGGCTCCTGCTCCTCCGAGTCGTCAAGCTGAGTGGCCGCGCTCACTGTGCGAGAGATCTTCTTTGCGAACTTGTCGATGTCAGTCTCGCGTCAGGGGCCGACGACGGCGACGGCGACGGCGACGGCCACGACGATCGCGACTACGACGAGGCGAACGACGATGACACGACGACTCGACGACAACAGGAGCGACGAGGGCGACGAGGCTGACGACGAGAATGGAGGACGAGGAGGAGGGCTGACGATCCCGAGGAGGAGAGAAGGTCGAGTGGGGATCGGCTGCGCCTGCAGCTTCATGATCTCAGCGGCGTGCTTGAGGATGGCGGCGCTGTCGATGCGTTTCTTCACCTTCTCGCGCGATCCGCCCCCCGCCCCCCTCATCCCCCGCCAGGCCACTGGTGGCCCCCCAAGGGCCCCGAGACGCGTATCGTTCGAGGCAGCACCTTCCTTGCCCCAGGGGGCCGTTCTCGTCCTCCTGCACCTCCTCCTCATGATGAGGGCGAGGAGAAGGAGGAAGAGGAGGAGGAGGGGGACGTCGAGGGAAACAAGATGAGGAGGTGGAGGACGAAGAACAGGCGGAAAAGAGGGATGCCCAGCCCCCCCAAAAGTTTCCTTGATCCTTCTACGCCGTCAGTCGTCGTCTTCGTCCTCTTGATTTGCCTCCTCCTCCACCTCATCCTCCTCCTCCCCCTTCTCCTTTCCTTCTCCCCAGCCCCCCCCCTCCTCCTCCCCCTCTCCCTCCACCTCCAGCTCTTCCCCCTTCTCGCCCTTCCCTCCTTCCACCTGCCCCCTTTCATCCGCCCTCCTCCCCCTCATCCTCCTCCTCGCCATTTTTTGATCAATCTGGCCTGGGAGAACTCCATGCCCTTCAAGAGGGCGTTGCCGAGAGCGGTCCTGTTGGCCTTTTCCTCGATCTCATTGGCAATGTCTTTGAGCTCCTGAATCGTGGAGTCGCCGACCTTTCCCTCCTGCTCGCCGCCCTTGTCAAGCGACTGGATCACCCTCGCGGACGCGGAGGCCTGCGTCATGAGCGACTGTATCACCTTCCTGGCCTCCGCGAGCTGCTTGTTGACCTGCTTCTCTGGAGTCTGGCTGCCAGGGCGCGGCCTGGCAGGCGGCCTCGGCACCTGGGGCGCCGGTGGCGTAGGCCCAGGCGCTGGTGGCGTAGGCGTTTGCCCAGGAGCTGGCGTCGGCGGTTGCGCTCCAGGCGGACCTACAGCCTGGCTGTCGCTGCTGAACTGCCTATCCTGGCTGGACTGCTGCTGGAACCTGCGGCCGAACTCCTCGCGGTGAGTTAACTCGAAGTACATATATTTTATCCCTTTGTGTGAGGGATCCTGTTGGACGAAAGGATAGCCCATTTTGATGCATCTCTATGTGTGACTTGTCATGTGCCGAATTGTTTCCTCATCTTGATGACCAGTTGGTCCGCCCTCAAGATGCAGCATCTTGAGGAACGAAACTGGTTTACCCTCCTTAAGCCAGGAGTCCTCGTGCTCTTTCGTGAAGCTCTTCCGCTTCACGACAATCCTGTTGTACTCAGCCTCAGGGGCATAACGCAAATGTCATGCTCTCTCCACCTCCTCCTCCTCCTCCTCCTCCTCCTCCTCCTCAGCAAGCCGTTCGGGACCTTCTGTGAGTCAGCTGCCGCTGGAGGCCTACTGTTCTTTGTCTCACGTAAGCTGCTGTCGAGGTTTACTGCTGCGCATCTAGATGCCATAGTGCCTGGTCGTATTGCTTCTCTCCTTCTCCAGGGACCTCAAGGGTGTTGCCAGATTATGAACGTTCATATTGTTCCTGATTGGGCTGAGTGGGAGCTTCGGGGGATCTTCTCTCGTATCCAACGTGCCCTTCTTCCTTCCGATGTGTCTCTTGGTTTTGTCGTGGGTGATTGGAATTTTATGGCTACGGGGGAATCGAGGCTGCATGCCGACACTGGCCTGGGTGGCCCTGTAGGCTCGCGTCTTGCATCACACTTTCTTGCCTCGCTCGGCCAGCTGGGGGGGGTCATGCAGGAGAGGGATACACGCAGGATTATTCGTACAACTGGAAGCGAGAGTGGGGCTGGCGAGCAGGTCTCATTTGCTCGCCTTGACCGCATTTACACCACGCTCGCCTACAGGACCTGCTGGACCTCTGCCCGAGGACGGGGACCATTTGGCCCATCACTGACCTCAGAGCCCCATCAGACCACTGCCCTGTTTGTCTGTCGCTTGCGGCATGGCCCCCGTCGGGCACTACGCGCATTCCCAGCTGGGCGTGCAGGCGTGCCCAATTCAGTATTAAGCTTCAGGAAATATTGGATCCAGAGGCCCTCTCTGCAGTACCGGCTGTCCGGCTTGATGAAATTAACGAAGTTATGAGATGCGTCTCGCAGCGCGTCAAGGACTGGGTTTTTGAAAAGGGGGCCCGCACGGTGGAAGAACAACTCGCTTGTATGTTGCGTGTTCTTCGGGGGGCTCGGGGGGGGGGGGGCTCTCGTAAGATCTCCAAGGGCCTCGAGGGGTTCCCTGTTCTCTTCAGGTATCTTGACCCTCAGGAGCTGCGGTGGACGGACCGCCAGGGCTTCGACTCGCTTTTTTCGGACCTGATGCGTCAGAACCTTCGTGCTCGCGAAGTCTCTGCTCGTGCGGAGGCGGATGGCGACGTCGGTGGAGCCCGCGCCGCGCAAGCCATTGCTCGTGTCCGCCGTCTCGGCCAGGCCTGGAAGAAATCTGGTCGCCAGATTTTTCTCCAGCAGGTTACGGATGCTGACGGCATGGCCCACAGCGATCCGAATGAGTGCTCCAAGTTGTTGGCGGATCACTGGAGTGCCATCTTTAGTGCTCGTGAGGTAGATAATGAGATGATTGAATCACTGGCCGCTGAAGTTACCCCGATCCCAGAAGACCAGCATCAATATGTTTCCGACTCTGGTTCGATCTACCCCTGGGTCATCCCTGAGGTTGTCTTCGCGGAAATCCTGCACCAAAAATATGATTCTTGCCCTGGGCCCGATGGTATCCCTTATTCGGCCTGGAAAGCCTCTGGAGATATTGGTTTGGAATGCCTCTACTCTATCTACCTCGAGCTGGTTAAGCACCAGCGCCTGCCGCCCAACTTTAACGACAGCGCCGCTGCCTTCTTGCCGAAGGGCACTGCGCTGGAGGGTGAGACCGTCGCTCGCGCTGCTGAAGAAACACGGCCCCTTTCGCTTTCGATTGCGGACAACAAACTTGTGAGTGCAAGCATTGGTTGGGCGCTCTCCATGGTTGCGAGTGACAAGGCCCTGGGCGCCCAAAAAGGTTGTTTAAAAGGTAGGCAGATGATCGACAACATTATTGAGGTGGACGCGTCGATGCTGCTTGCGCACTCTCTCTGCGACTGTCGTCGTGCAGGCACGGCCCTGTTCGACCTGAAAGCGGCCTTCCCCAGCATTAACCACATCTACATATGGTCTATATTACGTGCATTTGGTATTCCTGAATTTATTGTGGTTAGCATTATGGCCCTATATGGTAATAGTCGCATGGTTGTTCAATATAATAACTCGGAGCCCTGCTATATCCAGCGGTGTCGTGGTATCAAACAAGGTTGCCCACTAAGTGGTCTCCTCTTTAGCCTCTGCTTCGACCCAGTCGTTCGACGATTGCAGCATGTCTCTTTGTGTGCGGCTGTCACTTTTAACGTGTTCGCGGACGACATGGCCGCGTCAGCCACCGATCTTGTTGCGGTGCTCCCGAGGGTGTGCAAGATCATTGTGCTGAGTGGGTGCGCCACTGGTCTGATGTTGAATTTGAAGAAGTGCCAGCTAGTTTTTCCTGATGAGGAAACATGTACCCGGGCCACCCATCTCTGCAGGGAAGCAGGTATCAGGATTCGGCAATTTGTTGTCTCGAGGTGCGGGTGGTATCTTGGAGTGGGGGTGGGGATCGAGGCGTCTGCAAAGTTTTGGGCCCCTGTGCTCGCCAAGTTGAAGGAAAGGTGTTTGAGGATCAAGTCTATGGGCTTGGGGTTATCGTCTAGCATTGGGGCCTATAATGTATATGCTCTACCTGTAGTTTCTCATGTATCGCAAGTTCATGTTCCTCCTCCGCGTGCTTTGAAGGTGGAAAAAGACGGGCCCCAGCTTCTCACATGCTCCCCGAGACACAGCTTCCCGCCCATGTCCCTCTTCAATTTGCGTTGGCTCGGCCACCAGGTGGAAGCTCGACGGCTTGAGACGTATGCCCGAGCTTGTATGATCCGCGCAGCCACGAGAAGTACGTTTTTTTTTTTTTTTTTTTTTTTTTTTTTTTTTTTTTTTTTTTTTTTTATTACTCCAGGCTCCTTGACCTCTGGGCAGAGTCTGATGAGATCTGTGTAGCCTGGAGGTATAAGATTATGACTCGGCGCTCGATCTTCATGCAGATGAAGACTGCGTATGAAGAGTTCTATAGGATACATCCCCAGCCAGGGGATATACCAGCCAATAAAGTCCAAGCGTATATCCAGAAGCAGTTGAATGGTTCCAATAGTACGCCGTGTATTCCCTCCATCCTCTACCCTCGCATTGCCAAATGGTTCCCCAGATGTCCCATGGAATTTGCTGATCGGGCCTTTATTCGACTTCATATTCTAGGTTCCAAGCTCCCTGGGTTCGTCGCTACCGCCGTCCTCAAAAGCTTCTTCAATTCTTGGAATACGACCAGACGTTATCGTTGTGGAGCTGTTGGGTGTCGGTTCGGTTGCCAAGCAGTAGGAGGGGATGCTATATTACACTATATGGTTTGTCCTATTGCTATCGGCGCCGTTCGTAACAGCTATCGACTTCTTCCTGACGACTATGGAGTTGACCCATATTCTTCCTTCCTCCCCCACCTTCTCCCTGCTGATAATGAATCTTTTCTGTCAGCCTGCCTGGCCCTTGACTGTCTGCAATCTGCTTTCCAATCTCTTAGGTCCTCTTGCTCCGCCCCTTCCCCCGCGCGTACAATAGGCCTGATCCGAGCTCGTGTTCGCACCCAGGTCCGTCGGTCGAAGGTCGCCGAGACCCTGGCTAGGGCGGGCCCTGGTCGGCAGCGGCCATGATGTGCGTGGCCCCCCCAGGCGCGCCCGCGGCGTGCTTCTCTCTGGGCAGTGGTGGACGGGGCCTCCCTCTCCCCCCCTCTGAACGCGGGTCGCTCCTCCTCCTCCTCAGCCTCCTCCTCAGCCTCTTCCTCGGCCTCCTCCTCAGCCTCCTCCTCCTCCTCCCCCTCCTCCTCCTCCTCCTCCTCCTCGTCTGTCTCCTCCTCCTCCTCCTCCTCCTCCTCCTCCCCCTCATCCCCCTCCTCCTCCTCCTCCTGGTAGGTCAGCGGTGTTCGAACCGCTGGCCTGGAGCCACTCCTGCATGCAGGCCTCGGGGTCCTTCGCGTGCTCCTCCTGGTGCTTCTTCAGCTTCGTGGAGTCGCAGTACCTCTTGAACCTAGACGCCAGGGCCCCCCTGGTCGCAAACGCACCGTTATTGTTCTCCACTGCGTCGATGCATTCCGCGTCGCCGACGCTGTTCCGCTCGCCGACACGACGGCCCTTGGTGCCCATCTTGCTAGTCTTCTCCTCCTGGACGGCCACCGCTGCATCGCCCGCCATCTCCTTCTCGTGGGCATGGCCCTCAGGCATCTTGGCGACTTGCAGCTGGAGCAGGGTCGATGCCGCCTTGAGGGTCTTACTCGGCGTCTCCTCAGCGGCACCGAATCCGCGCGTCTGCGGGGTAGCCAGGCCCTCTGACCCACACGAGCTCGGTCGCGTACTCCCCGCCGAAGTCGCCCACGTGGGATACGCTTCGAGAGAGGTTCGTCCTCGCTGCTGACCTGGCCGCTCTCGCTGCAGACAGAGGACGCTTCGCGGCGGTGGTTCGTCGCCCCCTCGCGCTTCAGGTGTCGCATGACCTGCAGCTCTTCTAACTCTGCCGGGCTCCTCTGTTCGCCGCGCTCGCGTGATCGGCGCCGACGTGGAACGGGCTGAGGCTGCCGAGATCGGACTGGTGCTGACCGCTCCCTCTGTCGGTCCTCTCGCGCTGCGCGGGGGCGGCCGCGCCTCCGCCGCAAAAGGGACTCGTGATAGCCCCTTCCCTGCTTCCACTGGATGGTGTCCTCGAGTTGGGCCGATGGCGATCGCACTCAAAGTCCCCCCCATCTCCCCGTCGCCCTCTACTCTCGCAAAATTTGGCGAGCTGGCGACACTTGGAATCTGAGGTCGTGCGTAGAGGGTGATCGGGGATATGGCGGCTCCGAATGCGATCGACCTCAATCCAACTGTCCTGGTCCATGAAGCTCTCTTCGCCCGAGCTGTCTGCCAGCGGTGGGAGGTTCCTCGTCTTGGGCGGGCCCGCCAGGCGCGCGGGAGGCTTCGGCTCTCCTGCCGCCAGCGGCTCGAGCTTCTCCGCCCCCCTCGCTTGCAAACGCGTTCCCGAAGAGCTCCTCCTGGAGCGCCTCGGCCTCCTCGAGCTCTGGGGCCGCGGGCTCCAGGGCCGCGCGCGCGCGCCCTGGCCGCGGGCTCTGGGGCCGCGGGCTCTGGGGCCACGGGCGCTGGGCTCGCGTCTTGGCGAGGGCGAATGCCCGAGCGCGCAGGCGCGACCACGGGGCCGAACTTGCGGTCGAGCAGCGCGGCCTCATGGGCGCGGGCCCCCATGGTCTTGCCCGTCAGGTCGTCGTCGTCGTCGCTCTTGCTGGAGTCGGGCTCGGCGTCGCTGATCCCCGCTGCGCTCTCTGCGCCAGCGCCGCCGTCTGCCTCTGTCATGTCTGCGTCATCCAATGGATCGAGATGCTCGTCTGCATTTGGCGCCTCATCATCGCCACCGAAGTCGGGCAACTCCTCATCAGCGACTGCGCCAGAGGGCTCGACTCCATGCTCGACGAACTTGTCATCGCCGCCGGAGTCGCTCATGTGCACGCTCAGGTCGATCCGAGTGCCTGGGAAGCGCGGTAACAAAAACTCATCATTGTTATTATCCTTCTCCTTCTCCTTCTCCTCGTCCTTCTCCTTCTCCTCTGCCGCCTCCTTCCCCTTCTCCTTCTCATCCTCCACGCCCGCCTCTTCCACGCTCTCCTCCTCCTCCTCCTCCTCCTCCTCCTTCTCGTCCAACGCCACCTCCTCCTACGTTTCGGCATCTTCGTTCTCCTCCTGCCCCTCGTCCATCTTTAGGTGGCGTAAATTTTCTAGCGCCAGCCTCCGCGCTGGAAACTGTTCTGGAAAGCCTGGGGGACGCGCGCCACGCCGTCTTCCATGGCCCCAAACGGCACCGCTGCACGGGGCGACCGCGAGCGCGACCGAGGACTGGAAGGGCGAGAGCCTGAGAGAGGAGGAATGAAAGATGAGGGGGGACGAGGAGGATGAGGAGGACGATGATAATGAGGGGGAGGAGGAGGAGAAGGAGGAGGAGGACGGGGGGGGGAGATGCCCGCATAACGGTAGTAACACGGCCCTGGATGGATTCTGGGAAATCCTTAGGTTGAAAATCCTGGCTCGGTGCTAGGCCCGAAATGGGCCGAATGTTTCACCCTAGGTCGTCGGGGCGAGCAGGGATCAGGTCAAGCTCTTCACTCCCTGCTCGTCCTACTGCCCCCGCCCCCCATTCCCATTCCCCCGCCTCTTTGTCGTCATCGTCATCGTCGTCGTCGTCGTCCTCCTCCCCCTCATTCTCATCCTCCTCCTCTTCGTCCTCCTCCTTCTTCTCTGAGTCTCTTTGCGCTTTCGCCCTTCCCCTCCTCCTTTTTTAACCTCCTCCCCCTCCTTCTCGTTCTCCTCCTCCGCATCCCCCTCCTGCTCCCCCCCCCTCCTCCTCTGCCCGTCTCCCTCCCCCTCCACGTCCTTGAGAACCTGACTCTGCCAACCTGCTCGCCGCCCGCCGTGCGCGCCGCCGCGAGCGCGGCCCAGGCAGCGGCGACTCGGCGTCCGATGCCTCGCCGAGGCGCAGGTGGTAGGCGGCCTGCCCGGGCGCCTGGGCCCTGGGCCGTGAGCCCTGCTTTGATCCTGGGTGCTGCACGCGTGGGCCCCTGGGCTCCCTTGACTCTCGTTTTGATCATTGGGCCCCATGGTGAACAGAGGAATGACGGTAGGAATGAGCTATGCAGAGGAGGGGGTGACGACAGAGGATTTGGAAGGATGGAGGTCGACGAGACTCTTTGAGCTCTTCAGTGGCTGAGTTCTTAGATCCAGGCTTCCGCCGCTTCCGCCGCCGGTAGCTCGTTATAACCCCGTGCGCGTTGAGGGATCCGATGTCTTACGCTGTGTGGCACGGGTACTGTGTTCCCAGGGGTGACGCGTGAATGCATCGCGATGGGTGGACGCGTGGGGCGGACCCCTCTCTCTTATCCGCTAAGCGTTGGGTGCCTCGACAAGGAAGTCTTAAAACTCTGAGTCACTGGCGCCGCACGACAGGCGTCGCGCCTTAAAGGGCGCCACACTTTTTTGAACTCGCAGCTGCAGAAGATTCCCGAGAGACCGCGACTTGGCCTCGATGGGCTGAAAGCCCCAGGAGGCCCAAACGAAATTTACAAAGGCCCCACCCTAGAAGAAAGCGCTGAACGAGCCACGGGTCTTGAAATCTGAAGCCGACATGCCCCACTGGTTGAGAACATGTGAGGGCGGCTGAGCCACGGAGCTCGTCGCTGCGGGCGCGGCAGGCGCCGCTGCAGCCTCCTGCAGGCGCCGCTGCAGCCTCCTCTGGCGCCTCCTCAGACGCCGCGGCGCTCGCCACCGAGGGGGGCTGCCACTCCTCAGCAGCGCGCGTGGGCGGCGGCGTCTCTGGGGCGGGGTCCGCAGCCGATGGGCGCTTCCTCGCTGGCGGCTTGGCGACTGCCGCCTTCGGCGCCGCCTGCGGCTTCGCCTTCCCCGCTGCTGGCGCTGCCTGCGCCGCCTGCCCCTTCGCCGCCGGGCGCCGCTTGACAGCCGAGTCCTCTGGCGAAGCATCTCGGGTCTACAACCACCGCCCGCGAGAACAAGGCATCGGCAATGCATCGACGATCCTCCCTGGGCTATGTTTCACGTGCGTTGCGATGCATCGTCGATGCATCAACGACGGGTCAACGATGGGTCCACGATGGGTCGACGATGCGTCCACGACGAGCCTGGCAGTGGCCCGCGCCGACGGCCCCAGGTCCCATGGGCCAGGGGAGGATGCCCTCGGTCACCTGTGACTTGTGATCCTCGTTTGCCCCCTTCCACATGTCCTCGCTGGGCTCCTCGTCCTCGGACTCCTCGATCGGGTCGTCGACCTTCTCCTCCTCCTCTCCGCCCTCGTACTCGTCGGCGCCCTCGTCCATCTCCTCGGGATTCTCGTCCTCCTGGTCCGCGGAGTCGTCGTCATCGACCTTCTTCTTCTTGCGAGCGGGCTGCTCGCCAGGTACGTCTGCAGCAGCTGGCCTCTTCATGCTGTCAGCGCACGCGGCTGGTTTTTTGCCAGCGCCCTGCTTGCCACCCACGCCCAGCTTCGCCATGGCGTTGTTCCGCATCTCCTTGAGCTTTTCAATCGGCGTGCCCTGGCAGCACTTCTTGGCGTACTGAACCATCATGCTGTTCGATTCGTTCTGGTCGATGTGCTTCCAACTGATCTGCAGCCTCTGCTTGCCACCCAATAACAGGACGTGGCCGCGCTCGCCAGGATTCAGCCACTTTTCTGTGACCACGACCTTGGTGCCATCCTTCATGGAGCCAGAAAACGTCTGGTTGTTGGGCCTGCCTGCGCTGGTTCCTTGACTTTTCAAGGCCCCTACCGTTAACGTGTCGAGTTCGTACTCCTGCCCATCGTCGAACTTGGCGTAGGCTGGGTCCGTGTCGCAGGCGTTGGGCTTCGCGTAGACATTGCTCGTGAATTGCGGTGGACCACCTTTGTCAATGCATCTCCAAGCGTTCGGCCGATCATAGCCCCAGAAGTTGTAGGTCTCAAGCTCCACTGAGGCAGTCGCTGGTTTGCGCAACACTGATGCCGAATCTGTTGGGCTCTCTGGCGATGCAGGTGGCTCTGTCTTCTTCCTGAGTCGCTTCGGCGTCTCCTCACGTTTTTTAGTGGCATTCATTTTCGTCAGGAGCCTACCGAACCATGCTGGGTATCGACTTCCAATCCTGTATGCGCGCATGTGCTGGTAGAGGTGTCTCATCATGCTCCTGATCATTCTCTCCTGAGATTTTGCCCAAGAGTGCTGCTTCTCGGAATCCCAACCCCACTCTTCTGCCTGAGGGTCGGCGAGACACGAGTAACAAATGAGGGACATGGGGCAGCCGAGTGGGGGTCGACGAGGGGGCGGGCGGTAGCGTCCTCCTTCACGAGCCTCCTCTCCCTCCTCCTCCTCCTCCTCCTCCTCCTCTTCCTCCTCCTTTTCTTCCTCCCCTATCCACCTCCCCCTCCTCGTCCTCCTCCTCCTCCTCCTCCTCCTTCTCCTCCCCTCCTCCTCCCACCTCCCCCCCTCCCTCCCTCCCTCGCCCTCGCTCTGTCGATCCCTGCCTCCTCCGCCCTCATCCTCCTTCTCCTCGCCCCTCCCTTCCTCAACTTCCTCCGCTTCCCTCCTCCCTCTTCTCCTCCTCTTCCTCCCCCCCCCTCCCCCTTCGAAAAAAAAAAAAAAAAAAAAAAAAAAAAAAAAAAAAAAAAAAAAAAAAAAAAAAAAAAAAGACAAAATAACAGGCTCCCATCTCGACCGCCCCTTTGCCCTAACTGGGTTACTCGCGTTTCGCCGTCCGCGCGCCTTGTTCGCTGCGACGATCTTCGTTGCCTCGAACGCCGTGCGCTCTGTCGCGGCAAGGTTGTCGCTAACGCCCTTCACTGCCTTGACCAGGGGAGCCATATCCAGGATTCTGCCCTGGCATTCCTCTGTCAGCTTGTCGGTGCCAGGCGACGAGCCGTACTTCAGCCGCGTGCTCGAAGTTACTAGAGGCAGGATCGCAGCTGCAAGGGCTTTCTCATCCGCGCACGTGTCACGAGCTCCTGCGTCGGCCCCAGCCATGAGGACATTAAGAAGGACTTGAGCCAAACCTGCTCTGCCCTCGCCAACCCACGTGACTTTTGGAAGTCGATCTGCCAACCGCGACGTGCCGGCGAAACCTATGTCACGCACCTCAAAAACACTGGCCTGCACGAGTCATCCACGCCAAGCGTTTCACTTGAGACTTCCTTGCGCGCCAAGCGTTGCACTTGAGACACACATTGCGTTCCAAGCGTTTCTTTTGAGACATCCTTGCGCGCAAAGCATTTCACTCGGAAAGAAGAACGTTTCTCTTGAGACATCGTCTGTGTTTCCTATGAATATCATAATTCCATGTATGGTATGTTGTGATTATGTATCATGACATTTTGCACGTATGATTGTAATGTTAACGATTGATCATGATGATGTTGATGATGATGAAATCTAAACACTAAGCCTTGCATCTCCCGGACCTCTGGGTTATGGGCAGGAGCACTCACTGCCCAGGACCACCGCCCTGCGGTTCTTGCTGCGCGAACATCAAGACCGGCCGGAGTACCTGTCCCTCGCCGACTTGATGGAGGTCTGGGAGGAGCTCGCGTGGCACTGGTAGGCGAAGATGCGGGACGAGCTCCGGTCCGTGGAGGCCGAGATGGGCCCCCACCCAACCGCGCTGCCGGAGCTGACGGCCGATGCCACAGCCCCGGATGCGCGCGGGAGAGCCCGCGCGAAGATCCCCCGCACGTTCGTCGTCGAGGACCCCACGGAGTACTACCACCGGATCGTTGCCCCGCGCCTTCGTCGGGGGAGGATCGGACCCTGCCAGTCTCGGGGCGGGGGGGCCCTCCCCGGGCCCGGGTCCGTGCGCCCGAGGGGCGGACGTGGGTGGAAAGAACCCCCCCTCGGGCCTGGCGCGTTCCCGTGCCCCCCTCCGAACACCAATCGGGGGCCACCCACCGAGGGCCCCTCCCCCCTCCTCGGCCCCGCTCTTCTTTACGCCTACCCGCGCACGAGCGGAGGAGCGCAGGAGGTGGACGAGGAGGGGGCCCTCCCTGTGGGGGAGGAGGCGGCAGCATCAAGCCCGCCTGTGGACCCCCTGGAGTGGGGCGCCGCCTTGAGCCCCCACCCGGAAGAAGACGAAGTGGGGCCGGCCGCGAGGCAGGCGTCGCCGGAGCCCCCCCCTTCGTGGGGAGGGAAGGGGCCACCGGAGGCCGAGCCCGGCAGCCCCGCTCGGCGAGTGCGCCGCCGGGAGGCTTCGTGCTGAACGAGAGCCACACCTGCCTGGCCGACGAAGAGGGCGAGATCCGCTACCTGATTCCCCCTACCCAGGAGGCCTTGGATGCGCTGAACGAGGCGGCCGCCCGGGCTGGCGGGGACAGCCCGGCCCCCGACGCGCCGCTCGAGGCGGGAAGGGACGGAGCGGGAAGCCAGAGCGCCACTTCGGAGGAGGGGGAGATGCTGGGTGGCTACCTCCACGCCGCCCAAACCACCGCCGGCACACCGCGGTGGGATGAGCCGGGGGAAGGTCAGACAGGAAGTCCCTCACCGGGGATCGAGGGGGAAGGGGGGGGGACAGCCCCCGTGGCGGGAGCCCCCCCCCCTCCACAGCCCCGGATTACGCCCGAGCGGTGCGGAAGGCACTGGCGCGGGGGGCTACTCCCAGGGACCAGAGGGGCCTCCTGCTTTGCTGGGACTACGTCAGCCACCGGGGGTGTGAGGGAGGGGGGGGTGTCTGCCCCCGCGCCCAGTGCGACTTGGGACCCGCTCGACGACTGCCGGCCCCACTCATGGGGGAGCTGGTGCGCCGAGGGGGCTGGAAGGACCAGCCCGTGGTGGCGGAACAGGATCAACCGGCGCGGCTGGCCGCGCTCCAGGGGGGGCCCTCAACCGGGCGGGGGGACGAGCCACCCACGCACGTCCGGGCCTGGGGCCCGACCAGGGGGGGATATGACTGGTTCACCCCCCTCCCCGGGCGGGAAGACGTCTTGGATCAGTACTGCAACGATCCGGACTTCGGCTTCACGGAGAACCACCATAAAGCGCATCGCCTCAACCCAGTTGGAGACCCGGACGACCCAGAGGAGGAGGCGCGGGAGGCCGGAATGCAGGCCATTAACGCGCGTCCCGATGTGCGGGAGTTTCTCAAGGGGGGGCCCTCCCGGCACCTGGAGACCGCAGTCAAGAACCGCCTCCTGGAGGAGCACCTGGCCTCGACGGCGACAGGAGGGGTGCTCGCCGTACTCCGGAGGATCGTGGACGGACCCAACTGGAAGCTGGTCCGGGAGGCCGCCGACTGCCTTGATCGGCTCGCGCCTGAGCCTGGCGGCACCCGGGGGGGGGACGTCCGCCCCCCAGACCGCAGAGGTCACGCCCGGCTCCTCCAAGCCCCGGACGCGGGGGACGGGGTAGGGCGGGGGGCCCTCCAAATGGATGGAGGGGAGTGGGACATGCTCGACTTCCACGACCGCCTCCCCCTCAGAGAGGACCCTCTCCTCGCGGAGCGCTTGGGCATCCAGGAGGACTGTGAGAGAAAGCAGTGTATCCTCCTGAGCGCGGCGGGCGCCGCCCTCTGGGCCCGTGAGGGAAGGGGGCCGCCCAGCCTCACGGAGGTCTGGGCGCGCGCGCTCACGGCCAGAGCGGAGCAGCTGGACCAGGCAGTTCGGGCGGAAGAATCACTGGGGCCTCCGGAGGCCAAGCTGGTGGTCGGGGAGGCGGACCTTCGGATCTTCATCCACGACGCGGTTGCCCCACACCACGACAAGGACTACCGCGCCCTGGTCGTGTTCCCCCTCCGCCTCCTGGAGGATGTCGTCCTAAACGTCGTGATGATGGACTACGGTGGGAAGGTGACCACACACCTTCTGGAAGGAGCCCGCTCCGGGGAGGGCTCACCTCAGGCCTGGATGTTGATCCACCGGGGGCACGCCCGCGCCCTCCGCCCCCGAACACCGACCTCGGGAGAAGCGGGAGGGGATGCGTGCCTGGGAGCCCTCCATCAGACTCTTCGGAGGGAGGCCACGGTCATGAATGGCTGGGAGGAATTCCTCAACCGCGACGCCCGAGGCACGGAGGTCTCCTGGAGCACCTACGTCAAGTGCCAGGCATGCGAGGAGCGCCCCGCGGCGAGGGAGGCGGCCCTCAGGGCTGGCCCGAGGGCTGCAGCGGCAGAGCCTGCCCGGGCACCCGCAATCAGGGCCGCCCTCCAGCTGTGGGAGGAGCTCGTCTCGGAGCGCACCGGAGCTTTGGGGGGCACGCCCGCTTTCCGCTGGGGACCCCGCTTCAAGGAGGTGTTCGCGGGAACCGCGGGGGTGACCCGCGCGGTGGAGCAACTGGGCATCCCTGCGGATGAGCCCGTGGAGCTGTACCGGAACCCCCTGCACCCCAAGGGGTCGGAGAGGAGGGGGGACCACGACCTCTCGAACCCTGACGTCGCCGAGGCCCTGGTCAAAGAGGCAGATACTCTCCCGGGCCCGGGAGTGGCCGACGTGTGGATGTTCGAAAACCCGTGTACCTCCTTCTGCGACCACAACACCAAAGGGGGCACCCGCGCCTGGGAGAAGCCGGAGGGGACCGGTGTAAACGGCAAGGAGGTCTTGGGAAACGCCCGCTCCCAGACCACGGTAAGGTGCATACGGAACCTTCATAAATGGAGGAAGGGATGGATCTTCGAGAACCAGGAGCATAGAGGGATATATCCCAAGGTCTACGACCTCCCGGAGTGGTTGGAAATCCTGGAGGAGACCGGTGCCGTGATCATCCCGGGAACGATGTGCGCTTGGGGCCTCCATCCCTCAGACGCTTCGTCCCCCCATCAGTTCTATCGCAAGGGGTACTGGCTGGTTGTCTCCGCGAACCTGGCCCCCTTCTTCACGAAGCTCCGGAGACCCTGCCCCGGTCTCTCCCCGGTGCACCAGCACGTGGAACTCAGGGATAACGTCCCAGGGACGGGCATCAAGCGGACAAGGGAAGCCGCCCAATACCCCCCGCGCTTCGCCCGCGCCGTGGCGCTGGCCATTTGGACGGCCACGAAACACCCACCCACCACGCCCTCGAGGGGGGGGGGGGGGCCACGGGAGATGGTAAACTCAGGCCCTCAGGAGAGGGAGGGGACGATGCGGGAGGGAGCCAAGATGGGGAGGGAGAGGGGCCCTGGATGCCTCCCCAACGGGCAGCTGGCAGCCTGGAAAGCGAGACGGAATCGGGGAACCAGGCGCCGGGGAGAGCGGGCCGAACCGCTCAGGACTGGGCGCAGGAGCTGTGCACCCATTGTGCGGACAACCCCAAGTACTCCCCCGAAGTTGTGAAGGAGGGGGCCCGACTCGGTGATGGCCTAGTCCAGGCGGCGGGAGGCTGGAAGGAAGCAGTCAACTGCTACCGAGAGGCCTGGACGAGCCGGCGGGGGAACAACCTGGACGGGGTCTTCAAGGAGGAGCTATGCGAGCTGCTCGACCCCGACCTCAGGGATTACCTCCACCAGATGGTGAAGGGCGGGGTTCCCGCCCGCCAACCGCTGGCCCAGGTTCGGGCCCCTTCCAAACCGCACATGAGCGTGCAGGGGCACATGGAGGAGGCGATGGAAAAGTTGTGGAAGGACGCCAAGAGGGGGAGGGTCCTCCTCTGCGGAAAGGACTCGGAACCTTACCTAAGCGGGGTCCTCTCCTCCGCCTGGGGAAGGTTGCCGAAGATGAACCCCGACCGCACGATCTCGGAGGAAGGAAGGTTCATCCACGACCAGAGGGCGATGAACGAGACGGGGCACAAGTACCTCCACCCCCCAGCCTTGCAGCCCCGCCATCGGGGACTGGCGAGAGAGATCACCTGGTGGAATCAGCGGCGCCCGGGGGTAAAAATCCTGATCGCCAAGCGGGACCTAGCGGAGGCCTTCCGCTGGATCTGGTTACGGGCGGGGGATGCCGGCATGTTCGCCACGGAGCTCCCTGGCAAGGTGGTCGGGATGGAGGGCAACCTGGTGGCCATCTACCTCGTCCTCACCTTCGGGTGGATCGGGAGCCCGGGGGAGTACATGGCCTTCGGGACGGCCCTGAAGCAGTGCCATGACCGCCACCGGCCGGCCGACCCAGGATGGCACGACGGCGTGCCCCACCACTCGCACCTCCTCATGGACGACGACGTCCTCATCGAGCCCTTCCTGGGGCGGCGCCCCTGGATGGCCGCTAGGCTGGCCGAGGAGGGGGCCCGTAGAGTATTCGGGCCTCTTGCGATCAACGCGGAGAAGAAGGACGAGGAGGGGGAGTTCCGCGTGGACCAGATCTACTGGGGGGTCCACGTGAACACGGAGGAGGAGACCCTGCGGCTCCCCGAGGAGAAGAGGAGAAGGTCAACAAGATCCGGATCCTGCTGAGTGACCCGGCCTACGACACGGGGAACACCCAGGTAGCCCTGAAGGATGTCCAGGTCCTCCGCGGCACCCTCAACTTCGCGGCCATCACCTGCCCCCCCCTCCGCCCCGAGTTGGGGGCGGTAGACCGGCTCCTCCGCGCTGCGGACCCGGCTGGGTCTTGGGTCAAGATCAAGGAGAGCAGCGAGGGGAGGGAGAAGGACGCGTGGGACGAGTGGTGGGAGGCGCTGGAAGTTTTCCGCCCCTACGCGGGAGCGCCCCAGGCCTGGGCCACCCATTTTAACACAGGCTTGAAGGGGGTCCTCCAACCCCAGGAGCGGCTCGCCCTCCCCGGCGGAATGGAGGAGTTGGTCTGGACCGGAGGGGGCGCCACCGAGACCCGGGCGGGGGCCGCCGACTGGTCAAATGGGGTGTGCGCGGTCATGGATGTCAAGGAGGTCATGGAGCCGTTCCACGCGGTTTTTGGGGAGGGAGCCGACATCATCGCCATC
>CAUYUJ010018349.1:778738-781238 GCA_963575745.1 Prorocentrum cordatum | reverse complement strand
ATGCAAGCGTGAGAAGCAGGCAAAGAAGCTGGCGCAGGAAGTCACACCAGAGCGAACTCCGCCGATGCAGTCCGATTCAGCCGATGGGCCCACGCCTGTGTGGCTCCGCTCGGTCATGAGGAACAACAATGGCAACTGCGAGAAGAATGAGGCAGAGAAAAACAAAGAAAGAAAAAAGGCGGCACGGCTGGCAAGGCCAAGAGAAAGGCAAAGAGCAAGGCAAATGACAAGACTGGCGCGGACAAGAAAACTGACAAGGGCAAGGACAAGGGCACGGACAAGACTGAGGCGGCTGGCAAAGACAAGGACACTGACAAGGGCCCAGCTGGCATGGACAAGAAAACTGACAAGGGCAAGGACAAGGACAAGGACACGCTTGAGGCGGCTGACAAGGACTAGGACACTGACAAGGGCCAGAGCACGGACAAGAAAAGTGGGACGCTCAAAAAAAGGCTTGCAGGCGCCAGCTGCCTCAAGCGCCCTGCAGCAGCCAAGGCAGCCAAGGTGGAGACGATCCCTGACGATGTCGACGAGCCTGAGGAAACCGAGGATCCTGAGGAAGAAGAGGAAGAATGGGGCGAGGAGGAAGAAGCGGACGAGATGGGCGAAGAGGAGGAGCAAGGTGATCCAGATCAGATCGTCGCCACCCTCGAGGGCCCTCCTGGCACTTGGACGTACTGCGCTGGTGGGAAGACCTGGGCAGTGAAGCTCAGGAACAGGTGGTCAGAGAAGATGTGCGAAGTGTCTTTTCGGTGCGCAAGCGACGGCGCGCCGTTCAGGTCGATGGTGCCGGTGCAGGATAACACTTGGCACGATGACGATCTCGAGGCCATGGAGGTGGAGGGCAGTAAGGAGCTATCCAGGAAGGTCTGCGAGGAGATCATCAAGAGGGCGATCTCCCAGGGCGTGTACACGAAGGAGGGGGGCGTCGCGATTCGGGACGAGGTGAAGGCGGAGTGGGGCATCCCTATGCACCCTTCTGATTAGGCGGGGCGGCGGGGTGGTGCTCCACGGGCTGAGTGGTTATATAGCAGGGGGCTGCGATGAAGAAATGCAGGCAGTCGAGTTGGTGCATGGTGGTTGGTAGCCGCCGCGCGCCCGAGGAAGTAGGGGCGAGCGAGGGGGCGGCAGGGCCGCCGTGGTGATACGACGCCGCGATGATCTTCAGCGCCGTGATGATCTTCACTGCCGTGATATTTTTTGCATTGTGAGGCTCCTGGGGCATATTATGTTGGAGGAATGTTCATTTCGTTCAACTCTGATTTGTTCTCATCGCCCCGAACTTGAGTGATCGACCCATCCATCCATGCTTCCATCCATCCATTATTCAATCCATTCTTTATCGCGCATGCGTCAATCCTCCCCCCTCCGACCCTTGAGCCAAGCGCGGGGAGAGAGAGCCGAGCGCTGGTTGAGGGGAGGCGCTCGAGCGCATGGACGACGTCATGTACACATGTGCGCAGCGACATCGCTGCGAAAAAGGGAACCACAGGGGCGGGTGCACGCGGACCGCCAGGGGGCTGAGGGAAGGGGGGGGGGGGGAAGGGTGAGGATGAGGAAGGAGGATCGACGGAGGAGGAGGAGGAGGGAGGGCTCCGTGCTTCTCTCCACGTGGAGGGGCCCCTGGTGAGTGTGGGGCCCCTCGAAGCTGATCGTCACTGATTTGTTGTAGAACAAAGACGGGATAGGGTCGCCACGCCTCCCCACTTTCATTCCCTCCCTCGCCTGCAGCCTGCACCCCCCATCGCGGGTCGCGTAGGTGAAGGGGTGCGTGGAGTGGCTGAGGTGTCGCCACCCTTGAAGCTGCAGGCTTCACCCTCCCGCTCGAATCGATGTGGTGCCGAGCCTCTCGGGCCTCCCCACCCCCTTTTTCTGATCATTCGGCCACTCGCTCTGGGATCGGTCGCGAATGGCGCAAGACAACATATGGTTCCAAGGCGCTCAATGAGAAAAACGGTCCCGCTTTGACCAACCCTCCCGTGAGAAGCGGTCCTCTCCCTCCCGAGCGGATCGAGCCCAGGGCGCGTGGGGCCAATGATGGAGCCATTGTTGGAGCCATGGTACCTGCGGATCCGCTTCATCCTCGATGAGATGGACCCATCAGAAGGCATCACGTCCGAGGTGCGCGAAGAGGCCGAGGAGCAGGATGGAGGGGGAGGCGGCGAGGAGGAGGAGGAGGAGGCGGAGGAGGCGCAGGCCAAACAGAGGAAGGACGCGGCGGGGCGTCAGGCGATGGTGAATGAGGATGCGGCGAGCGGGGCCCAGGAGGATGAGGAGACGGCGAGGAGGCGCCTCAAGCGCGCGGAAGAGTGGAGGAGAAGGAGGGAGGAGGAGAAGGAATGCGCCAGGAGAAAGAATGAGGAGGAGGCGCTGGCGCAGCAGGAGGGCGACGAGGTGACCAGGGTGAGGCGCGCGCTGGAGGTCCTCAGGAGGCAAGCGGGCGACATGGAGAGGAGGGCGACGATCAAGGAGACTCTGGCGAAGGAGATGAGGAGGCAGA
>CAUYUJ010018349.1:706238-773738 GCA_963575745.1 Prorocentrum cordatum | reverse complement strand
GCGTCGGCACGCTCGCCGCCGCTGGCCAGGGTGGGCGAGGGGAGACGGTCGGGGACGGGGGATGGTCGGGGACGGGGGAGGGGCGGGTGATGGAGGAGACGGAAGGAGGGTACAGCATTGACGCATACGTCGCATGCCCACGTGCCTTGGCCCCCCGCGCGCGTTTCTCATGGCGCGCGTCGGCGCGCGCCCACGCCGCTGGCCAGGTCGGGTGGGCGAGGGGGGGCGATGGCGCCGAAGGCGTCCCCGAAGGCCAAAAAAAACGCGGCGGGCAAGCGTGCGCCTCGCAAGCCCGAGAACAAGGAGCATGAAAATGCTTGCAGCGCCTGCAGTGCGCTGGGGCGGGGCGGGGCCCCTCGGCCTGGCCACTCCCTCCTCGACCCTGCTTCCCTCCCTCGCCTTCCCCCTCGCTCCTCCACCTCCGGCCTGGCCTGCCACTCCGTCTTCCCCCCCCCCCCCTTCTTTTCCGACGTCGGGCGGACCTCTGGCGGGGAGGTGCGCTCTGAACCGCGACAGGAAGGACCTTAAAAGAGATTTTCGGCGCCTCAGCCACGAGAAAAAAAGAGCAGCTCTCAAAGATTGGGAGCAAACAGGTGGTGCGGGGAATCCACGGTGCGAAGACACGCTCTGCTCAAGTAAACTCCCCTTGGGGCGCTTCCTCTGATCAAGTGAACTCCCCTTGGGGCGCCTACTCCCCTAGGGGAGTAGGCGCTCCCTAGGGGAGTAGGCGCCCCAGGCTTGGGGCGCCTCGGGCGCTTCCTCTGATCAAGTAAACTCCCCTTGGGGCGCCTCCCCTGACCAAACTTTGGAGCGCCTCCCTTGGTCAAGTAAACTCCCCCGTTTTTGTGTCCGTCCTCGACCCCCCGTGCAGAGAAAGAGAAAGAGAGACAGAGAGAGGGCGTTGTCGGCCTCAAGGTAGCTACAAGCTGATTGAATCCTTCAAGCGCGAGATGAAGGAGATCCGTGACGAGCGTATGGGAGTTGGGAAGTGGCACTCCCTGTGGGCCAACTCCCCCCCACCCCGACACGCCCCCTGTACGGGTCCGTTTTGGTCTTGTGGGGGTGGGGGTCGGCGTCGGAGCGGGGGATCTCGCAGCGACCGACGGCGCTCCAGGTATGCGCACGACGGGTTGCTGGATCTGCTCGGGTGGGCGGCCGAGAGGGGCGGCGCGCCACGCGGACAGAGGCGTGACCCCTTTGAAGGGGATGCAGGGCCCACGTGAACATACACGCATGCATACAGGAATGCACGCGTTCATGCATACATACACGCACCCATACATACATGTGTACACATACATGCGTGTGTGTATATATATATATACACACATACATACGCGACGTGCGTGCATGCGTGCATACACACATACATGCAAACACGTACCTACATAGTATCGTCGATTATCCTGACCGTGTGATTTGTATTCATTGCGGCGCTGGTAACGCTTCCGTGGTTGCCCCTATCCGCCCTTCCTGACCGCATATACCAGCATCGCGCGCCCCGCTGTCCAGGGCAAAGATGCGGGCGGAGAACGTCATCAGGTTCTGCAAGCTCTGCCCGAAAAATACATCAGGGTGGGAAGGGGATCGGGATGGAGTTCGACACTAGTCGGGCAGTGTTTCCGACGGCCTCGGACGAGGAGGAATGCGAAGTGGGGGCTCGAGAGAGAGAGAGAGTGCGAGCGCGAGAGAGAGAGAGAGAGAGAGAGAGAGAGAAAGAGAGAGGAAAATCGGGGAGCGCAGACCAACAGCCAGCACTGCGACATCGAGTACAAGTACATCGAGGACTCTGAGTTGCACTCCGAGGCCCCATCCATCCCCGCCCTCGGGCTCGGGATTGTTTTCCTGCACTCTGCGCTCCCAGTTTACAATTGCGTATACATATACACATACATAATTACTCCTGCATAATCCATGTGTGCACGTACACTGTAAACATACATAATACACATGCACATGCATATGCACATAGGTGTACGTATACATATACATATGTTTATATCTCTCTCTCCTCTCTATCTCTCTGTCGCGGACCGATTCCAACATATTTTAGAATAGGTCAAAGCCCGCAGGGTCAAAGATATATCTCTTTCTCTTTCTCTCTCTCTCTCTCTCTCTCTCTCTCTCTCTCTCTCTCTCTCCTCCCTCTCTTCCCCCTATTATTCTCAATCGCTCTCTGCCCCATCCCTCGATGCATCTCCTTTCCCCTCGTCGCTGGTTGGGGGCAGCATCGAGACCTCCGCTCCTCGGATCACCCTCCCGCGAGGGCCACATCAAGTCGCACGGCACTGACGTGTATACGGGCAAGGAATCGATCGAGCAGGCCACGGCATCCAGCAAGAGGGGCCACACGAAGGTTTCGCGCGCTCCTCTGGGTTCCAAGCTTCGGGGCAGCCAGGGCAGAGCTGGCGCGGGCTGGACCAGCCGCATGACAGTATCTAGAAAGATGAACATGTGCGCGCGTATGCGTATACGTACATATATGTGTGTATTAATGTATGATTGTATGCATGCAGCCGTGCTGATTGCATGATTGCATGTATAGTTTTTCTCCACAACAGAGATTGCATGTATTGCATGATTGCATGTATTGCATGATTGCATGATTGCACGACGAGAGCTGTACGCAGTTTTGACTCCAAGCGCTGGCGATGATTGCATGCATGATTGCATGTATGATTGTATGAATGTATGCACGACTGTCTGGTTGCATCGGGCAAACAACTCCCGCTGTAAGGAGGGGCCGC
Source organism: Prorocentrum cordatum (assembly GCA_963575745.1). Taxonomy (NCBI): domain Eukaryota; class Dinophyceae; order Prorocentrales; family Prorocentraceae; genus Prorocentrum; species Prorocentrum cordatum. Next base: position 770,991 of record CAUYUJ010018349.1, on the reverse strand, counting down.
AGAGTGGGAGTTCGAGCAGCGAGTACTCCTACCCAGAATCCGAGAGTGAACAGGACGGCCATGCTTTCGAAACCTCTGCGATCCATCTGGGAATGGGCGGTCGAGAGCATCCCGAATGACCGTTCCCAACGCATTCTCGTGCCCCCGAACCCCTCCCGAACCTGGGGGTCCCGTTGCTGCTTCTTCGACCTCGGTGAAGTTTGAGCTGACAGGGGAAGTTGGCCAGCTCTTGGGGGCGGCGTCTAACTTGTACGCGATCCTCGTTGGCCTCGAGGAGGGGCGATGGCGGGGCGGGTGGGTATGCGCGCGTGTCGTTGTATGCATGTATAATGTACGACACACATAATATATGTATTACACATGTATGCATCACTGGTTTGGCTCGCCTCAGTGACCCAAGCATTTTCAATGGTTCCCGCTGTTGGGTCTCGCCCCACTTTGGGAGAGGAGGGCGAACGAGGAGGTGAGGAGGAGGAAGAGGATTACATACCTATATATATGTATATGTGTGTGTGCGTGGTTGGAGGTGCGTATGTGCATGTACAAAAAATCACGAACGCACAAGTCGAATAACTCACAAGTCCAAGGTGCTGAGATGGGGGGAGTGGCCAGGGCGCTGGCAACCCCTGCCTCGCTGCGTTCATGGGCCAGATCAAAGAGGCGAACAAGAAGCTCTCGGCTGCAAAAGATGACCTGGCGAAGATCATTCAGGGCAAGTCGGCAACCCAGCTCTCCGAGGCGGGGGCCACTACGCGCACGCGCAGTAATATATATACATATATACACACATACATATATATATATGTATACATATACATAAAAATATATACATCTGGTTCGGGGACGTGGTGCGGGCCGACCGATCGCATCGTTTTACCCGCTTGGCCACGCGGGCGCCCGTCGATCTGAGGTCCGAACCTTCCGAGATTGCTGGCCCCAAGAAGAGCATCAGCGAGGCCTCGCCTCCATGGGAGGGCGCGCCACGCATTGACGTCGGGAGGGGGTCCCGCGGGAACGTCGATGCCCCCTCGATCTCAGGGCCCCCTAGGGGCTTCTAGGGGGATGCTCGGGGGCCCCCTGAGGCCACCCCCCAGGCCCCCCAAGGGCCAGAAATCAACGAAACACAATTTACCCCCTAGTAGGGCCGAAGAGGGATGGGTGACTTTTTGACTATACTTAGCTCGTTGCAAGTTAGAGGGATGGATGAGTGAGGAGGGGGAAGCGTTGAAGGCAGGGGGGGGAGAGGAGGAAGGGTAGGAGGAGGAGGAGGAGGAGGAGGAGGAGGAGGAGGAGGAGGAGGAGGAGGGGGAGGCGGTTTGCCCGATTGAGCTCTGGCGCGCCCCTGGCGCTTCCCGCGCCAGAGGCGGGTCGCCTGCGCAACGTCCTCAAGCCCGTGATGGAGACCTGGACCAAGGCGCAGGCCCAGATGGCCGAGGCCTAGGCATGGGCCCGCAGGGGCCGTCGCGGAGCGGGAGAAGGAGGGCGAGGAGGAGGGCGAGGACGAGGAGGAGGAGGAGAGTGACGGCAAGGCCGAAGTTTTGCCTGGTGCCCCTCCCCCGCCTTCGCTTGCGCTCGGCCCCCCCATCCCAGCTCGGGCCCAGGGTGCTCTCGAGGATCGGATCCGAGCGGGGGGGGGGGGGCCCTAGCACAGTTTGAACTCTTTAGGCCGCGCGCGCGCGAGGGAGCTCGACGGCAGCGGACGGGGCGCGCCGCGCCTGAGCTCAGAAAAACAATTGCGGACAGGCCTTGCTTCAGAGATGGGTGTTGGACTCCGCGGCTCGTCGCGGTCGGCGCTTCGGATGAGATCCAGTGTGCGCCATTACGGTCCAGGGTGCTCTGCTGCGTGGATCCGAGGGGGAGCGGGCCCTTCAGATTGCCAAGTATAAGAGGGGGCAGATGGGGGCAAGGTGGACACGACCATATGATGATGATGATGCTGCTGATGATGCTGATGATAATGATACTGATGAGGATGATAATGATGATGATGCTGATGCTGATGTTGATGATGATGATGATGATGACGATGACGATGATGATGATGCTGATGATGATGATGATGACGATGATGATGATGATGATGGTGATGATGATGATGATGATGATCAGCGCCGTCGAAAGAGTTGGACTTGGAGTCGGAAGACTCGAGGACGAGGAAGAGGAGGGGGAGGGCGAGGGGGGGAAGAGGAGGGTCGAGGCGGGTGAGCCCCGTTTTGGGCTCAGGGAAAACACGCCGCCTTCGGAGTCCCCCCTTTCCTCTTTGGGCTGGGGCCGAAGGCCCCCCCTGGGCTCCTTAGGGGCCCCGATCGGGGGGCGCTGGTGCGCTCCAGCGCGGCTCGCCATATGAAAAAAAATCGGTCGCCACCGAAGCGGTACCGCAGGGTCGATCGAGGTGGAGGGGGCTCAACTCCCCCGAGGTGCCTGAATGTGTGAACCTTCTGTTTCAGCATTCATTGTTGTTGGCGCGCAGCACCACAGGAGGAGAATGATGCTCAGGGAGCTCGGAGTTGCAGTGTGCACGGCGTGCCGATCAGCATATTGCCATTGTTCGAACGCGCCCCCCGTCCCAGCGCGCGCACCTCCCCACCCTTCGGCCCGCCCCTTCGGTCCGCCAGTGCTCTTGCGGAGAGGCCGGTCGTCAGGAGGCAGGCGGCGCCCGGCGCGCAAGCCTAATCAGCGTGCTAGCCGAGATCTGAAACGGGCCCGCACCGTAGGGCCCTCTCCAAGCCTTCCCCGCCCCTCCCCAACCTCCAACCTCGACCCGTAGCCGCCAGTTTGGCTCAAGCGCGCGCGTTTAGGTGGTCTGGCCGTGCTTTCACGCATCCAGTGCATCGATCTGTCTGGGCGCCCGAGATGGGCACGGAAAGAATTCGATGTCCAACAGCAGTACGTTCCTGTTCATTCTGAACAGGATTCGCTGTTCACGCCGCCGCGGCCTGTGTCTATCCGCCTGCCCAACAGCGGCCGCTGTTGCTTTTTGGGCATTGTGCCCATTCTTTCGGTACCCATTCGGGTGTCCAAAATCTGGCTCGCCATGGCCACTCGAGCAGCTGCTGCCGAACTCCACGTGGAGGCAGACAGCGGTGGCATACCGAACGTCGACAATGGGGATGGGCTTCGTCGGTACTTGCTGGAATCTTACAAGAGCGGCGCCCTCGCCGCTGTCCAAGTCTGCACGACCTGCTGGCACGTGACTAGAGCAGGCGGGCGCGGAGTAGGTGATCTGGCGCTGGCACCCGAAAGCACACACCAGGCAGAATTCCTACGTAGGGCTATCTCAGCCCGTTCCAGATCGGCCTTCTACACGATCCAGCTTCCAGTCTACGATAAAGAAACTGAGACCAGAACGGTGATCCCTTTCCCGATGAACCTGCCCCACGAGCAGTACGCAGAGGCATGGCGTGCCGACCCTAAGGCCTGGGACCTTGCTTCGGTCGACATCAGGACGCTTTCGCCCTCTTTCAGTTCTCACGAGGTTGTGCTTGCCAACCCTGGCAAAGCCAGCCCTGTCGGTTTGTTTAGTGACGGCGTTCCTCACACCAAAACTGATTCCTTCATCGCATTTTATATGTCGAACGGGGTCAGCGGCAAGCGGTATTTAATATGTTCCATTCGCAAAGGCGACGTCTGTCGCTGCGGTTGCAAGGGCTTCTGCTCGATAGGTAATATTCAAAGAACAATCGCCTGGAGCTTCAACTGTTTAGCTGATGGAATATACCCTGCCTTGGATCACACTGGTCGGCCATTTCATGATGACCCTCGCGCCACCCAACGCGGGCTCGACTTGGCAGAAGGGTGGCGTGGAGCGTTAACGGAATTTCGGGCAGATCTGTTAGGGATCGTGCAAGCCTTAGGGCTGAAGAATCACCGGAACATTCTGAACCCGTGCTTCTGCTGCGGGGCGGGGAAAGACCAGCTTCACGTCTACCCTGCTACTGTCGAGACTTCTGTTTGGCCGCTCAGGGACAATGCTGCGTACGACATCATGGTGCAAAGATCTTTGGTCAAAGTAAGAGTCGAGACTCCAGGTGTGCTCCGAACGCTTCTTGCAGCGATGGAGATGGACGAGACATTCGGTGGTTTCTCGGTCATGCGAGCAGTTTCTGAGCTGGGGCTGTTTCGCGGCCATCGCCTTATTGAAGCAGATTCGATCCAAGATGTTCATGCGCTCGGAGAGGTCGAGACGCCAGCGCTGTTGACCTTTTTTGATTGCAACACCAATATGGGGTTGAATGCCATATGTCCTTTATTCCAAATCAGAGGCTGGACGTGCATTTAGACTGCATGCACGTGCTGGACTTGGGGGTGACTCAGTACGTCGTGGGCGCTGTGTTCAAACTAGTCGTGGCCAAAAACTTGTGCAGGAGCACGAGGCGCCTCCTCGACTTCCGCAGAAACGACAACGTGGCCCACTTGCGCGGGCGCATGAAGAGCTTCTACGCGTCGACGCAGGCCCAGCGGCCTCGAGGGAAGCAGTCAACGATCGGCAGACTCAAGTACAAGCAAATCTCGTCGGGCAGGCTTCTGGCCAAAGCTGCCCAGAGTCGACACCTGCTTCCCCTCGCCAGGGACCTCGTGGACGAGAACCTCGGCATTCTTGGACCAAAAGGGCACCTTCTGCAGACAGCAACGCACGCGCTCGTCGAAGTCCAGCAGACGATGGAGCGAGAACCGAGGACGATGACTGCCTCTTCCATTAGATCCCTTCAGCGAGCCATGATTAGGTTCTTGGTGCACTGGAAGGCGTGGGCCCCCAAGACGAGAAAATGTAAGATTGGCAAGGGTGTTGTGTTTAAACATCACATTGCCTTTCACTTAATTGAACGCTGCGCATCTCACGGCAACCCAATAAGATATTGGTGTTACGCCGATGAGCAGGAAAACAGGCTCATGTCCCGTGTGGCCAAAGTGCTGCACGGGGGCAAGACTTTTTACGTGCGCTTTCTTCAGCGCGTCTTGCCTGAGACCTGCTGATCGATATATATATATATATATATATACACATTTGTTGCAGCAAAACAAAAAGGATGAAGAGGATGACGGAGGAAGGAGAAAGGAGGAGGGAGGAGGGAGAGGGAAGAGGAGGGAGGAAGAGGAGGGATGAGGAGGAGGGGAGGAAATATAGGGGCGACGACGAGAGGGGGAGGAACCAGAGAGGGCCGCAAACGTCGGTCGACACCGTGCTGGCGCGGGCCACTAAGCCCGAGGTGGGGGGCGACGACATCGAAAATAAGACGAGTTTGATCATCATATTGTGTATTCCTGCAGCGCGGCGTTCGGTTGTCTCACATGTTTCACACGTCCCTTGTTCCACCTCACATGTTTCACACACGTCTCACATGTTTCACACGTCCCTTGTTTCACGTATGTCTCACTCGCCCCACGCCCCGACTATTCACAAGATGCAGTGCCCCGAGGCGGCCGACAGGCAAAACAGCGCGTGCGTCCGCGACCGCTTCCGCGGGCCGTGCCTGCGCGACCGCCCACCCGCTCCAGGCCTCCAAGCTTGTTTTTTTTTTTTCCTGCTGTGTATTTCTGGACCTAGGGCCTGCGCGGAAAAATGGTCCTGCTGAGGGGGCCTGGTCGAAAAAAAAACTGCGGGAGGTTTGGCCACGCGCCTCCCTCCCCCTCCGCCTCGCTCCTCCTCCGCCCGAGGGCACAGGAGGAGACGTCTCGGCTCTCCCTCATCCTCCCCTGCACGTCGCCCCTCCTCCTCCGCTTCGTCCTCCTCCGCCCGAGGGCGCAGGCCGGGAAGAGGAGGAAGAGGAGGAGGAGGAGGGGGAGGAGGAGGAGGAGGAGGAGGAGGAGGAGGAACATCAGGATCAGGATCTGCGGGGCGCAGAGGAACTCTGCGGGGCAAGCGCGCCTGGCCGCCCAGTGCGACCCGTGGCCCACGACAGACAGGAGGAGCTCCTCCTTCCACACCTTCCACACCTTCCACACCTTCCACACCATCCACAGACAGACAGGAAGACGAGGACAACGACGACCCTTCCACACCTTCCACACCATCCTTTTTTATTGCACTGCACCGCGTCTTCCGCCATTACCCGCGGACCCTGGCTCATGCAAGAGGCCTGCGGCCGTCATATTTTGTGCCCCTCGGAAATCCCCTCATGTAGGAATATATTTTGCTCACGCCGCGGCCCGTGGGCCAGCGGGGCGTGGCTCAGTGCCCGCGCCCGCAAATTGGTAGCGGAGCTTCTGGCTCTAGCTAGACCCGTGGCCCGTAGGCCTGCGGCGCGGCCCGTAGGCCAGCGGGGCGCGGCTCGGTGCCCACGCCCGCATGGCATGGGAGCTTCTGGCTAGCGGGGCGCGGCCCGCGCCCGCAAATTGGTAGCGGAGCTTCTGGCTCTACCTAGACCCGCGGCCCGTAGGCCTGCGACCGCTGAGAATTCGCCCCCTTCGTTTGGAGCCGCTCGTTTCGTTTGGAGTCGCTCGTTTCGTTTGGAGTCGCTCGTTTCGTTTGGAGTCGCTCGTTTCGTTTGGGGTGGCTCGTTTCGTTTGGGGACGCTCGATGCAACATGTCTTGATTTTTCTCAATCGCATTGATTTTGGGACTCTGTTTGATTTTTTCAATGCGCCCGCCAGCGCATTGAAAAAATCAATGCGTTGGATGTTGGGGACTGGGGGGGCGCCGCGCTCGCACACCTGCGGCGGGGCGAGCGATTGGCCCCACTGTACCTCAGCAGCGCCCTGTTGACGCCCGAGGCGGCCCCTCCGGAGCTCTACATGCAGGAGGAGGAGGGGGGGGCCCACTGGCGCCACTTCAAGGTCCCGGAGAGGGCCGACCGCGGGGAGGGAGGGCGCCCCACCGCCTTCCAGGCGGCCGGGACCTGGAAGAGCACCCGGGAGTCGGAGGGGGACGTCAGGGCCATCCTTAGCCCGATGCGCAGCGGGCCCGACTACCCACTCTGGCACCCTGACGAGGTCTCCGGGCACTACCCCGCGTTGGAAGATACGCGGGGGGATGGCACCCCTCGGGCGAGGCGCTTCGACCCCAAGGAGGCCTGGCAGATTTCCGGGGGCCTCCTTCACGATTGGCGGGAGGGAACCCGAGCGGGGGTCCCTGAGGAGGTGCTCCTCATGGGCGCCGCCCGCTCCATGCCGCCCGTCTCCGCGCACCAAGTGCTATGGGCAGCGGCCAGCGCGAGGGAGGGCCTCCTCGCGGAGGGAGCCCGGGCAGGGGTGCGCCGAGATCCTGATGAGGACTTCATGGCCGCGGCCAACGCGACGTGGTTCAGCGCCTGGAAGGCTAACCCCGAGGACCCCCGGACTGCTTACGAGCGGTGGCTCCGAGAGGCCCGCGGGGCCCGGGCTGGAGGACCACCCGGAGGGACCCCGCAAAGCGGAGGTGCAGGCCTGCATGGCGGCCCCCACTTGGCGGGCCCCCCCCCCCCTTTGCTGGGGCCCCGGACGCGGGGGATTGGGGGCCCCCTCGCCCCCTCCAGCACCACCCCCCCGACGGGGGCGACGTGGACTGAGAGGGGGGCAAGGGGCCCGCGCCTGAGGCGCCTCGCTCAGGAGGAGGAGGGGGAGGAGGTCATGGGGACGCTCACGGCGGCGCCTCGCGGCCGGAAGCCCCAGACCCAGGCGGGGCCCCAGTGCCCTCTGCTGACGGCGGAGGGGGATCAACCTCAGATTGGGGGAGGCCACCTGGCGGACGAGAGGGAGCGCCTACGGGGCAGCCTCATCTTCGGGAACCTCGCAAAGGGGACACGCACCTCATACGCCGTTGCGCGGAGGCAGTGGTGCCTTTTCCTCAAAGCCCGCGGCGGGAGCCCGCCCCTCACGGGGCTGGGGAGGGGGGGCCGGCGGCAGGATGAGGACGTGCTCCTAGACTGGATCGTCCACCTGGCCCATGTCCAACACCGCTCGGAGGGGGCGATCCGGGGAAAGCTGATGGCGGTCCGCCACTACCATATCGCGGCGGGATACCCGGACCCTCTGGAGCTGGCCCCCAGGCTCGCGCTGGCGCTGGGGGGACTACGGAGGATGGGCGCCAAGCAGAACCGGAAGTACCCTGTCACCATTGAGATGACGCGCTGGCTAAAAGGGAAGTTGGACACCGGGAGGGTAGGAGACGCGGCCGCCTGGGCCGCCCTCACCACCGCCTTCTTCTTTATGTTGCGCGCCTCCGAGTACCTCGCCGACACCTCCGGGGGTAGGGATTGGGCGGCGGAGCGGGCCCGGGAGGGATGTCACCCCGAGGAGGGGGGGCGCGGTCTGCCCCACCTTCGCGTCCGCGGACGAGGTGGTTATCTACATCAAGGGGGGCAAGACCGACCAGTGCGATTTCGGATGCTGCCGCAACCACTACGCCACGGGCAATCCCCTTTGCCCTGTCGGAGCCCTCGCCGAGCTGGAGAGGCTGGCGCCCCAGCGGTGGACCTCGGAGGGAGACCTCCCTCTCTTCCGAGACGGGGATGGGAACCCCATCCGGCGGAAGGACATCACCGACCTCTTGGGCCAGGCGGCGAAGGCGGTGGGGATGCATCCCTCGCACATCGGGAGCCACTCCCTGAGGATCGGAGGCGCCACGGCCATGCACCACGCCATGCCAGACCTGGAGCGGCTCAAGCGGTTCGGGAGGTGGAGGCTGGGTGCCTTCCGCGCGTACCTCTGGGAGGCGCACGAACCCCAGAAGGGCCTCTCGGAGGCGATGTCCGCCCAGAACTACAACCTCACCTTGGGGGGCTCGAACCGCCTGGGGCAGACCCCACCCGAGAAGGGAGGGGGGCGGGTCAAGTTCCGGGAGGAGCCCCCGGAGGAATACCACGCGCGCAGCTGACCCGGAGGAGTCCCGGCGGGAGCAGCGTCGCCCCCCTGCCGCGCGGGCCCCCTCCCAGCCCCACCCGGTTGGCGGGGCGGTAAGGTGGGGAGGGGGGGTGCCCGTGGAAGCCATGGCGGGCTGGCCGTAGCATGAGTAAGCGGAGGGGTGCTGCCCCCTCACCGTATGCCTGTTTTTCCCGCAGGCAGCTGGCACCAGGCTTGCGGCCTTGCGAACCCCTCGGGCTCCAATCTGGGGGAACCCGCCGTTTTTGACGGCGCCCAGTTGATGTAACCCGTGGAAGGCCCCCCTCCGGGGAGCGGAAGAGCTGCGGCGGGAGCGGTTGGTACGGTGCTGGATCCGGCGCGCCGCAGTGGTGACCCTGTGCGCCCGGGGAGTTGGCCTTCCGCAGCCCCGCCCCGCAGTGCCCCCCGGAGGGGCGGATTCTGTTTTCCGCAATGCTGTTTCCAGTATTCGCGTTGCCCCTCTGCAGCTGCAGCTAGTTGCGGTGCCGCGCTACTGTGATTAGCGCGCTTGGCACCCAGGGTTTTGCGCGGGGTGATGGCGGGCCCGCCTTCCTTCATTGGCGGACCCCTAGGGCCATCTTTGTTTGGAGGGAGGGTGGGCGCCGTTAGGGCGAACCCCCTGGGGAGCGGCCCGGGACGGGCGTGGGCGGAGAGCCTGCGGCTGTGCTCGCGGTCGTCGCCAAAACGGTGCGTCTCCCTTCCTTCCCTCCCTCTGCTAATCAACGCGAGTGAGGGTGAATAGAGTTTTGTTTAGGCTTGCTTATACAGGGATATTCACCCACGGCACGGCTGCTCCCCTGTTTTCCTCCTCTTCCTTCCCTCCCGCAGCTGTTTCAGCTAGCTTGTGCCTTTTCCACCACCCACCCCTCAACTTTTAACTGTTCCCGCCCATCGAGGAATGGGCGGGCGGAGAGCCTGCGGCTGTGCTCGCGGTCGTCGCCAAAACGGTGCGTCTCCCTTCCTTCCTTCCCTCTGCTAATCAACGCGATTGAGGGTGAATACAGTAGTTGGCCTTCGGGGGGGGCCCCGTGGCCACGGCAGGACTCAGCTCGGAAAGTTGGCGCGTTTGGCCCCAATGAGGGGTCGGGATCGATTTTCAATAGCCGTTGTCTCAACTCGCCCTTCTCCGCGACCCATACTTCGCCGATTGAATCGTCTGTTAAGCTGTCTGTGTTTTAGGTACTTCGCCGTCTTCGGCCGCCAAATAATGTTCGATGTCCATTATGACTGGTTCAATCCGTTTCAATGCCCATGTTCCGACGGTCCAGTACGGCTCGATGTTTGCATGGCGTTGTTGTGTATCCTGGCCTGGCCGATCCGAGTGTCTCCGTGCCAACGCGGCCCGATCCGACGTACAATCCGTTGGCGATTGACCAGTTCGATATAGATATACCCCACCAATCTTTCATGGCAGCGGCCGAGATGCAGATTCTTCCCTTTTCGTGCCCACCGAAGGTACTCGGACTAATGACAGCGTCCTGGCAGTTGTGGCCCTCGCCCCTGGACGCCGCGCAGCGACGGCGCGCCTCAGGCTGCCCGCGTGGTGTCCCTCCTGGGCCTGACCCGCCCCGCGGATGCTGGAACGCGGCTGGATGCCACCTGCCTCTTCCAGCAGCGGGCGGAGGTGCCATGGCCTGCTGGGGGGGGATCTGCTCAAGGGGGAGTGGGACGAATCGACCCCAAATCGGCCATTCGTCGCCGCCGACAGGGTACCGATATCCCGTCCCGCCCAGGATCGTGCGGATTCGCCATCAGAGGTCTGTCTTTCTCCTATCGGCGACGTATCGTTCGTTCCAGGTGAGCGACGAAGGTGCCGACATTCGCGCGCAAGTTTTCCGTGCAAAGCCGCGCGTAAAGGTCCTCGTTTCCACCGCTGCGTGCCGCGCTGGCGGCCCGCGTAAGCCTCCGCGTGAGATAGATATGGCATCGCACGTAAACCCGTGTCTCGTCGTCGCTCAGGTCGACGTTCTCCCACGCCAGAGCCAGTCTGTCCCCAACGCTGTCCCTCAGGGGAAGGGTCCGCCCCCGAGCGCCCGAAAACAAAGTTGTCGCGGCAGCCTCTGAGGCGAGAGCTTCCGCGCGGGCACATATTGCCGCACACAGGGGCCGGGCAGCATGCACATGCCGACGTGCTCCGGCATACTTTCCAGTTATTCTAGGTTTCCCAGATGGGGTCGGAGCACATGGGCTCGGAGGATCACGCCGCACCGCCGATGTATTTGCGATGGGGCTTGATGTGCAGCCCTTTTTTCTTTATCAACGCCGACGTCACCGATATTTCGCCGACATCGCCGATGCATCACAACTATCCGTATAGTTAGGTGGTCGATCATTGACCCCAGCCCCAGTTGAGACCAGCCATCCATTCTCGCGCCGAAGATCGGCAACAACCGTCGAAGACCGCCAGGAGGCCACCGAAGACCGCCCGAGGCCGATGGGTGACAAGGGTACCATCCTCGAATACGTAGCGTTCAGGGCCTACTTCTTTTGGACGCATCGCGTTACCCCACCAGACCGTCCAGACACGATGTCCAGGCGAGTTGCCCTGATCAGGCATGTGGGTGGGTGGGCACGCAGTTGAAGAAAGGCTGGGAAGCCGTCAGACCCAAAAATGGGGAGGAGGATGGAGGAGGAGGAGGAGGAGGAGCAGGAGGAGGAAAAAGACAAGTGCAACTCAAGACTTATCAGCGATATTGCGGTGGACCCTCCCTCGAAGTTCTGGTCTTCATAGACCGCTACGAGGAGTCCTCCTCGTTGAGAGAGGTGCCCCGTTGGAAGGCAACCGTTTGAAAATCTTGAGCTGTCCCAGAACACCACTCCTGGGACATGACGCCGTGAATCACTGTTACTGTTCCGTCTCGACGATCCTGAACCGTGCCAGACAGCTATTCCTGGGACTTCAACACCGCGAATTAACGTAACTGTTGCCCCCATGGCCGTCCGAGATCGTGCCAAAATGCAGGTTTTCTGGATGGTAACCATGGGCATCCTTGAAACTGTTGTAAGTTCGTGGGACGAATGCATGCGGCACTGAGCGACTGCCAAATTTTGAAATGGAGCCGCCCTCCATGCGTCAAGCTCTTGAATGCGTGGAGACATGATGTGCGCGGCGCTTAAGCGAGAGCCGCCTCTTGACCAGGGAATTGTTGTTCAAGGAAGAGCCTGCAGCTTTCCCAGAGGAGGTTGCTCTCGAAACCAACATGTTGATTCACCTTCCGCGTTTTTCTTCCGCGCTCGCTCCCAGTGCCGCCGCGATGGCTGGACGAAGCTCCACGTGCCCCGCTAGAGGCGTGGACGCCCGGACCGCCTTCTGCGCCGTGCGTGCCGCGGCTGTCACCGGCGCAGCTGCGGCCGCCGCCGGCGTGGATTCGGCAGCCCTGGCCGTCGCTTACGCCATTGAAGCAGACTTGGAGGAGTAAGGTACTGGGCTGGCGCAGGCCGTTGCCTGGATGAAGATGCCCGACCCACGGGCCGCGCCGCCCGCCCTAGGGCTGCCACCGTTCCCCGTGGCCCAGACGGCCACGGAATTCATCCCAGCGCAAGATGAGATGGACTGCGCCGTCGCCCCCAGCCGCAGGTTTTTCAAGGAGTTCGTGGAGCAGGATATGTAGAATAGGTGGACGGAGGCATCGCGTGGTTGGCCGAGAAGGGTGGCGCTGCGCTTTGGGACTGGTGCAAGGGCGAGCACGTGGTCTCGTGGGCCCCTGAGGACAAAAACGCCTTTTCACGCTGCTTGGCCTCTTTCCTGCGCCGCCCCCCCAGGCGCCGGCCGTTATCGTACCGAATGGTGGCCTCCGTCGGCCTAGTGCTGGTCTTGCGACGTGGGTCCACATTGTCCAGCACTGCTGGGTGACGCCACTGCCCATGAAAATGATCACGCGTCGGGCCCACGCTTGGAGCAACCCGGGTCGGCAATCCTCCACGTCGACCACAAAGGTCCCAGGACAGCCCTCCAGATCCATTTCCCATGCGCTCCCCGGGTGCAGATTCCAGCGAGAATAGCGGCCACGATCGACCTTCTTCGCGCACAGGACCTGCCTCAAGTCTACGCGCGGCTGATGTGCGTTGCGGGGGGCATGGGTGCCGCGCTGCGTTGCCTACGGCGCAGTTTTCCTGAGCACGCCCAGCACGCAGCGGGCGTGCATTGACATCCGCGCCCCGACGAGTTTCAATGATCTCAGCATCCACGTGTTTGTTCCATCGTCTTGGTCGCGCAGGGGTGCCCGCTGATCTTTCTTGAGCGCGAGAGGGCATCTGCAGCGCCTCCGACTCCTGTGTCCAGGAGACGCCCCCTACGAGCCATTCGGGAGCCTCGAGGCGGGGGTCAACGCAAACGGGGGTCAGCCACGGCGCCAGATCCTGCAGGATCCTGCGAAGAACCCCATCTGGCTGACCCGGGTTAGCGAGCCGCTCGTGGCCGCGAGGCGGCCGCGCCTATTGGCTGACCCGGTGTTGCGAGGACCTGAGCTGCAGTTTTGTTCCTGCGTTGCAGTTTTTTTGGTTTCCTGCTGACCAGGGTCTGGATTGACCCAGGTCAGAAGATCCCAGAGCCATTTGGTCCGCCCCTGGCCTTAGGTTTTCCCAGATGCTGGCATTTTCGCGCGCGAAACCCTTGGTGCATGCGGGCGCGGCAGCCCCCGCGTGGACATCCACCGCGGGCGCGATGCGCCGGGGAGCTACTTCGCAGACGCCTATCCGGCCAAAGTGAAGGGCTGCCCGCGGTGGCGGCAAAATGAGCGCTGCCATTGGCAACTTCGGAGGCGCCGGCGGCCGGCCGCTCCCTCGGCACCGAGAAGAGCTCCGACGCGGATTACATCGCGGACCTGATCGCGATGGGGCATTCGGGCAAAGGGGGCGGCGAGGTGCTCGAACTGATCGCAGCGCGCGATTGCGGCGCCGCGGGCTCGCCCATCTCCGAGACCGACAACAGTCAGCCACCCGAGCTTGGAGAACGCATTCATCTCGCCAGGACGGACTCGGCGGCCCCGACAGGGCGCCCGCGCGTCTCTCGGGCCGGACGAAAGGAGAGGATAGGGAAAAGGGGGGTTCGGAATGTGATGCCCGCTGCTGGTCTGACACGCCGAGCAGCGTTGCTGCGCTTGCTTTCCCCCGAACGCCGATTCTCCTTTGTCCTTCCATCTCTCTTCTCTCCAGCCGCCACCCTTCGCACTTCCGCCCGAGCATGCTTCTCGCGCGAACTCTGCGGCGCAAGAGCGGGCGCAGAACCGAGCGAGCCTCGAAGCGCGCGGTCTGGGGCGGCACTGTTCCGGCACGGGCGCTTGGCCGTCGGGCGCAAGGCGGTCGGGCGAGGCGGTCCGGCATTCGACCGCGGCGCTTTCGATCCGAGCGCGCGTGCTTCGAGGCGCGGCGCGGGCGTTGCGTGCGAGCGTGGCATCGCGAAGACGAGCTCTCCGCGCGTTTCGCAGTTCCCCATGGGTTTAACGGCCCTCCTGAGCGATGCGTCGGAGCGCCGGGGAGAATCGGCATAGGGGGGGGGGGGGGGTCGTCAATGGCTCGGGGCGCGCCGCGCGGGCGAAGGCACGCGCGCGACGTCTGGGGCGCGCGCGGGCGCCGCGCTTGGTTGGGCGCTGTCTTTGATCAGCGGGCGGCCCGCGATCAACGGCGCCGCTCAGATTTGCGCGGGGAACAAGTTGCAGCAGCTGATTCTGGGCCGTTTTCATATAGTTCTCATATTTGAATCTCCGGGCTGTTACGTCGAGGCGCGCGTCGAGGAGCATTAGCTGCATGCAGCTGGGTCTGGCGCCGAACAGCGCGCTCGCAGCTAGCTCGGCGCGAAACTAGCTCCATGCAGCTAGTTTCGCGCCGAACAAGCAGCCTGGAGCTAGTTTGGCGCGAAGCTAGCTGCGCGTTGCCATTTCCCCGCAAGATCGGCCCCATCTAGCTGGTTGGGCGCGGGCAGGGGGGGGGGGGGAGCAGGAAGAGGTTGGGGGGCGGGTTAGGGATGGGGTGAATGTTTTTTCCCCCACGTTTTGGGAAACACACCCCTGCTGAGTCACGTCGCGCACGCGTGCAAACTTCGCGGTTGCATGCGCCGCTGCGCGCGCGTGCGGGTGCCTCTCGCGCGCTGCCCGTTCACGCGTTGAGCGCGCGTGGATCGATCTCGCGTTCATCGGTGCGCGCGCGAGCGCGCGGCCATGGCGGGGCACGCGGGCAGGGCGCCAAGTGCATCTACATTGTGGCAGGCGCGCGTGCTCCCAGCGCCCTTCCAGGCGCGCGCGCGCAGGCCGAGGGTGCGTGGTCTGATTGCAGGAGTCGCCGCGCCACTGCTACGATTAGCTGGGAAGTAATAAGCACCCACCTCATGTTAGCAAATCCCAAACCCTGCCCTTTACGATCCCCCCCTACCGCCCGTCCCGAGTCTCCTTCCCAGACCTGAAGGCGGTTCGGGAGGTGCGCGCAGCGCTGCGCGGTCAATTCGTCAAGGTGGGGGCGGACAACATCGGTTTCCGAGTTGCCAGCGACGCGCGGGGCTCGGTGGCCATTCGCGAGGCTCTGCCGCCACTCATGTCCTGCGCGACGGAATTCTGCCCCGGGCGTCAGTTCCCCCCGCCTCGACGGGGCCGTGCTGGAGCCGCCGCGTTCGCTCTTGCCCTTGCCGCGGCGTCGTTTCTCTTCCTTTTCAGAAGTGCACGTTCTACAGGGGCGCTGGGGGCGCGGGGGGGGGGGCGGGGGAGGTGGCGCGCGTCGCGACGCGGGATGCAACGGTCGGGGCGGAGGGGGCGCCGGGCGGGGCTCGGGGCAGAGCGCCGCGAGGCGGGGTCCAATTGGGGCGCTGGGGATGGAGGGGTGCAGCGGCGAGCGGGGCCCCCGCTGGGGCGCCGGGGGCGGGGGGGGGCTCGGAGCAGAGAGCCGCGGCGCGAGGGGCCCACTCCGGCGCTTGGGGCGCAGGTGTGTGTGTGGGGGGGGGGGGGGCGACAAGGAATAGAGCGTTCGTGGCGGAGGGGGCAGCCCCCGCTGGGGCGCTGGGAGCGCGGGGGGGCTCGGGGCAGAGAGCCGCGGCGCGGGGGCCCCGCTCTGGCGCTGGGGGCTCGGGGTGGGGGACTCGGGATATCGATGAGAATCGTATCCAATAAGAATTGATGAGAATCAATTATCTTGATAATTAAGAGTGAACCTGTTAAAGATATCGGATGAGATCTTTCTTCACTAAGCCAAACGGCTACAGTGCGTAGCAAAGCAGCAGGCAGTCAAGCAAGAGCTTAGCCTGGAAGCCTAACTTTGGGACGTTAGTCCAGGGGCTCCCAAGAGGCTCTTTACAGGGACCCGCTCGAAACCTATCATACATCAGAATTCTAACTCTCGTCATACTCTCTTGGTTTCGAGAGCATTAAAAATTAATCAATAAAAAACTGATCCTAAGAGTCGTCATACGCGTGCATTCGCATGCGTGAAGCCTGAGTAGTCTTCACATCGCATAAATATTGAATTATAATACCAAATATCCATATGCACATTCTCCGTGGTAGTGTAAAATATTGTGCAGATATCCTCCAAATATAGCTGACCGTAATACTTCCTGATGGGAATATCCAACACCATGCTATGAAATAAAAGAAATATCAGTAGTAAAACTCGTCAACCCGTATTGGCTCCAAACCCTTGTCGTACTCGAACCTTGTCTGTGATCGCGTAGTATCCACTCGATATCAGTCGGTATAGTTCCTTGCTGTCTTGGCCAGCGACCTTGGTAAGCTGGTCTGCACACATCTGTCCTTATGTGAAAAAGCCGTCGCAATCGTAGACATCTGCGTTCTTCTCGTATAGACAGTACTCCAAGTCTCTGACTTTTGTCTTGAGGAATGCCTTTCAGGCCGCACGAAAGTTCCCAGAGATCCATACAGTCAATAAATGAGTCCACTGGCAAAGGTACCGTCGCAGACTCTTGAACGTCAAGTAGAGCCAATGGAGTAGAATACTGTCTTGAAAAATTCTTTCTCGTCGTAACTTCTGGCTCACACAATCGCAATGCAACCAATTGTGCCAATGGAATCGCTTCAGCTGCTGATAAGGTTTCTGCATGTGATGTACTGTGAGAAATCCTTTTGGCCTTCTGAGAGCTTCCCGTCAGAATGTGCATCTTGCCTCCAAGTAACTTTACCAACTCTTGGTCCAGGAAATCCCCCTTGTCCGTCTTCACTTTCGTGATTCGATCTTCAGCCAAACCAACTATGATACCTTCGGTCGCAAAGTTGCTCTGCTTGTTTGGAGCCGAGGCATCACTGATACTGGCAATACGTAGTGGCGGTTGAAATCTCCACAAATAAATGCCATGTCTAATTGGTCGCTTCAATCTCTTGATAACGCAATTGATAGAAATAATGTGTTCAATCTTCGGCGTCTGTAGATATACCTGTAAACTGGTAACTGCACATAGTTCTTCCAAACGTGTCTGGCATGCCCATAATGCTGAACAACAGAACGATCTGAAAATAGTGATCTCTGCCTTATCGCAAAGGCTGTCCGGTTCTTTAAGTCGATGTTCAGGTATTTTGTAGATCGTCAATTTGCTGCAAAAATCATCTTGATGGGGTCGAAGACAATCTCGGTTGAGTCGTTCAGTCTGGATACCTGCATGCGTGTATGGTATCTGTTGTAGCTTCATGTCCTCGAAACGCTTAGTTAATGCATCCTTGATCCTTTTCCTCATTGGTTCACAACCTGTAATTTGTAGATCATCCACGTGAGCCGTCATAATAAGTGCCAAGTGTTTGACTCCGTCAATAGTAACAAACCAGTAAAGGAAATTGCCATCGAAAACCGAGCTGATCGCATTCGTTTCCGTCTTGAGATAGAAGATAAGCGCAAGCTGGAACATGAGTGGCGCATCTGTGAAACCGTACATTGCTCGTAGACATAGTAAAACATAATGGCCTCGTTCTGAGTCAGGTATTTTCAACTCCTTCATGGCCGTCTTCATCTTGCGAAAATGTCGCCATACGTTTTCAGGTGGTATGATGAAACATTCTCTTTTGTGGCGATATTCATATCCAAGTGTCCGTGCATTGGCACTCAACTCACTGTAATCCAATCCTTGAAGAAAGGCGGTAGAGATGTCCAAACTCTCCGTCTCGATGTCGTAGGGGTCGTCCGTGTCGCTCCACAGGATTCCGTTGCAGAGTCCCATGGAAATCACTAATCTGTGTGAAAGTCGTGTCGCCGTGCTTGAGTGTTTCTCGAGCACCTGCTTTTGCTTGTCGAAGCATCCTCTGGCGCACGCCCGTGACTTTACCTTCTTGTACTTGATAGACCATTTGCGAACCCAAACACAGTCAACAACATTAGCTCCTTCTGGAAGATTCTTTCGTAGGCGTGGTACGAATACTTTGTGGTTACAGAAAGCTTCCCATTCTCGATGGTCTGCTTCGTCCATGAGATGAGGGTACCGTCGAAGATCTTCTTCTGCGAGCATCATGCTGTCGTCTCCAGCCTTGTGCACATCTCCAGTGTAGAGGTCTAGAAGAAATTCTTGTTCTGATGGTACACCAATGTCCAGGTTCTTGAGCTCGCCGATTAACTCTGAGATCATGGTAGTTGATAGTTCCTCCTCGTTTGTCTTCCACTCGTTGTAGAAATCGTAGATCGGCTGTGCTCCGCACTGTGAGAGTAGACCTTTCATTATGTCCTTGTCTGGTTCCGTCATAGAAATCTTTCTCGAAAAATGCTGCGATGGTTCTTCTTCTGCCGATTCTTGTTGTTCCGGCTGGGCCGGTTGTGATTGAGCTTCGTCACTGGCGATGGGAAGAACAGGTGGGCCTCCTGCCGCTGGTCCGTTGGTCCTGAAGGTCCTCAAGATGAAGATGCTGAAAGATCCGGTGAGTCGTTGCTATCCTTATCCTTGATGTCCTCCTTGTTGATGATCTCCTCGGTGTCGTTGATCTTGACTTACTTGCTTCTGAGGAGGCGGTTTAGCTGTGGTCGAGCTTTCGCTGCTGCTGGTGTGGTCTCTCTTGGAAACACGGCTGTCGTCCAATCTACCAGTGTTGCTGTAGTCTAGGTCACCTGTATTGTTCATGTCTTCAGGAAATTGCACTGTCGTCTGAGAACCATGCGAGGAACGTGACCTTGATCGATCAGAGGAAGCATTGTCTTCCCCTGGTGGAGTTGATGGTACCACTGGAGGTTCGTGGTCTGCCTGTGGCGGTGTAGTAGCCGGTGTCGGTGAAGTTGCCGGTGTAGTCTGTCCTGATGATGAACTCGATGCTGTCGTGGACGGTTGTGTCATCGTCTGCCTAGATGGTCCTGTTGATGACGAACTTGTGGACTGTCCGGTACCGCTACCATATGGTTCTATCCGGTGTCTTGCTGGCTTTGGAGATGGTGCCCACGTAGGTACATGAGTCTTCCAAGGCGTAGGATGTGGAATAGTAGCTTTCGCCGTAGCTGGACTAATAGGTTCAGCTGTCATAGTAATGGGCGGCCGTGCAGTAGTAGTCGGTGTCATCAACGATTCTGCATTTTGAGAAGGTCCAGGTTGTCGCGGCCCAGTTGACATAGGTATTGCAGGAAAATATACCGGTTGTAGTGGTTGTGATGACGATCCTGCTGATGGCACCTGTGGTCTCCATGAAGGAGGAGGTGCCACGTCGAAAATGACTGTTCCTGATCCTGGTGGACCTGGTGGTCCTGGTCTTCCGTTGGAGGAAGTTGCATCATCGTCCATTGGTTCATCTGGTGGTGCTGGTCGTAGCTGAGGTAACGTAGGATTCTGGTCCGCAGGGGCCTCAATCGATTTCTCCGGAAAAGATGAGTCCTGTGGTTCGTCCAATGATTCGTCCGTGCGTATCGGTACTGATGCAGCCGGTGGTGCAGGCGGCGCCGGTGGCTGCCCTGATGAAGTCGCGGTTGGCAGATAAGCATCAAAATCGTGATCTTCCTCTTCTTCTTCCATAGGTTCTGAAGAGGGCGCATTTTGTACTGGCGGTGACTGTTGAGGCGCTGCAGGTGGTGGTCTCCTGCCAGAAGGCGAGCTGTCGCCATCATCTTGTTGATCCATGGCTGGCGAGGGTGCGTCGTTCATAGGCGTAATACTTGAGATCTCGCTCCAATCCATGTCAGGTACTAAATAATGTTGTAGTTCTTCCTGATGATCGAAACTATAGAATGACTGTTGACCAATTTTCAAATTTGTCTGCTCTGAAAGTCATGGTAATCTTAGGTATGTACTGCTTGATATAGTAGTCCTTCCTGTCTCGACGATTCCATCTGAAGATGACTGCCCACAATGCCTGTGAAATAAATGGTATTCGTCGAAGGCTGGTGCCAAATAAAACACCGTGAGCTCTTGGAAAGACTGCTTGGAATAATTCTTCACACATTTTGAGAACTTGGCATCGGTCAACTGATTCTTGATCTGGAACAAAGATATATTCTCCATCTCGACAAACCTTGCCAATCCATCGTAGTTTTCCTGGCGGTTCTCCGTCACTGATGTCCATGAGCGCATTGGTCAACCGTATCTGCTTGTCGTCATTGGACTATTTCGCCGGTTCTTGTTCTGCCTCAAAGATACTCGCCTCTTTGACCACGTGATAGTTGCAAAAGAAATCCTCTGAATACTGATCAAGAGACTTGTGGAAGAACTGTGAGAGAGCATGTCGTCGTATGTGTTGTAGAGGTATCAGCAGTGGTTGTCCTTGATGTCGTATGATAGCTGATCCAGCCAGTCGTTCCACTGATATCAGTTCTGCTGGCCCACGCCAACCGTCGTCTTCTTTCCTCTTGGGCTGTCTCCAGTAGTCGATGATCGTACCGGGCATGAGCAATTCATGGCTGTGCTTGTGTTGCTTGATACTCGACGCCATGGCCAGTCGGTCTTCAATGAGTCCTTGAAGAATACATTGCTTTGCCAACATCCTGGTCCTCATCATCTGCTCGATGTAGTCTGGCCTCGAACTCAATGCTCCAACACTAGATCCCAGTGTCTCCGTATCTGGAACATACCATCCTCGCTGTTCAACTCCTGTCAGAGCCATCTGAGGTGTTCCACCATTGTTTTCCAAGAGTATGTTCTGCGACATGCAAACTTCTTGACAAATTTCTCCTGCTGTGATGTTGATTCCTGCGGACTGTAGTTCCTTCTTCAGCTTGAGCATGCCAATCTTGGTCAAGGCAATGTGTCGTTCAACCAATCCTTTTGTTGAGGAACCGTCGCGTCCGACAAGTAGACGTGTAATAGAGAGTCTGTCGAACATCCGCGCTGCTTCTTCACTGAGCAAACCTCCTTCTTGATCTGAGAGCAAGTGTCGCATAGGCCCCCCAGAATCTGATCCACAAACGATAAAGTGCCCTAGCAAGTGTGGGTCCAAGCTTATTCTCAACATGATCTCCTGCTTTCCAACGAATAGCCTCATCTATGAGCAACATGAAAACCAAATCCCACATGAAGAACAAGTCGTGCTGAACAACCTCGTTGAAGATGGTGGAAAGTTGAGACTTTATCGATGGCGCATGAAGATGTCGCTGCTGTGACTGACATATGGAACAATCTCGAGCAATTTTGACTCCATTCAGAATGATGTCCTTCGGTAACAGAGCTGCCTGAAGAAGTCGCAACATGTCCTTGGGAGAATTGTGCCAAAATCTTTCATGAACTCCTCGTAAGAGTCGATCCTGCTCTGCTGGGGAGGCCTTCATCAACTTGCCAGGTAGATCCTTCAAATCAACGCTGGGCTTGATCGCGTCAAGACGTCGCCCAGACATTTTCACAATCTCTTGGCCTACTCCTTGGGAGTCTTGACTTTCAGAAGGTTGTACTGGTGAAGGTACATGAGAAGCTGTGGTCTTTCCGGTGACTCTCCTTTTGGCGTATTGTCGATGTCCTTCGGGCTGTAATGTTCCAAGAAGTTGTACCAGGTAACGCGCATCATCATGAGGTAGCTTCTTCAGAGTCTCTGAACTGCAACTCTGCCAATCGAGCAGAAATTCAACTCGTACATTACCATCTGAAAAACCATAGAAGGTCAATCTGTCTTTTGAAGCATCGGCTGCGATAGGTCTGTCATAAACGTATATCTCCTTCGGCCAAATTTCCACGTCCAGGGCTGTGAACACGAAAACTTCGTGAAGCAGATGGTGTAGAACATCTCCGTTTGGGTTTTCCATTCGAGCTCCAGGAACCTTGAAAACTCTGGTAGTTGAATGTCCTGGAATAGTTGTCCTGGAAGAGTAGTCCACAAGATCTTGCATGCATGCCTTGAGCATGTGTTGGTCAAGTCCTTCCAGAAATTTGCAGTAGCCGTCATTCATTGTGATATGAGAAACCTCCATTGATTTCAAGAGATCGCGTAGATTCCTACGGTCCAGGATCTTCTCGTTGGCAGTGATTCCAGGTACTGTTCCATCATCATCATCTTGAGCTGGTTGTATTTCTTCTGCTGGATAATTCTGGTGCGAAGTCTTCTTGGAAAACCTGAGCAGAGCCATGATGTCCTGGCAAAGGCTTGAACATAATCTTCGTGAATATGCTGCAGAAGCTGCCGTTCGTTTTCTGTGTTGATCTCGATCATAGCCTTCAAGTTGTTCATGTCCGTAGTAGCATCTGCACTTTCCAATGCAGCGTGTCAACTTGAACGAGCTCTTGAGTTTTGTCTCCTTCCGATGTCGCTGTCCGTCAGGTAGAGAAGAAAACCTGCACGTGTCCGTCGAGTATGTGTGGCCATTGAACTTGTCATGATACTGTAGTGCTGCCAATGGTGACTTGGTCCATATGGCTGACGACTTCAGATTCTCGAATATTCCATGTCGATCTTGTTGGGCATTGTCACAAGCGTTCTGCAGGATAAACTTCAGCATGCCTGTTTCTTGTTGCCTTTTGTCTGCAGTAATTTCTGGATCTCTGCTGCTGCCCATTCGACTCCAGTACTTGCATCTTGGATCATAAGTAGTTACCGTTTGAGAGAAATGTCGATCGGCTGTACGTAGTAGCTGCTGATGTTCAGGAAGACGTAGGTCCCAGCCGTAGCGTAGGTCCACAGGGAGTAGAACGAGAAGGTTGAAAGGGGCAGAGAGCATGATTAGAGCGAGTCGAGAGAATCCTGAACACCATGTCCATCGTGAAATTCTCGGTAGTCTGTCGCCAAAGCATCCGGAGAGCACATCCATAAATTGAGGGAAACAGGATGGAGTGATAACGGGTAAATCCTTGAGCGTGGTGTAGAACGTCTCTGGGATGGCTTTGAACTCGCTGTTGGCCTCGTTGAGCTCGTCAGGATAAAGAGAAGAAGGGAACGTGGGTGTCCCAGTCCAGCGCGGTGCTGAAATAGTACTCCATGCATGTAGATATCGTTGAACTGTGGAATTCTGAAATGAGTACAACTCGTGGCCAAACAGTTTCTCGTCGTGTTCAGGACCTATTGAAAAAGCGTCGGCCTCGGGGTCGAGTCCTCGCCGTCATGTTCTGTGTAAAGTCCTGCAACGAATGTTGTCGATACTGGCGCATTCTGAGAATACTGCTGGTAGGAGTAGAAGTCCATGGTGTTGGACGGTGGCAGTTGCCGCTGAGCGGCACGTCCAAGCTGCTGTTTCTCGTTCTTCACGAGTCGGTCCTGCTTCCAGTCGCGCGGCTTGTTGAACTGGTCAATCGGTAGCAGATAATGTCCTGAATCTGTCAACAACAATCTCTGAGCACAGATCGAACCGTCCGTTGTCCTGATGCCGAGCAGGCCATCGTTGTTGGCGAAATATCCGCAACATATATGCATCCAGCATTGAGTAAACTCACCAATGGAACCAAGCCAGGGCACCTTGATGATATTCCTCCGAGAACGTCGGCTGTGAAGGTCGCGTTCTTGATGCCCTGCAAGCCGATGGGAAAACTTACCAATGACAATGACTTCTGTGGGTCTGCCGTAATGCCAGTGAACTTGTGGATGCTGGGCTTCCACTTTACGAACTTCTCAAGACGCCTGGGGCGTAACATCTGTGCTACAATATCTGCAAGAGTATCTGCGCCAATCAATCCTCGTGAAGCTCCAGGGTCTATCAACAAACCATACGCCTTGAGGCCTTTGATCACCGTGAAGTTGTGAAACCGGTCACTCTGGTAGACCATACCTTTTGCGATGAAGCTGCCGTGTTCCTGGGGAGCATTGGTAAGGTGGACCTCCTTGACTTCTTCCTCGTCGTCGTCCTCGAAGATAGCTTCTGGGATAGAGCCAATCTTCATCCATGATGGTGTCCTGCTCAATGTAGGGCTCGATGCTGATGAGGGTCCTTCTTTGGGTTCTTCTCCGAGGTCTGTGGCGTCCTTGATGTGGCTTGCCGCACAGTCGAAACACAGAATCTTGCTGTTCGCTGAATTGAGGAACGAATGGTCTGAACAGCATTGCTTCAAGCACATGGCGCAAGTCGCTGTCGATATCTTCCAGCATGTGTGACATATCCTCGGTACTTCCAGGCTTGTCGATGTCAATGGGACGTAGAGAGGTTCGCGCAGTCCTGGAGGATGGCTTATCTCCATGGGTCCATTCGAAGAGGATGAGGCTGAGCTTGTAGTGGTTGTTGCAGGCGCTGCTGATACTGCTGGCACTGCCGTCGCTCCTGGAGGATCTGTTCCGAAGATCAGCTGGTACGCTTTTCCGGCCTTGTGTTTCTCTAGCTTCTTGTAGTGATCGCCATCCGACTCTGATGTAGGAACAAAACCAGAAGGGCTATCCTGATCATGCTGCGCTCCATCTCGTGCACTCGTCGTGGGGAAGGTTGCGTACATCTGACCGTAGTTGCGCTGCTTGTAACCGTTCTTAGAGGATCTCTTGCCCTTGCCTTTTCTATTCTTGCCTCTGAAAGAGAATCGTCCAAAATCGCTGCGGCCCATTGAACGTTGCCCTTTTCCGCGTCCTGGTTGATATCGTGGCACATGTGGTCGTCGATCATATCCTTTTCCTCGAGAACCTCTGAGAGCTGGCTTCCAAGATCCTTTGCGATATCAGTGTTCTTCATCATCTTGAGGTCGCTCGGAATCCGCATGATGTTCTGACTCGTGCTGTCCATTGGAAGATGCCGGTCCTGAGTTCGTCTTCATAGGGCATTGTTCCGTAGCGTGCCACTTGCTACCACACTCCGTACATTGATCGCCACTAGATCGTTTTCCTCGTCCTTTATTGTGTTGTCCGCGTTGTTGATGGTCGCCATATCCTTTTCCTTTCCGAGGTTTTCCTCCAACTTTCTTGCCCTTGCCGCCGTAGTAGTCTCCGTGGTATTCTCCGTATTCGTCTGGATATTCTTCCTGCCATTCAGACCAATCCTCACCTTCTTGATCGTCGTAGTACTCCTCTTCAGTCCAGTCTCGACCAGAATCGTAATCATACCAGTCGCCACCCTCGTTCCAGTACTCCTCGTCATTCCAGTCGTCGTCGTCGTACTCCTCAGTGTTGTACTGCTTGTATCCTTGTGACTGGTCGTAGCTGGCGGACTCATTCTTGGAAATCTTCATCTGGAGGGCTATCATCTCTCTGTAGCGCGTGAGGTCTCCGCCAACCTTGAGTCTGAGATCTGCGAGCTGTCGTTCTGCAATGCCTGAGCGACTGAAGAAGAGCCATGCTTTGCCACTGTCACCAATGGCGAGACCTCCATGCTTTTCTGCTTCCGAGCAAAGGCGTTCCCATTCAACAACGTACGTGGAGAAGTCCATGTCGTAGGGCTTGACGAAACAGAAAAATCTATCCAGGCTCGTCCAGGCGAGATCCTGGTCGTCTAAGTAGTAGAGTTCCGTGAGCTTCGCAATCAGCATTTTGACTCCTGAAGGGTAAGCTGGGGCAAGACTATTTCCTGCTTGGTCATTGATAGCTGCTTGAGCGTCAAGAGAATCTGCCTCGACCCCTTCGTAGGTCGTCTGCGCAAGAGTCAGGGGATCCGGCCTTTGAATAGTCAAACCAATTGCAATCCTTAGAGCTCCTCCTTCCAGTCGTGACATGATCGCGGGTCCTATCTGTTCTTGATCAAGCTTGGTCAGGCGGCCCCAGATGGCTAAGTATTCTTTGTACTCCTTGATCGGGCGAGCTCTGGGTCTCCATCCTGGCGGCACATCCTTCGTGTATTGCCGAAGACCAAGCTGAGAAGTTGCCGTCGTCTGCTGCATTGTATTTGAATGATACTGCAATGAAATAGATGGTCTCGAAACCAATCCGTTGTCCTCGGTATCTGATGTAGATCTGAAACCGTCCTGATAGTCGTGGTCCCGATGTAAATATGAAACCAATCTGTCTGCTGCACAAGCCTGACAGGTGCGCGCGCAAGCGTGCGGTCCGTGGACAGAGCCTCCGTAGAGGCTCCGCTACCAAACTCGGGATATCGATGAGAATCGTATCCAATAAGAATTGATGAGAATCAATTATCTTGATAATTAAGAGTGAACCTGTTAAAGATATCGGATGAGATCTTTCTTCGCTAAGCCAAACGGCTACAGTACGTAGCAAAGCAGCAGGCAGTCAAGCAAGAGCTTAGCCTGGAAGCCTAACTTTGGGACGTTAGTCCAGGGGCTCCCAAGAGGCTCTTTACAGGGACCCGCTCGAAACCTATCATAACTGGGGGAGGGGGGGGCGACGCGGCATTTGCGAGCGCCTGAGGGCCTGAGGCGGTCGCGGATCTTGCGGCGGGGTATCAGCTTGGAGTCTCGCCAGAGCAGCTCGCGTAGAATCTGAAAGATGCAGCGTTGTTTAGCACTTTTTCCCAAACGAAAAAGAGCAGCACATTCGGAATCCGATTGTTGCGGCGTTTGTTTAAAACGTTTTCGATGCAATAGAAGGAGCCGGTCGTCGATCGCACCTGGATTCGGTTGCGCGGGGCAGTCGAAAATGCAAGGCGCCCCTACAGAGCATAGCCACAGCGCCCCTAGCAGGCGCGCAGTGCATCACATCTTGAGGCGGCGGGAAAACGGCTTCAGCATTGGGCCCCTTGTCAGTGTCATGCAGTAAGCCCCAGTGGTGTGCATTCGGTGCCTGATGGTGCCATCGGGCTTCTCATTGAATCCCTCGCCTATCTTTAGACCCGTTTCGGTGCCTCTAGGACACCGGGTGGTTCATCGCGTTTACGAGCGCTTCCTGTGGGCCCCACCTTCACTCGGCATTATTGCCCAGTCGCTCCTCTGTAAGCTCGCAGTGTCTCATCGTTTCCCAGGAGCTAATCTGATTTATGTTTGCCTCCCCCGGGGTCCCATTGGAGCGGGGGTTCTTCTCGTTGCGTCCGCGGGCCCCGTGCATTCTCTGGAACGCTGTCGCGCGCGATGTCACGCCCCGCTGCGTTGGGCCCGAGCATGGCCAAGGATGGGCCCGACCCATGGGCTGCCGCGGCCAACTCTTTGGCGGCCGCGGGGCTCGGGGCCCTGGAAGCGGTCGCCAACGCGCTGCCCATGCTGTGGCGCCGGAAAGTCCATTGTTCCACCATGCATATATCCACGTCGGGCCCCCCAGAGTAGAAGTGAAACAAGTTGTTTTTCACCATTGAGTTTTTTGATATTAAGATGTGCTGCGTGCGTTTTTGCATCGTGCACGCGCGGGCGCGTGCGCGCGAGCAACGAGGAAACTACAAGGTGCCACAATGCAGAATTTCACGTTGACGCTTCTAGAATACGGGTGAAACAAGTCACTGTTTTTCGCCATTGGGTTTTCGAGACTAAGATGACGATTTTGTAGAAGCGTTTGCATGATGCACGCGCGCGCGAGCAACGAGGAACGCACAGCGTGCCACAATGCATTATTCCACGTTGACTCCCCTAGAATACGAGTGCAAACGTTGGCTTTCACCTTTCAGTTTCGGAATTAAGATGGCGATTCTGCATCAGTTGCCCGTTTGATTTTTGCATTGCGCGCGCCCGTGTTCACGCGCAAGAGCAACGAGGTAAATGCATCGCACCGCGTTGCATTTTTCGACGTTGAGGCCTCTGGAATGTGCATGAAACACTTCATTTGCAACATTTGCTTTACGATATTAAAATCGCCATTCTGCAAGCGCGTTTGCAAGGCGCGCTCGCACGCGCGCGCGGGCAACGAGGGAAGTCAAATGTGCCACAATGCAGTATTCTACGTTGAGGCTTCCAGAATACGAGTGAGGCGATTTGTTTCCACAGTTCAGGTGTCGAAATTAAGGTTGCTACTCGGTGCGAACGTTTACCCCGTTCACGCGCGCGCGCGATGAACCGGGAAACTGCATCGTGACGCAGGGCACGATTGCACGCTGAGTCCCGCAGAATTCGAGTGACACAAGGGGTTTTCACCAGTCAGTTTTTCGAGACTTTGAATGCTACTTCGCATGGGGCAGTTGCGTTGTGCACGCGCACGCACGCGCGCGCGCAACGAGGAACGCAGGGTGGGCCACAATGCATGATCCCACGCTTTCGGCATCCAGAATGCGAGTGACACGATTAGTTTTCCGCCATTCAGTTATCAAAAGTACGATGGCTATTCTGCACCGGTTGCCCCAGTAGGTTTTTGCAATGCACGCGCGCGCGAGCAACGAGGTCAGGTCATTGCGCCATCAATTTTCCTTTTTTCACGTTGGGGCCCGTGGATACGAGTGAAAGGATGGGTTTTCGTAATTCATGTTTTCTGAGTGAAGATGGCTATTCGGCGCAGGTTGATGCGTTGCGCGCGTGCGACGAGGGGCGCGCACTTTGCCGCAGTGCATGATCGCTCACTGCTTGGACTGCAGAATACGTGTGGAACAGCATGTTGCCACTAATCAGTACTCGCACTTATGATGGCGATGCGGCTTCGGTTTTTGCGTCGCGCTCGCGCGGGCGCCAGCGCGCGCGCGGGCAAGGAGGGAAGCGCAGTGTGCCACATTGCAGTATTCCACGTTGAGCTCCCCCCCCCGAAAATGAGTGACACGCTAGGTTTTTACCGTTGAGTTCTCGAAGTGAAGATTGCTATTCTGCATCAACTTTTGCATTGCATGCGCAAGAGCGCGCGCGCATGGGCGCGCGCGCGCGAGCACTGAGGAACGCGCATTGTGTCGCAATGCATCATTCCACGCTGTGGCCTCGTCGGAATGCGAGCCAGGCACTAGGTGAACATTCTGTTATCGAGCTTAGGGTGGCCATGCTGCACCGGTTCTTCTGCTGCGCGCACGCAAGCGCGCACGTGCAATAGGAGCAGCGCGTTGTATCGCGCTGCGTCCTGCTACGTTAGGACCAAGCGAATACGCGTGAAACGCTGGGTTTTGACAGCTCAATTTTCGCATCCAGCATGGCCACTCGGCGCCGTTCGTGTTTTCGTGGCGCGGGCAGACGGGCAATGGGGAAGTCTAATTTGCGTCGCAATGTCGCATTCCACGTTTATGCCATCAGGATGAAAGAAACACTAGATTGTCGGCCGCTGGGTTTCGAAATTTACATTGCCATTCGGCAGTTAATTCTGCGTCGCGCACGCGGGAGCTGCGCGGTGCGCTGCGCACCTGTCTCGCTCGGGGCGCGAGCGAGCTTGTGGGCCCGCAGTCGGAGGGGGCCCGCGTCTCGGCGTCGGCCGAGCCACGTCTACGGATTGCAGCTCGCAGGCGCGCATTCGCGCCGGGATTTATTGGGCGCGCGCGCTCTGAGCCGTGCAAAGCCGCATTCGGCGGGGCCAGCGGCGCGCGCGCGCCGCGCTTCCATCCCCAACTCAACAGCCCGCCGTCCGCGCTTGCGTTCGGGGCAGACCTGCTCGTGATAACGATATGTGCGACGTGGAGACAGCGTCGCCGCGCCCGCCAGTGTTTTCGTTTTTCCGTGATCGAGAAGGCGCGTTCTTGCGCTGGTCGATCTTGGCGCCGTCAGCGCGCGCCCACGTTGCTTTCCGACTCGGGCCCGCATTCGCCGCGGCCGCGGCGGGCAATGCATTGGGGCTGGGGGGTGGGGGGGCGGGGGGGGCGCAAATGGCGCCCCCCCCCGTTGTCCCAGATGGCAAAATGGCAGAGGCTCCGTGGTGCTTGGCGGACCGCGCGCTGCCCGAGCTCTGTCCGAGGCGGGAGGGTGGTCGAGGTGCGGGGGGGGGGTCGGCAGACCGCGCATTGCCCCAGGTCTGATCTGCGGGGATGGCCGAGGTGCGGGGGGGGTGCGGCAGACCGCGCATTGCCCCAGGCCCACCCGAGCCGGGAGGATGCCCGAGGTGCGGGGATGGGTGCGGCAGACCGCGCATTGCCCCAGGTCCATCCGAGCCGGGGGGTGCCCGAGGCGCGGGGCGGGGCCGCCAGACCGCGCGTTGCTCCAGGTCGCTCGGTCGCAACACTCCCTGAATCGTCGGCCGGGGGGGTGGCCGGGGCGCGGGGGGGCGGGTCGGAGGACCGCGCGTTACCCCAGGTCCATCCGAGCCAGGATCATGCCCAAGGTGACAGGGGTCATCGTACAATGCGGTGCCCACAGTGGGTGGGGGGCTGCACATTGGGTGGCCACTCTGGTGGGTCACTGCAGTCTGGGCGCGCGAGCTGCGGGGGGGGCTGGAGTGCGGGGTGCCATCCTGGTCGGCGGTGTCCGCGGTGGGTGGCGTGTCTGGAAGGGGCCTCGCAGGGTGGCGCGCCTGCCTCGAGATGCTTTGCTGCGCGGGGCGCGCGCCCTTCGGCTCGCGCGTCGAACGGGCCGCCCGTCACGGGGGGGGTCGCGCAGAGTAAGGTGCCCGTTTCGGCGATGAGTTCGATGGCGAGATGCAGGCCGCGGGGGGCGCCTGCAGTGTGGGGCCCCCTCCCTGGCGGAGATCTCTCGGGCGGGGCGCGACCGCCGCGCGGGCTCAGACTTTGCGGCGTCGGGAGACCGCCGCGACGCGCTGCGTGCAGGGCCTGGGTGGGGTGGGGGGGGGGCGTTTTGGGGCGCCGCTGGACGGCTTCGCGCGCGGGCGGCGGCGGCTCCCTCGGAGATCAGCGGCGACGTTTGCGGGGGCACTTCTGGGGGCCCGCGGGGTCAGGCCGTCGCCGCTCTCTGGGAAATTTGTTTGGCGACGAGCCCAGCCATTCGCAGATGTGAGTGCCGCAAGTGTGGATGTCGTCTTCGGTGGCGCTTCCTCTCTGGCCGCGAAACGCGCGGGGGGCGCGCCGACGTGGGTGGCGGGGACGCATGGGAACGTTGCCACTGAGGCCTTCGGTGGACCTCTACGGGGCCACTCCCGCTCAGCGTCTTCCGACGCAGGACGGGCGGAGCAGCCGCGCGCGCGCGCCGGTTCTGCGCCTCGCGTGCGGCGCCCTCCTAGAAGATTGGGACAGGGCCGATGCGAGGCGCGGCGGTGCCCCCTCTTGCGCGCCGCGCTGAGTGGCGCTGGGGCCGCCGCGGGGGCGGCCGCCCTGCCCCCCGTCGCGCGCTTTGCGATTCAATGCATAATGGGCCAAGGTAGCCGCGCGGGCGGCGGCCCTGCCCCCGCGCGCGTTTTTTTCTTCGGGCGGAGCCTGAGCCAGGGCAACACTGCGCGCGGTGGCCCTGCCCCGCTCCCCGCGGCTCTCCAGCGGGGCCACGGCGCAGCGGCCCTGCCCCCCCCCCCCCCCCCCTGGGAGCGCTCGTCAGTTCATATGTGACCAGGGCCGCCGCGCGCAGCAGAGACCCCCGCGCTTCGCGCAATGGCCGCCGCGGGCGCAGTAGTTTCTGCCGTCGCGCGAGTTTTTTTCATTCGCGGTCAGAATGACGAAGGGGCCGCCTCGCGCGTGGCCATGCGCGCGCGGAATTTTCTTATTCAAGATGGCCGAGGGGGCGCCGCGCGCTCGGCGGCCCCGCGGCTTCGTGCATTGCGTTTGCGCTGTCAGTGTTCAACCTGATATGGTGCTGCTGCTGTCGCCGCGCGCCGCGCCCCTGCCCCCTCGCGCATGGCGCTGCTCACTTGCAGGGCGCCCCCCGCCCCGAGCCGCGCCCTGCCCCTTCGCGCGCTGTGGCCCCGCCCCTTGGTGGCAGATTGTTCGCGCAGAGAGGGCCGGGGCCGCCGCCCGCGCTGCCCCGCGCAGGGCGCGCCAGGGCCGCCGCGCGCGGCCGCCGCGCCTGCTCCGACATGACGCCCCCGCGACCGCGCCCATGCAGAGCGGGCCCGTTGACTCGGGCGCTGTGTTCTCCTAAGCCGAGGTGGCCAGGGTCGCTGCGCGCACGGTGGCCTTGCGCCCGCGCGCGTGGCGTTCTTTTCGAGCAGATTGGGCCGGGG
Organism: Prorocentrum cordatum; assembly: GCA_963575745.1. Lineage (NCBI taxonomy): Eukaryota > Dinophyceae > Prorocentrales > Prorocentraceae > Prorocentrum > Prorocentrum cordatum. The sequence continues at coordinate 739,099 of CAUYUJ010018349.1, read as the reverse complement.
CCGACGCGCGCGCGGCAGATCTGCGCCCCTGCGGACGTAGCTGTTCATTCAGGATTGGACACGGGCGCCGCGCGCGCGGCAGATCTGCCCCCTTGCCGCGCGTTGCTTTTTCTTCGCGCGCATCGACCAGAGCCGCCGCGCGCGCGACCGCCGCGCGCCCGCGATGTTTTCCAGCGCAGCACGGACCAGGCCCGCCACGCGAGCGGCGGCCCCGCCCCCGCGCGCATTGGATTGCATTGCCGTGCAGAAATGGCAAGAGCCACCGCGAGCGCGGCGGCTTTCTGACGCGCTGCCGAGCTTTTGAACCCAGAATTGGCTGGGGCTGTCGCGCGGGCGGCCATGCCCGTTCGCGCGCTCGGGTGTTCCATTCGGGAAGGAGCAGGTCCGCCGGCCCCGAGAGCGCTGGCCCGTTCAGAATGGGCCAGGGCTGCCGCGCGAGCGGCCGCCTTGCCCCCTCTTCTCCTCCCCCCGCCATGCCCCGTTGCGAGCGGCGGCGACGCTCCTGCGCGCGCGGTGTCCTGTCGCGCGCGATTGGCCAGGGGCGCCGCGCGCGCGGCGGCCGCCCTCCCCCCCCCCCCCTCTCTGCCGCAAGGTTCCTCCATGCATTCAAAATGAGCAGGGGGGCCGGGAGCGCGGCGGCCCCGCCCATCGCGCGTTGCGTTTCAGCTCGCAGAATTGGGCAAGGCCGCTGTGGGCGCGGCGGCGGAGTCACTGCGCGCGCGGCGTGCCTCGTTCAGAAGTGGCCATTGTCGTCGCGCGCCGCGGCCCTGCCACTGCGCGCGCTGCGCTCCCCGCGCAGACCGGGCCAGCGTTGCCGCGCGCTCGCTGGCCGCCGCCGCGGCGACGCCGCCCCCCTCGCAGTGGGCGCGTCGGCCTCGCCCCTTCGATATCTGGTTTGCTGTGGTCGGAGCTGGCCAGGGCGCCGCGCGAGCGGCTTCCCTGGCCCCCCGCGCGCGTTGCCGCATCCTGTTCGCATGGGCAAGGGCCGCCATGGCGGCGGCCCAGGCCCCTCGCGCGCGGCGCCTTGCCCTCTGCGATTCGCTTGAGCCGCCCCGCGCGCGGCGTTCCCGGCCCGCCGCGCGCTGTTTCTTGTCGCGCAGAATTGGGCAGGGCCGCCGCGCGCGCGGCGGCCCTGCCCCCGCCCCCCCCCCCCACTCCGCGCAAATGTGTGATTCCCAGCGCGCGGTGGGCGGAGGCTTCCGAGCCCGCGGCTGCCTTGGCGCGTCGCGCATTTTATTTCGACGCGCCGAATCGGCCAAGGCCGTCGCGCGCGCGGCGCCCCGCCCCCTCGAGCATTGGTTCTCTCCCCCGCGCGGCCTCGGCCAGTGCCGCGGCGCGCGCGGCGGCCCGCCAGGCCCCTTAGCCATACATGCGGCCCAGGGCCAATGCGGCGGCCAGCGAGCCCGCTTCGCAAGCGCGGGGCAAGGGGCCAGGGGGCCGCCGCTCGCACCTCGCCCCTCCCGCCCCCCGTCTCTGGACGCTGGTGCGTGCATACTCGTTTTCTTAGAGCATATGATAGTTTTCATCTCCAGGGCATCTCATGGTATTGTTATGTGTGTTCTCTGGGCCCTGTGCAGGATCTGCATATTTCCCATTGGCTCTCCCGCAGACACCCTGCCTGCTCTCCTTCGCCAGCCGAACGCTTATTATTTCGATGTCGTTGACCCCGCCCCAGATATGTATATTTCCTGCGTGGGCGTGGCGCAGAATCCCCATCCTATCTATCTGTGCCCGCTGCAAAACTTTGCATTGCCTCGCCGAGGGGGCCAGTGCAATGCGATGCGGGAAGTGCCGTCAGAGCAGCTCCTGGCGTCGCGGCAAATTGCTCGCCGAGGCAAGCGCGCCGCGCAATTTGATTTGAAATTTGCCTACGAACTGCCTCGCGCGGACAGCAGGGCCCCCTTGCTCGCGGGAAAGACGCAGCCCCCCCCCCGGGGCTTACGACGCGGAATAAAGTGGTCGGAGTCGAGACATCCTGTGCAAGATCATACTATTTGCGCGAGGAGTAGAATTGAAAAGAAGGACGGGCGAGGTGGAGGAGGGGCGAGGGATAAGGGAGCACGACGAGGAGTAGGCGGAATAGGACGAGGAAGACGAACAAAAAAGAGAGAAACAAAAAAAAAAAAAAAAAAACAGAGGCGCTATCGATGCTCCGCGGAGCCCCTCCGGATGTTTTTTCTTGTGCGCGTGTGAGAGAGAGAGAGAGAGAGAGAGAGAAAGAGAGAGAGCGAGAAAGCGAGAGAGAGAGAGAGAGAGAGATAACAAAAAAAATAGACAGAAAGAGATAGAGAGAGAGAGAGAGAGAGAGAGAAAAAGAAAGAGAGAGAGAGAGAGAGGGACAACAAACATATACTACTGTAGCCTATTCGGGCGTTTTGGGGGCTTTTCCCTGGGCCCCTTGAAACGTCTGGGGTGACTCGGGGGGGCCGCTTCTGGTTTCTTGGGGGTATCTTGCAAGCTTTTTGGGGGCATCCTGGGGGGGGCATCTTCGGAGTTCTCTTGGGGCCGCCTGGGCACCTGTTGCCCCATTTTCCGAGCCTCGGGGGCCATTTTGAGACCATCATGGAGGTTATCGATCAAAGAAGGGGGAGGTTCTACTCAGGCCCCCTCCCTAGGAGGCCAACGTGTGGCCAAAACCGCACCAACAGTAATGATGCTGGCCTTCTCGCCGAGGCCGTTCTTGGACTGTCTAAGGGCCCGCCGCCCCTCCCCCGTCCAGGTCCAGGTGGAAGGGGTAAGGGGAGGGGTCGCCCCCCGCCCACAAGCCGTCTCGCTTACTCCCACCCGCCATCCCAACACATGATTAGCACCCGAACCGCAGCGTGTTCAGCGATCTTCTTTGACTGGGCAGCTAATGGGAGCCGGAACAGGCCATCTGCGCAACGCTGGTGCGAGGTGCGCCAGGCGTGCCAAACACGCCCCGCGCGCCAGATGCGCCAGGCAGCCCTGTGGCCCAAGCGTGCCGGATACGCCTGGTGCGCCAGGTGCGACTCGTTAGTGGAACGCGCAGAGTGTGCCAGGTGCGCTTGCGCACGTGGCAGTACACATCGGGAAACGTGTCGGCCCCCACTATCCCTATCGGTAACCACTGCATAATCGCGGCGGGGTGGCCATCATAACGTCTGGTGGACCAGCACATAGCAGGCAATGTGCCGGCACCTCCAGCGCCCTGATCACCAAAAACGCTGCGCAGTGCGGGGTGCCGGTGCATGATCCAGAGTTCGCCTCGAAATGCTTGTTGCATTGTGTTTGACACGGAGGCTGGCCCTGTGCGCAGCAGGCAATATGCGGGCACCACCGTCCCTGTCAGAATGCAACACGAAGTGCTCGCGCCCCCCCCCCAGCATGACCCAAGATATTGCCCCAAAGTGGACTTCACACTGTTATTCGATAAGGAGTTGTGGGGGGGTCTCCTTGGTCCTGGTCGGCTGCAAATCGCTTGGGGGAGCGAGTGTTTATCCATGGGGAACAGTGATAGAACCCTTGAAAAGAAATTGCTCTCAACCGCTCACGCTCTCCAGGCCTGGTGGGATTATAACCACCGTTCGTGCAATTATGAGATGACGCCCAGAAGATGCATTGACGAGACTCAAGCGCGATCCAAATTTTGGATACGTTCCTGTTTGGATGCGCCGAGGTAACCCGCGAGCAAAGTGGAGGCAGGCCAGAATGGTATGCGCACGCAGGTGTGCGTTTGTATGAGCATCGTGCGCTGCATGCGGGCGGAGCCCAGAGGGCAGGTCAAAGGTTGGGTAGGCTTAAGTTAGAACGCACATACATCCTACACGATGTTTGCCAGCGCTGGCCCAGCACATCAATACTGTTGCAATACATGTGGTGGCATGTGTTTTGTGCGCTTTGTGGTGCAATCGGTGCGGTAGAAGCTAAAGTACCCATGTGGTGTGAGCTACGTGGTTCAATCTAAGCTGTGTGGTGCAATCTACGTTAAGCAATAGATGTGCTACAAACTACAGGGTGCAACCTATCTCGAGCATTAACTGTGGTGCCATACATGTGGTGTAGGTTATGTCGTGCAATCTATGTGTTGCCACATATGAGGCGTGAGCTACGTGCTGCAAGCTATGTGGTGCAGTACATGTGGTATGAGCTAACGTACTCACCTACGTGGCGTGAGATGTGTGGTGTAGTATGTGTGGTGCTAGATGCGTGGTGCAATCCATATGGTGGAAGCTGTGTCGTGCCATCCATGTCAAGACACGTCTGTTGCACAATCTTTGTGGCGATCATTTGTGGTGCAAGCTTTGTGGTGACAGCTATGTGGCGCAGCCCATGTTAAGCAATATATGCTGTGTAAGCTACGTTGTGCACCATATGTTACGCAACTCATGTGGTGCACAATATGTGGTGCAGTTTATGCGGTGCTTTATGTGTGGTGCAATCCGTGTGGTGTGAGCCATGTCGTGCAACCTTTGTTAATCACTCTATGCGGTGTAAGTTGCGACGGGCGGCGACGAGGCAATGACGAGGCGGTGACGGGCGGCGACAAGCGGCGACGGTGCGGCGGCGGCGACAACAAGCTGGCCAGGGCGGCAGTCAGGCCAAGATGGGGCGTCAACGGGCGGCGACGAACGGCTACGGGGCGGCGGCGGCGACAACAAGATGGCCTGGGCGGCAGCCAGTCCTGGACGTGGCGGCGACGGGCTGCCGACGAGCGGAGACGGGGCGGCGACGGCGACAACAAGCCGGCCAGGGCGGCAGCCAGACCCTGACGAGGCTGCGACAAGCGGTGACCGGGTGTCGGCGGCGACAATAAGCAGGCTCAGTTCCTTAGGTGACCAGCAAGAACCCCTCAGTGCATGCCCTGTTCGGGGGCAAAAAACCGCAAACTCGGCAGGCACATGGTCGAAGGCAAGGTGTGGCTCAAAGCAAACTGGTGGCCATCCGAGTTTATGACACTTGTCACTTAGGAGGGGACCTAAACGTCATCTGACCGCAAACTACGGGCAACTTGTACGAAACCTGATGTCAGTTTCACATCATGCTACATGCAACCCGAAGTCAAGGCATGCACAGTGCAGAACATCATCAAACCAACAGCAAGACAATCACGTTACACAGGCATGCTCAATTGCACAAGCTCAATGCAAGCTCGACTTGACAAGCTGATGCAATATTGAAAGCAAGCTGAAAACGAGCTAATTGCGAGCGACATGCAAGCCACGGCAGGGTTCAGGCGAGCCCGGTGCCTACCGGCCCAGTATGCACCTCTTCCGGCTGCTTCCTTGCACAGATCATCCCGTAGGCGAGATTGGGCTATATAAGAATAACAGGGGGCATGTGAGGACGGGAGAGTGTAAGCACACCGCCCCCCTTGCCGTCTTATCATGTTCGGCGAAGGTCAGATGCATTGGTGCCCGCGCCAGTAGCTGGCTCTCGTCTTGGTATTCCAGATCCGTGGTGGCCTGAAGGCCGCATCGACCAAGTAATTACGTAAGCAGAAGCCTTGGTCACCCGCATGAGCGCGAAAAGGGCCATGCGCCGCGCTTGTGCTGCAGACGTGGCCCTTTCTGCCCTGGGTGCGGCGCCAGGTTACGAACAGGACCACGTTTTCCAGGAGGGGAGGAGAGACGCAGGCACAAATAATCGTCGATGCCCAGGAAAGCATAGGATGTCCTGCGCGGCAAGGTGTGAGCCAGGAAATGGGCTTCCCACGATGGGGTGCGTCGGTCGAGGGCAGTGGGGCAGGACCCCACGGGCGAACGAAGGCGAGCGACGAGAACAGTGGGTGGTGCCAGAGGTGGTCCTGTCCCTCCAGGGCTGCCCTCGCGAGGCCCCGGGCCCCAAGGGGCTCCAGGCTGACGCGGACGGCCGGGGGATTCACCACGCCTTGAGGAAGGATGGGGCAGGGCGGGGCGGGGGAGGAGAGCGTGTGGAAAAAGAGGAAGAAAGAGGAGAAGAGGAGGAGGAGGGGGGAAAGGCGGAGCAGGGGGGAGGAGGAGCGGGGAGACGGAGGAGGAGGAGGAGGAGGATGAGGTGGAGGTGGAACAGGGGAATGGGAGAGGGGGGGAGGAGGAGAAAGGGAGGAGGAGGAGGAGGAGGAGGAGGAGGAGAAGGACGAGAACGAGGACGAGGAGGAGGAGGTGGATGACGAGGACGAGGACGAGGACGAGGATGGGGAGAAGGGGGAACGAGGAGGAGGATGAGGAGTAAGAGGGGGAGGGGGAGGGGTGATAAAGCCCGCAGTAATGGTCATCTCAACACGTTCTGGGGCTGCGATGATTTGCGCGAAGAAAAGACGCGGGCACGGTTGGAAACGAAACGTAGACGAATTTCAAGTGAAAAACAAACATATTATAGCGATTTCAATATATTTTCAATTATACGAAACAGAACACGCAATTTCAATACATGCCCAGCCAGAAACGGTTTTCAGAACACACAAGAGCCTCAAAAGGGCAGTATGAACAGATAGCGAAAAACAAATCCACAAACGCTCGTAGATGTCCAGCCAAAGGCCCCAAAGGCCCCAAAGGGGTAGTGGATAGCGGCAGGGAGGGAGCACGCGGGTTACGTTGATTGCCAATGTTTGCGATATGTTTTCAGGGGTCGCCTGAATGTGTTTTTCGCGAAGTAAGCTGGACCGAACTGAATGGACTGAGGGGCGTTTTATTCTCGGCAGCTGAGGGCGCAACCTATGGCGCAACCATTAGGAGGACGTTTTATTCTCGGCGGCCGAGGGCGCAACTTATGGCGCAACCAATTCGAGGACGTCTGATCTTCGGCGTCCAAGGACGCAACCGATGGCGCAACCAATCGGAGGACGTTTTATTCTCGGCGGCCAAGGGCGCAACCTATGGCGCAACCAGTCGGAGGACGTCTGATCTTCGGCGTCCAAGGACGCAACCTACGGCGCAACCAACCGGAGGACGTCTTATCCTCGGCGGCCAAGGGCGCAACCTATGGCGCAACCAGTCGGAGGACGTCTTATTCTCGGCGGCTGAGGGCGCAACCTATGGCGCAACTAATCGGGGGACGTTCTATTCTCGGCGGCCGAGGGCGCAGCCTATGGCGCAACCAATAATCAATAGGAGGACGTCTTATCCTCGGCGGCTGAGGGCGCAACCGATGGCGCAACCAATAGGAGGACGTTTAATTCTCGGCGGCGCCAGCGGCGGCGGCGACGACGAGCGCCGCCACCGCGCCGACTCGAGGCGGCGACGACCGCACCGATGTGGCCCAGACTGATTGGACTTCGAACTGCGTTTGGGCTGGCCGCAGGGGCCAAGAGGCGAGCTGTCTTGTGATTTGTTGCCTTTGTGCCGAGCTGTTTTGGCTTTGGCTCATGACTCATGCCAGTGGTGGCGTGGACATACCTGCCTAGTGCACTAGCCGCCCGGCGATGGCGCAGAGGCTGGACAGATCGCCAGAAAGACCGCCTACACAATATATGCAACGGCGGGCGGGGGGTTCTTTTTACATGAGCGACAGAGAGAGACAGAGAGGGCATGGGGGGACACACGAGCGTCGGAATGTGCTCGGGCATCTTGAGATGGGGGGCCAGTTGGAGGGTGAAAGAGGGGGTCTGCAACAGGGGGTCTTCAATGGGGGCTGAATGGCCCATGTCTGCTCAATGTGTCGCTCATGTCTGTGATCGGGTACGATTGGCATCCAATGCTGGCGGTCATTGATGGCCAGTCATTCGTGCCCGCGCGTTGCCCGCGCGGGCACACGCGCCGTCCATCCATTATCGTTCATGCGTGCAGGCGTTCTTGCATATTGCGTGTGGGCCAGCGAAGTGGAGTGCAAGTGTGTCTTGATTGTGCGGTTGATGATCGCGTATGTTCCCAAACGATGACTTCTCGACCCCCTAGACAAATTTGGAATGGGCCCCGCGATTCTCCCAAAATGTGGATTCACATTTTCCGTTTTCCCAAAATGTGAATTCACATTTTCCTTTTTCACAAAATGTGAATTCACATTCTGGCCCCTTTCATAAAGAATCCCAAACAAAATTCCAAAATGTGAATTCACATTTCCCTTTTTCCCCAAATGTGAATTCACATTTTCCCTTTTCCCCAAATGTGAATTCACATTTTGCCCTGGCCTTCAAGATCCCCAACAACTGAGGCGCAGTGTTCCGCATGTCAGATTGGCTGGGCAGATTTCGACACTCACCTGACCGCTTTCGTGTGTTCCAGCCTTTTCTTTTTGCGCCCTTAGCGCACGTTGCCTTCGTCGCCTTTCCCAAGCCCCCCGCCCCCTTGCTTCCTTCCCCCTCAAGTCTCGCGCGCGGGTGCAGATGGGGGGTTTCAATTAGTTCCCCCACCGAACACAGCAATCGAGGATGCATCGCCCATTCATGGCCTTTAAAAACCATCATTGCGGGGACCCTGCGCCCGACCCCCACTTTCACCCTCCAAGGCCAGAGAGGGCAATGCGTTTGTCAAGTTGGTCTGGGGAGGCAGTGATATCCCCTCGTGCAGCGAGGGGCACGCGTGCGCCGCGTTCTGGGACAAGTACTTCAACACGTGCCAAAACAAGCTGGTGGGCCTGGCGTTATTTGACTATGATTTTTTGCATCGTCCAGGGCGGCTTTGTTCGAGATTTCGAGTCCTCGCGGCCGAGCAAGACGAAGTTTTGGAATGTTGGGAATCGATTGTGCCAGGATCGAACGGGGGGAGGGATTTGCTTTGAGCTGCGCATGTAATGTATTTGCAGCAATATCAGCGCCACGTCGTTCCAAGCATTTGTGTTTTCGCCACCTTGCCCCACGCAGGGGGCCGTTTGGATTAGGCATTCGCCTTTGAGGATTTGCTGCATGACAGCCTCTCCTGACTCTCCTGGCCCATTGGATTGGGCAGCTGGGCAGGGCAGGAGAAACGTTGGCCTTCGTGAAAGTCGTCGACTACATTATCCTGCCCAACGTGTTTCGGGCTGGTGAGAATCCCAGGACTCCTGAGCCATTGGGCATTGAGTTGTTGGGGGATTGGCGGAAACGCGATCCAAACGTGGCTACTGAGAGGCATCCTTGGCAAGACAGGGGGGTAGGAAGAACAGAAAGTGCAGGACCAGGATAAGGAATCTGAGGAGGAGGGGGATGAGGCCGACGAGGAGGGAGATCGCGATGGGGACCAGTGGAGGAAGATGTAGAAATGAGGAGGATGAGAAGACGAGGCCGAACGGCCGAATATGATTACCAATGGTGGAAACTCTGTTGTCAGGTTTAGGATGGGAGCGAGGGCGAGAGCGGAGATTGGGGGGGCTCGCCTGCAAGGACATTATGGTCCACTCTGCCGCAGACGCTGGTCGACGACTGCGTGGCTAAATACAGGACGTGGGGGCGTCCGCGCGTCTTCCCTTTCTCTTCCTTTTTGTCTCGCAGGGGGCGCCACCTGTTGGTCTTCCAACTCCGCCGCGCCCCGGCGCACCCCCCCCAAGGTTCCTCCTCCTTGGCCCCCCTCGTCGCCGCCACATTCCTTCCCCCCCGATCCTGATCCACTTCCTCCTCCCCCCCCCCCCCGCCTCCTCCAACCACCGCCGTGAGCAGCAGCAGTCAGGTTGAGACGGCGCTTGTTCATGGCAGCGTCGCCCATCCTCTTCCTACCTCCCTCATCGCCTGGCGCGTAAGCGATCCGCGGAGGGGGCTGGGTACCAAGCGTGGGTAGTGGGGCAGGAACGTCTCAGAGAAGCTCGCGGCCTGGGCAGAGACGTACAACGTGCCATCTGACGTTCCAGACCTAGGCCTCCAATTTCCTGTTGTAAGTCATGGTATGTTGCTGGGTAATGCTGGGGGGTGGAATGTGTACGCGTGGCCACTGGAGGGCAGGAGCAGCAAATTTTTCAATCCTAGAACTCTTCGGGGACGATTGGAACACCTGTTGCCACCAGGAACACACATGATTGAGTTTAACAAAAGATCCCATCGCGCCCGAGCCAAGAGGAGCAAAGAGTGGGACGTGGGCCAGCCCAGCAGCGCCTCGCTACCATGGGCCCCTGAGATGAACGACATTAATTTTAAAAAAGTTGCGGACACTGTGTGTGGGGCGGCTTCGCGCGTCTCTGATATGAGGCCAGATGAGGTAGAGGAGTGGGGCCATTGCGTAGATTGGGCACGATCCATGGCTTCAAGCTTGAGTTCCCGTTCGAACAAAGTTTTCTTATACAGGCAATGGGGATACGATTTTCCATACTTGCTGCGTGCATTGTTGATGGCATCGACAGCAGATAACTTTGGGAAGCTCAAAGACACGATCATGCACGCCATCAGGTTAAGTGCCCCCTCGACGATCGCCGAAGCTCTTGTCAGACAAATCCTGAACAAGGACCGTTGGACCTAGAAAACTTGTTTCTGGATGTTTTTCCGTGCATCCCGCGCCCCACTTCTTCCATCATGCCTCATCCCTCCTCTTTCTCCATCCCTGCTCCTCTCCCCCAGCTCCCAGCCTCCCCCTCCCTTCCCCTCCCCCCTCTTCCCCCCAAAGCCCACAATCAGATAGCCCATGTCGCTTGGGGTGCCCAGCAGGACCTAGTGCCATCAGCTACTACTCTGAAGCGGCACAAGCTTACTTTGGACGTAGGTTTCCTGATGTACATGCGCAAGGAAAACGAACGCATCCTAGCAGGCAACAGAGTTTCCGTATACCAAAGTTGCGATAGCAGCCCAGTGGGGAAACAAAACATGCTCAACACATGGGTGTGCAAAGTCACGCAATCAGACATGCTGCAACTGTACAATCACACGACATTTATTGCACAGAACAATATTGGAACGTCCAATAACCCAGGCGAAAATCAGGATCTGAACGCCAAGCTTGCCGAGGCCGATTCGTTTGTGAAGAGCAAAATGGCGCGCAGCGTTTGCACACCTTGTGGTTTGGGTTCGGCAGGGTCTGGAGTCAAACACAAGATGCATTGCCTTCTACATCAACATTTCCTGGAGTGCGGGTGGGAGCGCTGCGTCCAGACCTTGAACAGCACTGTTTCCTTTACTACCGATTTCGGTGACGAGCACTACCTCGCGACTGCCAAGCCTTTCAAGATCAGCGCGTTCTTCAATTGGGCTCGAACGAGCGACTTCAATCCAGAGGATGGGGTCGGGTCGAGGGGGGTGGGGGGCATGCCCTAGCCGCGTGCGCATGCATATGGAGATGGACACGGGTGGGGGGATGTATACATATATAGTGAGAGAGGTAGAGAGAGAGAGAGAGATAACGATACATGAATACATATGCACGTATACTTGCACATCTGTATATATGTATATATATACGTAATTGCTACAAAGGTTCGGTGTAAATGGAAAGAGGGTTGAGAGAGGGCGGGAGTAGCATAGATAGTGAGTGAGTGCAGGGAACGGCGCGCGCGATAGAGCTCAGGCCCGCCGCCAACCCTGCAGCTCCAGGCCCTCACTGCTCGCTCGACCCCGCGGCCTCCGGGAGGCACTCGGCGTGGGCGCTGGGGAGAGGTCCCCTCAACTCCTTCCTTCCTTCCTTCTCCCTCCTTGCTCCACTCCTTTCCCTCTCCCATTATTTTCAAGGCGACCCTGCCCTATTGCCCATGCCCTCGGCCAGACAGCTTGGCGTGGGGGATGGGGGGCGCGCCGCAGGCAGCATAAATGTTTAAACAACTTGCAGAACCATACACCCAATGACCCCCTTTCCAAAAACAAAAAAAACGTACACCCAACGAACCGTAACTCGCCCTCTTCTCAGGCCCCTCTTGGGGTCCCCCTTTAAAGAAAAATGCACCCAACGAGCCGTGAGGCGCCCTCTTCTTGGGCCCCTCTTGGGGTCCTCTTGGGATTTTCCCTGCCGCATCGTGGGGTCCCTGTCAGGGCTCTCCAACGAGCTCCAGGGGGGCCGTCTTGGGGGGCCCTGGAGCCGTCTTGGGCACTCTTGGGGCCTTTAGGGGCGATGCGCGACCCATCTATGCATGTATCCATGTACCTCCTGCTCCTTACTCTGCCAATCCTCGCCTCCCATGCTCCCTCCTTGCTCGTTCGTCCTTTCTCCAGCCCCCCTCCTCACCCGCCCATGCCTGTGCCGCCCTCCTCCTTCCATTTTCCTCTACGCGCGCATGCGAGAAGGGGGCGGCGGGGGGCGAGGACTTGCCTGCCTTCCAGATGCGCTCCGACCCCACCGACTTGACCGAGGAGGCCGCAGGAGATGCAGCCTTTGATTTCCAATCAGATCCGAATTGCATCGAAATTCCAGATATGTCAGAGGAGCCAATGGGTCCAAGTTCGATTGCCCCATGCACGGAGGGCCCTGGGGCGTCACGAGAAATCGACGCTGACGTCGTCGATCTGACTTCGTCCCTGAACTGCCCAGGCTCCCCGGGGTCCAAACGATATCCAGTAGGGCAGCAATTTCAAGAATGATCTGCCCCCCACAGGCTGCGCTCGCTCGAAACCCTGGGGCCTTGAGCAGCGGCTCCACCAGGGCCCCCAACAGCTCCTTCATGGCGCAGCGCGCGGCGTAGGCTCCTGCAGGGGCTGGAGCCCACAAGGGGGGAGTCTACAGGGGAGGATATGGGCGGGCATGGGCGAGAGAGCGACTCCAATATGTCCCAGCCTCTTACGGCCACGCCTTCGCCCCTGCTCCAAGAGGGCCCCAAGAAAAGAAAGGCCCAAGCCCAAGAGGGCCCCCAAGAGTGGCCCAAGAAAAGGTCACCACCCACAGCGGTGACTTGGAATTTGGATCCGTCTTGGGGACCTCCCAGGGCTTTCTCAGGGCCACCTCAGCTATCACACAAACCTGCAAAGGGCATCGAGGGGGTCCCAAGACGACCCCAATATGGTCCCAGGAACGACCCAAGGGGTGGATGAGGGCCCCCCATTGTGACCGCCCACAACGCTGTCCTGGGCCCCTCCTCGGGCCCTCATCATGGGGCCTTCTTGGGCCCGCAACCTTCTTGGAACCTTTTCCTCTCAGAGCCCTCTGGGCCCACTTCCTTTCTCTTTGCCATGGGGATGTTGGGCGCTGCCCCCCTGTCGGATAGGGGGCAGGCATGGGGATAAAATGGCAGGGATGAGATTCGAAACTTCAAATCGCCCATAGGTTTGCTTCATATTTCCGACAACGCCATTGACCAGCTTAAGCAGGCCATGCCCTATTGGACAACTTTCATTGCGAATTTGAAACTTGTTGTTCGGATGGTCCGGCAGCCCCACACCCGCGAACGGATCAAGGAGACGTGTTTCAAGGACCCCCCTGCGTACCACAGGCGCGACGTGCTGGACATAGTAACGTCAACTGTGCATGAGAAGAGGTTGGGCACCATTGCGAATGCCTGCTACGAGCTGGGGCAAGTAAAAGAAGAGTTGAGGCAGTTTTGGGATCTAAAGGCATACTGCAAGGGAAAAGTACCCACGACCAAGCAAATGTCCAAACATGGAAAACATGATGCTTGGAGACTGGACGTTTTGAAGATCAACGACATCATAAAGTCTGATTTCTTTTGGGCATACCGCGCCATGGCAATGGAGATTTTAACAGTCTTGCTCCATCTCATGCATTGGTCTGAGGGCTGCCCATGCCACAGTCGGAAAGAAGCGTTCGCGAATTGGCAGAAACTGATAGGCGCCTCTGCGAGCACCTGCCCCATGGCAGGGAGAAGAGCGCCAAACTTGGCGGCAGGGGAGCTGATGGCCGTTCTGAACGAGTTGTGGGACACATGCATTGCTCAATTTCTGATGCGAGAGTGTCGTGCGTTACCGCCTAGCGACAAAGCGACGATTCAGTATGATCCTTTGGCTTCGCCATTGTCCGACCCGTCTGGAATGTTTCTGTTGCCGTCCAAGCGTTGACGGTTCAGAGCTAAGTGATGCGTGAAGCGTGCATGGGTAACGCAATAATCGCGACAGAGATGTGATATCATGTGCGTATCGCGCTCATGTGAAAACCGAAATACATTCATGATGTCGTTGCGTCCAATGTGGGCGGTGGTGGGGGGGACAGCGCGCGGCCCCAGCGTCAGGATGACGAGAGGCGGTCGGTCTGTCGGCCAAGGTTCGCCACGTGCTGTCGCCAGGCAGCCTCTGGCTGCTGTGTGGAGTTGCACTGTGGAAGATCTGCATTTCACATGTATGTCATGATGAAGATTTCATCATCTTGGCAGTCTCTCCCACTTGTGATGTGCGGTCTAGGTCATTTCGATCTTGCCGTTGCTCGCGAGGTAGGCGCTAAGGTTTTGCAGTTGTTCGAGTCGCTGGGCGAGGGCGCCGACGCGCACGCGCTTGTATTCCGCATTTGCTTGCCAGGTACCCAATGCCGAGACGAACTTAATCGTTTTGTGTCTGGTGAAGACCCAGCGGGTTTGCCAGTGCTGCTTCACTACATGTCTCAATTTCCGTTCATTTGCGTCGTGGAAAGGTTGGTCGAAGGATTGCACGCGGTCGTCAGCAAGGGCATTCGACGGGCGCCTCGACATGGGCCTGTGCACGTGGCCCTCAGGCACCACCTTCCAATGATTCAACGGAAGCTCGAGCTAGATAGTGAGTTTCTTGGAGACTTGGCGGCGCAACTCTCAAAGTGTCAAACTCCTATCATGTGCGTTGAATCCTTAGGCATGTCTAACCACGCACTATTTCAGGAACTCCAGTCAACCCACAACGGCAACAAGAGGCTGCTGAATGGCAAGTATGGTAAGGACCTCACCTACCTGATTTACAGGTGGGATGCCCCCCACGCAGCATACCTTCAATCCAGCAGTGATCGTTGATGGCATGATCATGATTGGCGACGTGGACTCTGCTCAAGCCGTATTTCCGCCCCCACAGCCGCATGAACCGCCCATGGGGGGGCTACATCGTTGGAGACAGTTTTGGAGAGGCATGCGATGGAGTACATGCTAGAAATCTCTGGCCAAAGCGAAATGTTTTTCGTGATGCCGACCGCTCAAGGCAACGACCCCTCAGGGGGCGACCACTCTGATGGCCCCAATGGGAGTTCCTGGTTAAAGGCGTTCAAGCCCATGATAAACCATTTTCAAGTATCTGAGCAGCTCGGTTTAGATTTCGACTTTCAGTCCAATGCCGTGCCAGCGCTGCTGGGCGCTGACGCCGATGCAATGCCAGCGTTGCTGGGTGAAGGCGACGGCGACGGCGAGGTTAGCGCTTTGGTGCCAGTGATGGGCATCCCAAGCGCGGGCCCACAGGACCTCGTCAGCGAAATGATTCAGCAGAATATGTTGGTTTTCACGGTGACGGCGAAGAACCCAGACAAATTTGCACTTGCTCGACAGCCAGGGCATGCCCACGCACAACGCTTTGATGGGAACTCCCTGGTTATAGGTTTCCACCGCGTCGCGGAGACAAGGGACGACTCATTTCTCATTCACGCCGAGCATGCCAGAGGAAGAGCAGGAGTGGGGGATCAGTTTGTGCTCAATGCTGGTGTCTTGACGCACCTGCAACTGCAGTCGCTGCTTATGTATAGCCGCCCGCCCAAGGCCACGTACACCTTGGATGGGTACGGGTTCGACGTGAACACAGGTTGCTGTAAGCGCTTGCTCGAACAGTTGGTGTCCGCAGGGGCTAGCGCATTGTCCGCCGACGCGTTCACCCTCGCTCACGACGATCAAAACAAGGATAGCTTAGACATGTTAGGGAAGCTGAGCGGCCTGGAGCTCGTCCATAATCTTAGCACCGACGGTTTTAGGAGCACATGGCAGTTTACCATTAAGGGTGAACGGTTGCTTCGCGAATGTTTTCAGCTACAAGGGCCAGGGGCCAAGGCGCTCTCCATCCGGGACGTGCCTCATGACAGGAAAACAGTGTGGGAGCTATGGCAATGTTTACGGCAAAAGGGGCGGGAACCAAGGCTGACAAAATGGGGAGCTCAGAAACTACAGAAGCTACCTGGCCAGGGAGCGTTCAAAAGAAGCTGCAGCGCCATGGGCGAGGGCGGCAGTGTCGGTCGATCCCAGAGTGGCCATTGTTTGGATGCAATGTTGGGGACGACCGATCTTGCCGTTCTCGCAGTCAGGCGCTGCCGTTTCTTTTGCTTCGCATCCGAGGTGACCCACGGCCTGGCGCAGACTCGAAGGTCTTCTATGTTCAAGAATCTCGCAAGACCGTATCTCATGCTTACCTGCTCGCCTTGCTCTTGAGTGATGAACGAGATGGGGGGCCAGTCCGGCATGGGCTGACAGACCTCAATTACTTGCAGCTTGTGGAGGGGAAACCATTGACAAAGAGGTTTGCAGGCGATCGGAAGGCATTCGATTTCGTTACCTCGATTGGGGATTTCACTGAGAAGCCAGTCAGGAGTCGCGGCAAAAAGCGCAAAGCGCCTAAAGCGCTCGATGCCATTGAGGACGAGCGGGTTGACGGCGGCGAGGGCAGCGAGGAGGAGGGCGAGGACGAAGAGGAGAACGAGGAGGGCGAGGAGTCTGGGGGCGAGGAGAACGGCAGCGAGGCGCGCGGGTCTAAAGGGGCCCCTCTGGAAGAAAGTTCTCCCTGCACAACAATCAGACTCTAGCGTGGCCTTCGCCGTGGCTTGCGCCGCCTCAAGGGCGGTGATCAGGGGAGAGGAGGCGAAGAAGACAGGGGGGCGAGGGCTGGGGCGAGGAGGGAGGTTGATGATGAGGAGGGAGAGCTAAGTAGGAGGTAGGAGTGGGCGAGGTTGCAACTCAAGCATTGCCATCGCGACTGCATGTGCTCTCAACGCATCGGCAAACAACACTTGCAAACACAAGTCAGACTTGCAATGCAAATGCGCATGCTCCGGCGGCGGTACCTAGGGTCAGATATCAAGTGGCTTGCGCCGTTCCGCCGACCCCAAAAAGGAGTGAGAGCGTGCGGCGATCGTGGGAGTTATCTACTGGCCTTTGGCCTATCCCGCCACGTTGCCTGCGTGGTGGGTCAGAGGCCTCTTGAGTGTTCGTTGGGATCTCGTGGTAGGCCTCTTGGGGGCTTCTTGGCGCAAGTGTTGAAGCCTCTTGGGGGCCGTTTTGGGGCCTCTTTTGGGGCTCTTGGGGGTCTCTTGGGGCTTCTTGGGGGTCTCTTGGGGGCTTCTGAGGGCCTCTTGGGGCCCTCTTGTGGCTTCCTGGGGCTCTCTTGGGGCGGAAGGCTCGATTTGCCGGTTCGTGGCCCCCCTCAGGGGCCCCTTATGGGGCCGTCTTGGGGCCCTCTTGGCTTGTCTTGGGCGCCTCTTGGACTGTCTTGGGGCTCTCTGGCGGTGGTACCTAGGGTCAGATATTCCGCTTGTTTCAATGTAAGCTTTTGGAGGCCCGCGCGAATATCTCAGGTTGGCGACGTACCCCCCTTCTGCATTGCGGTGTCCCAGGCGCCGCCTGGGTCGCGCGTCGCGCGCCTGAGGGAGTCCAGCGCCAACCTCAGAAATCCACGCAGAGCCCTTAATGCTTACGTTTCTGATGTTGATGCTTCTTCTTATGGATGAGTCCATCGCTATTCTTGCGATTGCAGTAACCTCGCTCTCTACCTGTGATCTGAATCTGGCCCCTTGTACCCTTGCCTCCCCTCAGGAGGGCGCGGGCTCCTCCTCGAGCTCCAGCTCCAGCTCGTCGTCGAGTGCTGCAAGCAGCTCCTCAGCAGGCGCGGTGGAGGGCCTGGGAGGCATTGCTACATGGACCGTGTGTATATGCTTCGATGCTCCCAAATCTTCCCAGTCTCCATCCCTATGTCCACGCCCCCCCCCCCAAGCATTTTAGAGCCTTGACGACGCGCGCACTCGTAGAATACATGATGGGCTGCGCGTGGCAACATCAAAGCGCTGGTAAGCTGAGTCTGAGCTGAGGCAAGCTGCACTGACAACATATAGACAAACTCATTTATGTAGCCCAATAGCGACCTACCCAGGCTAACCTCCTACATCCGATGACGATCCGATCGGTGAGCACGCCATGGTAGAAGTAACAGGACTGCACAATCAAAAGTAAGCTTGCTTGTCTGCATGTGTAAAGACTGATAACAGTATAAGGAGTAAGAGTGACGCTAGGAGAACTAGTTCGGGAACGGACACGAAAGGATGGGAATGGGAGGCAGCGGCGGCGGTCCTGGAGGTGGTGGCCATGGCGCTGCTGCTGGTCCAGAGCCGCCGGGGCCGCCAGGGCCTGCGGCTGGGGGTGGGGGCGCGGCACCTGCTGCCGATGATGGTGGTGGGGACCGTAAGTTTCATGGCCGCACATACGAGCATACTTTGTGGTATGGCAAATACAATTTCACGCCAAAACGTAAGAACGGCATGACTACAGAATTCGAGTGCACTTGTTAGGACCCTGAGCATGCAAAAGATGGGCGACCATGTCGAAAGAGTCGTGGCGTGCGCATTGCAGGCTCACAAGATATAGCTATCAGGCAATTGCGGTGGTGGTCCCACCAAGATTTTCCAGCTGTTTCTCATCAACAAGTGGGCAGGCCTGATTGTGGCTACCCGTTCCCAGAAGAGGGGAGCGGGCTTCCAAGTCATGAGACCCTGGATGAATGGGACGCAATTGATGCGGAATCTGATGGTGTACCTGCTGCAGCACCTGCTGCACCTGCTGCGCCAGAAGACCCCCCTGACCCTGACGATAGTAGTTCGTCGGATTAAAGGCCGTTGCAGTAGCCCCCCCCCTGGCCCCTCGCAGTCTCACGCCTAGGGGGCCTTGGGGGCCATGAAGTGCTCAGGGTGCTCTGGCAATTCGCAGCGTTGGATACTGCATGGGGCGCGGGGCAACCAGGAGGAGGAGGATGGGGGAGGAGTGAGGATAAGGAGGAGTAAGAGGAGGGCGTCTGGAACTTAACTGGATGTTGCCGCGGCCCCAGCGGACCTCGCTTGAGCTGTTGAGCTACTCTGCGGCCTTGCAGCCGCAGTCGCTGCAGTGTGCAATGCAGGCAAGCTTTGTCACTTCTGCTATCTTTTGACTTGCCGCGGCTTTGGTGGCGAGTAGCACGCTTCTGAGTAGCAAGTTCTGGGGGCTCACGCGCGGACATACTGGCGGTGAGGCGAGCCCATGACACAGCGAGTATCCCTCACTGATGCGTTCGCCTACAGCGTGATTCCAACTTCGCCCTTAGAGCTCTCAGGCGTCCTGATCTCACCGGGAGCCCGCCCATGCCTAACGTCAACCTCGCTCCACGTTGGTTGGTTTTCATTGTTGTTTGGCATGTTTTGGTAATTTTTGATTCGCGTTGCTCCAAAGCGCACAAAACCGCAACAAAATGACTCAGAAGGGGGGGCCTCGCCCATGGGGGCACTGGGAAGGCACAGGGAGTCCCTGGGAGGCCCTTGGAGGGCCAGATGGGGCCAAGTTCCGAGGTGTTCCGAGGTGTTCCGAGGTGTTCCGAGGTGTTCCGAGGTGTTCCGAGGTCGATGTTCCGAGGTGTTCCGAGGTGTTCCGAGGTGTTCCGAGGTGTTCCGAGGTGTTCCGAGGTTGTGCGGCGGTCTGGTCGTGGGGGGGGGGCGCACGTGGTGATTCCTGGGGGCCCAGTCTGGCATCCAAGACGGCGGCGTGATTGCATGGGGGTCGAAATCTGCCAACCAAGACGAAAATCACCACCCCACGACGAACAGTTCCAGCAGGCTGCAAAACAAGACGAACATCAACAACATATGATGAAAACGGTCGCTCTTTGGTGTTATTTGTGTTTCTGATAATGTTTCCGCATGTTCGCACCTTCTTGTCACTCCCTGCACAATTCTGTCACCCATGCGGCGGGGCTGCCCTTTTGCCAGTAAATTCAATGATGTAGTGGCTGTCTGAGCCCCCCCAGCTTTGCAATGCATGTCTCACATGTGTCTCCGGGAGCCCCTGCTTCCCGTCAACCTTATCGGCCTGGGGCCCTCTTGGAGCCCTCTTGGGGCCTTGGGGCCCTCTTGGGTGCTTTAAGAGGGCCCCAAAGACAAATGGAACAGCTCGTTTTGAAAGCCTTTCAAAACGAGCCCTGGCGATGCCCTCTTGGAGCCTTCCTGGGGCCCTCTTGGAGCCCCCTTGAAGCCTCTTGGGGCCCTCTTGTGGACCTTTGGACCCCTGATGGCGATGATGACGAGGATGATTATGAAGATGATGACGATACTGATGACGATGATGATGATGATGATGATGATGATGACGATGATGATGATGATGGCGACGATGGTGATGATGATGGAGACAAGGACGACGACGATGACGATGATGCTTATGATGATGATGACGATTATGATGATGACGACGGTGATGACGATGATGACGATGCTGATGCTGATGCTGATGATGATGATGATGATGATGATGATGATGATGGCGACGATGATGACAATGATGATGATGATGATGATGATGATGATGATGATTTTTTTCTGGTCCTGGAGGGGCCCAAGATGGCATGGCCTCAGGGCGCCCCGTGTGGGCCCCAAGTGGATGGAGACGATGGTGAGATCTGTGCGTGTGTCTATATACATATGTGTCCTGCAGTGTCCAGCGCTACATCACCAGCTCTATCAAAACGAGCTTTCCACTTGGTTGTGGGGCCCTCTTAAGGCACCCAAGAGGGCCTTGAGAGGCTCCAAGAGGGTTCCAAGAGGGCCCCAGGAAGGCTTCAAGAGGGCAGCGCCAGGGCTCGTTTTGAATCCCAATTTCACGCTCGCTCCCCTGCAACCCTACGCCCCAGGCGCCCCTCCCATCTTATCCCGCGGCCCTCCTATGCCAGTGATGTCGGAAAAAAAAAACACCAAAAAAGGTGCAACAGTTTTCCTTCCACCTGTGCGCTCGGGCCCCGAGGTTAGGGCTAGGGTTTCGCGCTCTTCCTTGGGCCATGTAGGGCCCCCCCCGAAGGGTCGGGTTTCCTTGGGGCCCGAGCGCACAAGTGCTGTGACCTCAGGGACCTTGTAGAAGCGAATGAGGCCAGTCCATGGTTCACTCAGCTCACGGTGATCAGAAGGACTGACACCGTCCCACACATCGCAGAAGTTGCTCTCGCCCTCGAAGGTGGACGTGGTCTCGAAATCATGGGTGACGTCAACTCGTGTCCTTCAGCGTCTGTTTTCTTCGTGTCCTTAAGCGTACGTTTTCCTCGTGTTCTTAAGCGTCCGTTTTCCTCGTGTCCTTCAGCGTCCGTTTTCCTCGTGTCTTAAGCGTCCGTTTTCGTCGTGTCCTTGAGCGTCCGTTTTCCACGTGTCCTTAAGCGTCCGTTTAGCTCGTGTCCTGAAGCGTCCGCGTTCCTCGTGTCCGGAATCATTTGCGTCAGAGGCGTTTGAGCGTCCTGCATTTTGATTGGCTTCCAGGGTTTTCCTAACATCCGCCATGGCGGCGGCGCGGTCGCCGAGGAAGCGTGGCAGGCACGCAACAGGGGAGGCGGATGAGAGCGCCGCCTTGCTTTCCGAGAAGTTCGGCCCCAGCACGATCAGCGAGTTCATGTCGTACCCCAGCAAGAGTATCACGTCTCTCCTGAGTGACGCTTGCATGCGTGCAAGGAGGGGGCGGGGTTGACAATCGAAGCATGATGATAAAGTATAGATCGGGATACGCGGCCATAGCAGAGATCGCCCAGCCAAGTGGACTTGGTCATGTGGGCAATCGTGTTATGCAGTGAAGAATGCGCGCTTTTGCAAAATTCTGGTGGGCCTGTTGCAAACGACTGCGGCTCTGGCGCTCCATCGCATCACGCAATGCTCTTGGGGCCCTCTTGGGCCTCCAAGAGGGCTCCAAGAGGGCCCCAAGAGGGCACCAAAAAGGTTCCAATGGGCTCCTCTTGGGCTTCCAAGAAGGCTCCAAGAGGGCCCCCAAGGGGCCCAAAGAGGGTTCCAAGAGGGCCCCAACAGGCTCCAAGAGGGCTCCAAGAGGACCATGGCTTACATGGGCCCTCCAAGCCAGCGGTCTCGCCCCTGCAAAGCATTCCCAAAGTCAGGATTGCCAGCAGCAACAAGCAACAACACACACAAACACATGTTGGCGGGGGGAGGGGGGCCACCCCAATCTGCTCCACCCCCCTCGCTGTTGGCGACCCCCCCAATAAATGTTCACCCCCCTCTGAGCTGATAAAGAGGCGTGCAACAGCAGAAGGAGGAGGGGGCGAGTGAAAGGGAGTGAGGCTTTTGATGAACTTGGAGCGCGGCATGAGCATCAGCTCAGACTACTCTGGCATCATGATGTTTGAGGACGCTCTGGTTATGCACATGAAGTCGCTCAAGACGGTGTCTGGCTTCGAGGGTATTCCTCTCCCCTCATTGCATCGGGCCTGCGACATTGCCCCTGCAGCGCAGCGTGTGATCTTGTCCCGTGAGATGGACCAACCAACATTCCTGTTCAATGACATTAACGACAGGCTCCCAGAGGCGATCAGGACCAAGCTAGATGAGATGGAACCGCCCACCTCTGCGGCAAGCCCTGTGAGGGAAGCAGCATATGTCGACATGCTAAGCTACCTGATGGAGAACGAATCCCTCCTCTTCGACATATCGACGACTTCAACAGATATGCGCACAATGGGGAAGGGTCAGCTGCTCAGCCCAAGCCAAGTCGCGCGGCTCGACCACCAGGATGACTCCAGGGATCCTACTTTGAAGGATAGGTTGAACGTTCACGTGGCAGGTTCAGATTGCTTGGGCTGGACCCCCCGGGGCGGCCAACTGAGAGGCGCGCATCCTTCCAATCGGCCGCTCAATATCTACCTCACAGAGAGACGCAGCATGATGGAGAGAGGGCTGGGGGACTTGTTTGGACACGAATGCTCCCACCGCTTCCCCTCTGAGGAGAAGTTCCAGCAGGTTGCGGGGCCATCCATGGGCTTGCTTTTCTTCAAGCTCGGCCCTGAAACAATGGGCATCCCAGCTCGGCGCCCAAGAAGCTTCACCTGGGGTTACAACAAGCAGAAGCTGATGTGGGTAGGCCCCGACGACTACCAGTCTGAGTTGTTCGGCGCCACGCGTATAGCCAGTGGAGAGATGTTCTACATCGACTCCAAGGCCTGCGTCCTGGAAGACCTGGCGCGACGGGCGCAGAAGAAGGGCCTATACATCAACCCAGGAGCAGTGACTGCCAAGTTCAACTTCGAAGACGTCCTGAGTAAGCACGAGAAGGAGCGCTTGCTCGCCTTCCAGAGTGACATGGCTAAGAAGCAGACCTCCAATGATGACTACATGTTCGACCTCGAGCAGTGGCCCTCGTACACGTCATGTGGGCCATACTTTCCGGCAGTCACGAGGAACGTGACCTTGTGGTCTCAGAAACATCGGCGCCCCTCGACCGTCAGGGAGAATCTGCTTTCCCTCGGCATGCCCGCGATCGATGGGGGCCCATTGGCGGATGGCTACTTAAAGTGCCCCTTCGCCAAGATGCTCAAAGATATGCCAGTCGCAGAAGCAGGGGGGCTGGTCGGAAATGGCATCGCGATGCCAGTCGTCGGTGCTATGTTCCTCTACGTTCTGTCCAACTTGATGCGCGTCGACGACATGTTGCCGTCCCCAGACAGCGTGTTCAGTGACCTCGGTGTGAAGAGAAGGCGTTCGTTTGCCTCAGTGCCCGACCTCGCGATCGATGACGACGGCGATGACGCGGCGCCGAAGATGGCGTCGTCGGTCGAGGGGCCCTCTGCCTTGGGCCAGCCGAGCCAGCCAGATCATATTCCAAAGGCTCCCCAGCCCCCATTAGCGGCTCCTGAGCTCCAGTTGTCGGGTTCTTCATCTTCTAAGGAGTGCATTGCCGTAGATGATTCCCTGGATGACACTCTTCCCAGGCCAGAGCTTCCACTGCCCAGGCCAGAGTCTCCTGAGCCCTCGCCAGGGTCATTAGACCTCGCAGACACGTGTCGCGAGCCGTGGTAGGTCGCTACCAGTGGGATGTGGATGGGAAGAGGCAGGGTAGCGATAGCAGCAGGCGGCAAGAGTCCAACATAGGGGACGGGCCCCAGGGGGGGATACTGAGAGCGAGAGGGCGGGCCCCTGGGGAGGAGGAGGAGGAGGAGGACGATGAGGAGGGTGGGGATGCATTTTTGGTGGCCCTGGATTTTTGATTTCAGAGACAAAGGAGTCAGGGAGGAGGGAGGGGAGACGGCAGTGAGGGTGGGAAGAAGACAGGAGATCAACATGCGATTGATTGCAGAACAATATTAGCGCGTGGATCTCTGTGCGCACAGCAATGGCTTTTGAAAATGCGGAGATCCTTGTCCTCCCCCCTCCTCCCTGAGTTCAAAGTTCCCCCCCACTCTCCCAGGGACTCCCAGCCAGCAGTCGCAGGAGGCACTGGTCCTGCCATCACGCCAGCCAGTGTAGCCGCCATGAGGCCTGGGGCGATAGGGGTACTCATTCCTGGTCTGCTTTGCTGTCCTCCTCGTCCTACTCCTCGCCCAATACTCTTGGAGATGAGTGATCTCGGAGATGAGTGATGACGCCATCGTGACAGCTGATACTTCGTACTGCATACTTTGGTTTGATTGATCTTGACATCCATCATCGTGTTCATTGGATGGAGTATCTACTGGTTGCAGTCTACGGCTGGTCACTGTGATGAGTATCTCCAGTTGCCTAGCAGGCTTCGGCCTCGGCTTCTGTGAAGGCGGTGGGGACATGCGCCTCGCGCATAGCTCCACTTACTCCAACCACTAATACAGCTACTGTCCTTGCCATCGTGACGGTGGGTACTTCGCACGATATACTTTGGTTTGAGTTGCTTTGACATTCATCATCGTATTGATTGGGAATGGAGTATCTACTGGTTCAGTTCTCGACTGGTGTGTATGATGAATATCTCCAGTTGCCTGGAAGGCTTCGGCCTCGGCTTCTGTGAAGGCGGTGGGGACATACGCTCTGCGCGTATAGCTCCACTTACTCCAACCACTCACCCAGCCACCGCTGTGCCTCGTTGTCGTGCGGTGGATCGCCCTCGTGAGCGCCTGGGTCATCCAGGCCTGTGGCGGCCGCCAGCCGCGCCTGATGTTGGCGCCGCCCAGCCCTCGCCTCCTCCCCCGCTCCTCCTTGCAGTCGAACTTAGAGTGCGTTTGTTTTTCTTTCCAGCCTGGGGGGCCTGCGGCCTACCTTGAAGACCTTGGCCCCTCCCAGTGCCTTCCTGGACTTTCCCAGCTTCGGCTGGCCGCCGAGTTTAAAATTCGTGTAGTGATTCAGCTTTGTCTCGTTTTCCGTATCGTGAAACTGGTTAGCAGTTTCCTTCCATATTTCATGTTAGGCCGTTGTGCCGCCGCCCCCACGAGAAGACAGCTGAAGTCGAGAACTCTGCGCGCCTCCATGCCGCTTATCATTATTACTACTCCTCGCCCCTTCCATCCTTATCCTTCGTTTCATGCTTCGTCTGCCTGCTGCTGCTCCCTCCCTCTGACGCTAATCACCCTGCTGCCTGCGCCGCAAATCACTTACTTGCCTGAGAGGCCGATCCCCCAATCCCCCTCATAGTCTTTCCATCGGCCTCAGAGACCCAAATGACCTCATTGCGTCCTTTTCGTGAGATGTTTCGCGGGGTGCAAGAGGCAGGAGGATGGGGGGCACGCGCGGCCTCCTGCAGCTGGCTGGCCAAGGGGAGTCGGCCAGGGGCGCCCCCGCTGCGCGGGTTCGAGCCGCCAGAGCCGCAAGGCGCAGCAAGCACGTCTGATCATTCTGTTAATTTGTCCCTCTTCCTCCTCCTCCATCCGTCCATCCGTCCATCCTCCTCCTCCTCTCCTCCTCCTCCTCTTCCCTCTTCCTCCTCCACCGCCTCTTTGGCCCTCTTGGGAAATGTCCACATGCGGACGTCGCGCCTCCTTCGCTTGGCATGGGGCCTTTTCAGACAGGCGTGGGTCCCAGGTACCTGGAGCAAGTTGCTGTATATGTTGTGGCAATAGCGGCCATTTGGCCCAACTGTCAACGCTGTCACCCTTCTCTCCAGCTTTGCCCTTGACACGAGTCCGAGGGAGGCCCTTTCAACTTGGCCCCAAGTAGCGCTGAGGCATGTCGGATGCTCCCGGTGAGGTTCCTTTCTCGTTGAATGAAGTAGACGCGATGAGAATGGGAATTGACTTGAGCGGCGGTGGCTGCTGCGGCACAGGCGTCGCTGCCGCTGCTGCGGCGCAGGCGTCAGAGCAGTCTCTTTTAGACCAGTCGGGTTTCTTTGATGACCCCAACGTGTGCATCGTATGCGGCGAGCCCCGGTGCATGCGTCATCGTTTCTGCAAGCCCCACAAGTCACTGGCCGAGTCCTTGCGAGTGGACGCAGAGCGACAGGACCTTGATAAGACCAAGGCCACAGGAACCAAGACGACAGAGTGTTCAGATGCGCACAAGGAGGCCATGGCAGATCCAGCGAGGTGCGTGATGAAGATGAAAATGGCAGAGGAGGCTAACCCCAGCGCGAGCAAAGGCAAGAAGCGCATCAAGTTCGACCACATGGACCATGCCCACTCGTTTCGCATACAGAACGTGGCAGAGGACTTCAATCTGCTAAAGAAGGTCGACTTCATCGAATTCAGCACCACGATGGAAAGGAAGCGCAGATGGACACCTGCGCGTTCTTTGCAGGAGTGGGACAAGCTCAAGGACGACCCCTCGATTGGCCGAGATAACCTTGGACAAGAGAAAGGCTTTGAGCTCAGGCTGCACCTCAAAAAGGGTGACTATGTAAAGGTTGGCACTGCGTCAATCGAGGAGAAGTCGCTGACGAATACCTCCAAGAAGATGAAGTCAGCATCAGCAGACGAGTTGTCGCAGATGAGGGCAGAACTCAGCATGGGCATGCAGACGTTCGGCGGCGACTTCCACAGCGTTGGCGCCAGCAGCTCCAGCGCCAACGCGCCGAGTTTCAGTGCGCCCTTGGGGCCTGGCGCTATGCTGGCTCAGATGGCTGTGACTACCACGCCTGGCAGCTCGACCGCGCCATCAACGCCAGCAGGATCATCCATGCCTGGGACGCCGGGTTCCTTTCGCGGGGAAGCAAGGGGGTGTCTTGGATTCCTCCTCCCCCTGCTCCTCTAACTTCTCATTACCCTTACCTCTGCCCGTCTTCTTTCCTTTGGGGTCCTGGGGCCTCCCCACTGTGATGTTCTTCTCCCAGGGCGGCCCTGTGCTTCTCCCACTTAAAGGTCGCGTGGCGTCCGCCACAGCCCAGTCATCTAGCCCAGCCGCCTCCATGGAGGGCGCGGGCGGCGGCGGCGCGCCCAATGGCAAGCAGCCTCCGCCGCTGGACATGGCCCTCCGCGCCAACACGTCCAGCAAGATCGCCAGGGAGCAAGACCTCGAGATCGTGAAGTTGTGCGAGGCCGCCCTCAGGGGGCAGGAAGCCATCGAGCGCAAGGATGTGTCGATGGCCGATGACAAGGCCCACTTTGACATTGTACAGCCGCGGCTCAACATGCTCTTACTGGTGCTTCTACTGGTGCATCGGGAGCCCAACAAGGAGCTCCCTGAGGGCAAGGTTGCGTGGTGCCACCAGAGGATCCTATCCCAGGAGAAGCTCATGAAACTGTTCGTGACTTCTATCGTTGCCGACAGCCCTGCGAACGACGTGGTAGACGTCGAGAAGGAGGTTAACATCGAGCAGAACAAAATCATCTCCATGCTTGAGGGGTCAGCCTGGGGGGGGGGCGTGGTGAAACTCTGACACTGGCCTGGCCCTGATCACTCAGCCCTCCCATTTGTCGCTCGAGCCCTCCCTCCAAGGCATCCCCATGGGCCCCACGCCCCAGGCCTTGTTTTTCTTGGGGGTGGGTGTCCATCAAGAGATAAGTATTGCAGGTGCGGTTACCCGCTCACTACTGTGGCGCCACTGCTGCCCTCCAGTGCTTTGCATTCGGTTTCCATGTTGGTGTTCTGGCATTCTCCTGTTTGGGGTCTACGCTGGTAGATGGCAGAATGCACGCCGCAAACATGCAACGCGTTTCAGGGGGTCTTACCTAATGTCCCCTTTCCTACGATGCCCCCCTATTCTGACCCCCATGAAGGTCTGCATATGTTCCAATTGAGAACCCGCAGAGCTTGAAGAACGTTGGAGTGGTCGCCATGCTTGCTCACCAGGTGACAACGATGGAGAGTACAGCTACGGTGAAATCAGCTTTCAGCAACTGGGTGGAAACAAAGTTGGCGTGGAAGCAGTTGGCCAAGGCCCTGAACAAAAGCATCACTGACCTCAATGGGAACATCAAGCGGCGCTTCGACGCGCAGAGAAAAGAGAAGTCCGAGGCAGAGAAGAAGGAGGCGGCAGCGGCAGTGAGGCGCAGGCAGGAGGAGGAGAGGTTGGCAGCGGAGCAGAAGGCACGAGTTCGAATCAACACAGACATCTTTAAGCTCAAGGTCGAGGCGGGCATGGTGGCCCCGGTGCACCGCAGCGACGCAGAGTTCTTGGATGGAGCGCCGCAGGTTGACTACACCAAGCCGTTCGTTGTCGCGAGCGCGGCCGCGCAGAACTTCGCCGAGGGGAAGCTTGCCCAGCCCATGCTGCAGAGGTTATTTCGTTTTGGAATTGGGTCCATTCGTTGGGTCTGATCCGTTCCGCATTCCAGTCGACGCTGCTGGCGATGCTCGGAAAATGGGCTTTGGCGAACAGGGGTGGGTTGCCAACTTGTTTATGCCATCGCTTGGCGGCGCGCTGAGGGGGGCAGCGGGAGGGGGGGCGCTTCTGGAAGGCAGAGTGCTATTTGGCAGCCCTCAAAGGCTTTAAAGAAACCCTTGGAGGGCCCCTAAGAAGCACACAAGCACACTGCCTCCTAAGAAGCCTTCCCCCTCCCCCTCCTCCCCTCTGCGCGACGCCGAATCTCTCTGGCTGTATTCATAAAGTGCGCAGGCACATGCTTGCAGGCGCCGAGGTCCTGGGGCCCATGCGACCCAAGCACACATGTCGGATGTTGGGTTTAGTTTTCGGAGCCGCTGTCTGGGAGAGGTCTGGAGGCCCAAGGGCGCATTTGCTATTTGATTTTAGGATATGCCAAGGTTCTTGGCTCAGTACAAGGGGGTGCCTCAGTTCAAGGACCCCACTGGGGAGGGCCGCATCTTCGCGCCCGTGTCGGCGGCGACCGTGGCCCAGGTGATGAAGAGCTTGATTCGCACCTTTGTCCCAAAGGAGAACCATCCAAACATCGAGCCCACTGTTGTCGACATGAAGAAGTTAACGTGGCCATGGCTCTGGGGCATGAGGGAGGACCTCGTCCACTCCAGTCCGGAGTCTCACGGGCTGGGGTCGATCCGTATCGTTCTCGGTGGAGGGGTTTCCATAATGTGCTTGATCGGCGATGCAGCGACAGGGCTCAGTTTGGGCATAAATGTCGAGAACGCGCTGCTGGAGTCGAACATCCTTCGTTTCAGCTGCATGTCGCAAGAGGACCTCACCAAGATGAAGGGCCAGGTGTTCTACATGAGCGCGCCCACGCACAGCGTCGTCTACCTACCTCCAGGCTGCCACGTTATCATGGCACCGACCAACAAGCCGTGCAACATGTACGGATTCAAGCAGCTTGTGATGCCAGAATCGATTTCGCCTCTTCAGATGACCTAGATGATGCTTCCATGGACTTCTATTTTCTCAAACTCGTTCATGCTGAAGGATAGGAACATCCTTGATGCTATGATCAACGTCTGGGACCCAGATGGGGCCTTCCGCCAGACCAAAAGCGAAGAACTGAAGGTGAAGCAGCAGCCCCCAGATGGACTGGGTGATGGAGGTGAGCGTGGCGAGGACCTCAGCACGAGCGCGATGGCCACGCCTGTCGGAGCGCCCCCAGAGCAGCGAAGCCCAGCGTCGCCAGATCTTGAAGATCTTGATGGGGGTCGGGATCGTGCTCCTGGGCACTCGGTGGATGCGCTGTTCGATACTGGTGGAGCTGCAACTGAAGGTCCAGTGGCTGCGGCTGCACCATGTGAGCCATTGGCTCCAACAGACTTGGGCGTGGCCCAGGGTGCGTCCAATGCCACGGAGGTTCAGGAGGACGGGGAGGAGGAGGGCCGCAAGGGCACCCCAATGGACGGCGCCCATGGCCAGGCCGACCAGACGTCCAGCCAGGAGAAGGATGAGGCGTCCAGGGAGGCCGACAAGAAGTCCAAGGACGACGAGGTGATGGGCGAGGTGGGTGCGAGCGACCTGGACCAGGAGGGCGAGAACCACGGCGTGGTGACGGAGGCCGCGCTGTCCGACCAGAAGGAGGGGGCCGCGCTGGCCGACGAGGAGGCCAAGGCGGCGGCCATAGCAGCCAACCTCGGCTCGCCGGAGACGGCGGCCGCGCCGACCGACCAGGGCCCCACCGCCAGGGAGCACAAAGAGGCTGAGGCCTCGGCTGGCGGCGCGGCCGCAGGCGCCGCCAATGACTCGCTGACCATGATGGTTGACGCCACCGCGGCCTTGGCTGGTGGGGTGACGGCGGCCGCGCCGACGGATGAGGCCGCCTCAGCTGGCGGCGCGGCCGCAGGCGCGGCCGAAGCCTCGGCTCCGCCCAAGAAGAGATCCAGGGTCACGGCCGATGCCCCAACCAGCAAGGTCGCCGCTGCGGCCAAGACGCCACCTGGTGCGGCCAAGGCGCCCACCTCTTTTTCCACGGCCGCTGCGACGAAGGCCCCCTCGGTGGCCAAGGAGCTGCCCCCTGCTCCTCCAGCGCCGCCCCCTGTGGCTTCCAAGGCCGAGAGCAAGAAAGGAAAGGCGCAGCCCAAGTCCAAGGGCTCGCTGGACCCGCCGATTGCGAAGGCTTTCAGGCAGGGTTCGCGCAAAGGCAGCTAGAGGCTCAGAGCGTGGCAGTTCACGTGCGCTCGTCGATTCGATTTTGGCTTGTCGCCCGCCGCCGAATGCTGTTGCTTCTAGGGTTCATCAGTGACAGACGGAGTGCTAGGAGAAACCCTGACAATTTCTTGCGTGTCTTATCTCAAGTTAATGCACGATCCGCGCATCAATGCACGCACGCACCCACGGTGAAGCACCCATGAGTCAGGTGCTTTCCAGGCTAGCCTGTCACGACGTGGAAGCGCATGTGAGCATGCGCTAACTTATTTTGGTGGCGGCGGGCGACAGCCGCTTTTTTCACTCCTCTACCTTCTCCTTCCCCTTACTCGTAATCATAATCGTTGTCAATGTCCTCCTCCTCCTCCTCCTCCTCCTCTTCCTCTGGCCTACAGCGTTGGCCCATGGCAGCTGGACCTGCGAACCAAGCCAGGCTGGGATACCTGGCGCAAGCATCGAGTCTGAAAAGCCCCACCTCTCACATCTCCATCACCCCCTCCTCATGTTCCCCCCCCTTCTGCTCCACCTGCTCCTCTTCGCCCTCCTCGTTATTATCCTTGTCCTTGGCCTCCTGCTGCTGCTGCTCCTCCTCCCCCTCCCCTTCCTTCTTCTCTTGCCGACTCCAAGAGGGTTCGAGGAACGAGGGCCAATCGACGAAGAGGGACTGGGTCAGTCTCGTTCTCAGGCGCCTACGTTCCAGCCCCCTCGCCTTCTCACCGTCACTCAAGATGAGCCTGTCCATTCCCTCATGACAATCACCCAGGAGGAGGAGGAGGAGGAGGGGGAGGAGGAGGGGGAGGAGGAGGAGGAGGAGGAGGAGGAGGAGGAGGAGGGAGGGAGGAAGAGGAGGCGGAGGGGGAAACGGAGGAGGGATCAGAGGGGTAGCTCATCCACATCCTCAGCCTCGAAATCCAACCTGCGAGGATTGCGAGGAGGGGTCCGTGCGCACCCCAAGCGACTGGCAATGTTAGGGCTCAGGGCTCGGTGGGCCCAGGACTCGGTGGCCGCTGGTCTGGTCTGGTCTGGTAGCTCTGCAGAGTCCACTGTCCTTGGAATGCTAAAGGCTCTGAGCAAACGTGAATAGACTGCTACAGGACTCGGAGAATGCGGCAACTGTGCGCCACGCGCGCTGAGCGACGACGCCAGGCGTCAAGGCCCAACAGCCAAGTGCATAATGGGAAGGAGGAGGATGAATACATGTTTGCTAAGGGGCTTTCTTAGGGAGCTCGAGATGATGCCGCATTTTCATATACACTTCGCCCAAAGTGTCCGGGACAAGGGTCTTCTGGACACTTCGTCTGGGGGCCGTCTTCGGGCAGCTTTTATATAACACCTCACCCCTTTTTAGGCCTCAGCGGGACTGGAAGGGGGTGGGGCAGCGCGCACAGCAAAGGTGCTCCGTGCTAAGTAGTTGCCCTGGACCAGGCTTTCGCCTACAGCGGCGTGTTGTGCGTGCCGTGGCAGTGTGAAACATGAAATCTTCTGGCCATCGTTCAAGCTCCGTCTCAGAAGCCTCCTCCTCATTCTCCAACTCCCGCTCCTGTTCCTGCTCTTGCTCCTGCTCCTGCTGCTGCTGCTCCTCCTCCTCCTCCTCCACTTTCTCCAACCTCCATCTCCTCTTCCTCCTGCTCTTCCTTTTGCTGCTGCTGGTGCTCCTCCTCCTCCTGTCCCCCTCCTCCTCCTCTTATTTTCCTTCTTCCTCCCTTTCCGCGCCTTTCCTGCCCTTCCTCCTGTTGGCTTCAGCGGGCCCCAGCGCGTGTGCTGATAACCGTCAACCTTCACCCAAAACCTTGAAAAACTCCTCCGCCCCTTGCTAATGCATTAGTTCGAATTGCGATCGACGGCCGTGGCCGTGATCGCAGTGTTCGGCCGAGACCACGGCCACTTGATACGATCTGCGGGCTTTATCAGGGAGGGGGATGGGGAAGATGATGCGGATAGAGAGGTGGGCAAAGAGGCCAATCATGAGGAGGATGAAGTCGGAAGCGCCCTCTGGCAGCGTTTGAATGGGGGGATGAGATCGATGAGGGCGTTTGAGGAGAAGGGAGATGGAGAGAGACAGAGAGAAAGAGAGAGGGAGCGAGCGAGCAACCGAAGAGAGGAGGCCGGCGATCGACGGGTCAAGGAAGGAACAGTTTCCATCCAGCCAAGATGCTGAGATACGTGCCTTTTCGAGCTCAGGAGGGGTTTTGGTTCCTTGGGCGTTCGTCGGACCTTAGTCGGGCATCCAACTCGTGGGCGAGGCTCGCCATGGCCATGAAAGCTCCTTCGTGGAGGGTCCTCTGGAAGC
Organism: Prorocentrum cordatum; assembly: GCA_963575745.1. Classification (NCBI taxonomy): domain Eukaryota; class Dinophyceae; order Prorocentrales; family Prorocentraceae; genus Prorocentrum; species Prorocentrum cordatum. The sequence continues at coordinate 706,248 of CAUYUJ010018349.1, read as the reverse complement.
CCTCGTTGGG
>CAUYUJ010018349.1:683738-703738 GCA_963575745.1 Prorocentrum cordatum | reverse complement strand
AGCATTTCGATTCGCACTACGAGTGCTACTACGACTACGACGACTACTGCTACTGCTAAGTATTTCCACCTCTACGACTACCAGTTCCCTCTCTTCTGCGGCTAGTGCTACTACTATTATTATTATCGTTACCACTCCTACGACTACTACTACTACTACCACTAATTCTACTACTACCCATAGAACTATTACTCATACTTCTATCATAGCTACCACCACCTCTACTGCTACGTTGCTGCTACTACTGCTATTGCTACTACTAGTGCTACCAGTAGCACGGCTACTACTACTATTACTACTATTGCCACTACTACTAGTGCTACTGCTACTGCTACTTTTACTGTTACTGCTATCATATAGTTTTAATCCTACTATTCGTTTTTTCTCTACGACAACGGCGACTACTACTACCACTACGTACTATTACTACGACTGCTACTACTACTACTACTACTACTACTACTACTACTACTGCTACTGCTGCTACTACTACTACTACTAGACCTCCTACTACTACTGCTACTGTTTATCCTGCGACTACTACTAATTATACTACGACGTCGGCGGCGACGACTACTACGACGACGGCGACGGCGACTATTACTCTGACTACGAGTACTACTACTACTACTACTACTACTACTACTACCACGGCGGCTAGTGCTACTACTATTATTACTACTACTACTACTACTACGACTACTACTACTACTACTACTACTACTACTACTACTACTACTACTACTACTACTAGTACTACTAGTACGACTCGTGGGAGTAGTACTAGAAGTAGTACAACTAGTACTACAACGGCGGCGACGTCTACTACTACTACTACTACTACTACCACTACTACTACTACTACTACTACTACTACTACTGCCACTACTACTACTACTACTACTACTACTACTGCTACTACTACTTCTACTAGTACTACTACTACTACCACTACTACTACTACGGTTCCTACTTCCTACCGCTAATGCTACTACTGTCCAAACTATTCCTCATACTCCTACGACGGCTACTACCACTACTACTACGACGACTACCGCTGCTACGTTTAATACGACTGCTACGACGAGTAACCCCCTTATTGCGATGACGAGTTCTGGTATTCGGAGTACTACTACTGTTACCATTGCTTCTGCGGCTACTATTACTACAACTATTGCTACGACCGCGATCACGTTTACGACGACTACGACTGGTACTATCACGACGACTACTACTACCAGTACAAGTTCTATGATACGTGCCCTTACTGAGACTAAGACTAATACTATTACTACGACTACGACTGCTATTACTACTACTACTTCTACTACTACTACTACTACGACTACTACTACTACTACTACTACTACTACCACTGCTACTACTGCTACTACTGCTACTACTACCAGTACTGCTGCTACTGCTACTACTACTATTCCTACTACTATCCCCCCCCCTACTCCTACGACTAGACCTGCGACTGCGTCTACGGCTACTACTACTACTACGACGGCGACGCAGACTCTTATTACGATGGGAACTACTACTCTACTACTGCTGCTACTACTACGACGACTACTACTACTACTACTACTACTACTACTACTACTACGACTACTACTACTACTACTGCTACTACTACTACTACTGCTACTACTACTACTACTACTACTACTACTACTAGTACTATTACTAGTACGCCTGTTTCGGCGACGATCGCGGTTACTACGATTTCGACAATTAGTATCACTACCATTGCCAGAACCAGTATTATGAGTACTGTTCTTATACGTAGTAATACTAGTACGACTATTGAGATCAATTCGTACTACTACTACTACTACTACCACTACTACGAATACGACGTCCACTGCTCTTACTACTACTACTACTACTACTACTACGACTACTACGACTACGACCACTACTACTACTACTACTACTACTGCTACTACTACTACTACTACTACCACTACTGATACTACTACTACTACTGCTACTACTGCTGCTGCTACTACTACTACTACTACTACTACGACTACTACTACTACCACTACTACTACTACTACTATTATTACTACTACTACTACTACTACTCCTGCTGCTGCTGCTGCTGCTGCTGCTGCTCTACTACTACTACTCTACTACTACTACCGACGACGACCGACGACGACGACCGACGACGACGACGACGACGACGAGACGACGACGACGACGACGACGATGACTACTACTACTACGACTATACTACTACGACTACTACTACTACTACTACTACTACTACTACTACGACTACTACTACTACTACTACTAATATTACTACTACCTACTACTACTACTGCTACGACTATTACTACTACTACTACTACTGCTACTGCTACTGCTACTGCTACTACTACCACTAACACGGTTACTACCAGTAGTAGTAGTAGTAGTACTACTACTACTACCACTACTACTGCTACTACTACCATAACTACTACTACTACTACTACCACTACCACTACTACTACTACTACTTCTAGTCCTACTACTATTACTACTACTACTACTGCCACCACGACGACGACTTTTACTACGAGTATTACGACTACTACTACTACTACTACTACTACTACTACTACTACTACTACTACAACTAGGACTACTACCACTAGTACTACTACTGCTACTACTACTACTACTACTACTACTACTACTACTACTACTGCTGCTACTACTACTACTACTACTACTACTACTACTACTACTTTTACGAATACGACTACGACTACGACTGCTACTACTACTACTACCACCACTACTACTACTACCACTACTACGACTACTGCGCCAACTAACTGTTCCGACAGTGTGGTCGGTAACGACACGTGTTCTTATGGCCCCCATGACGACGACGGTCCGCAGGGATACGACAACCGCCACACTTACAGGGACACCCAGAACGTACGACCTTTCGATCTTGCAGCCGGCGACTACGATTCCTACTCGGGGGGCCACGACGAGAGCGTGCATTCTGAACGGCTAGAGCCACCAGCAGAGGTACGTTGGCCACCAGTCGACCTTCAGGGGCCATGAGCTGATTTACGAGGGCCACACGCACAGCTACGAGAGCCATCTGGAGAGCTTCACGTCCCACGGTCGGAGTACCTGCCAGCAGTTCCATTGGATTTGCGAGGTGAGCTACGAGGACCGCGAGCTGAGCTACGAGAAACAGGGTCACGAGGGCCACGGCCAGCTGAACTACGAGACGGACAAGCTGTGCCGCGCGCATCACGAGTTGAGTTACGGAAGCCACAACCGTAGCTACAAGAGTTACAACATTCAGTACGACATACCCCACCAGCCGCGTTGCGAGAGCCACCGGCCGAGCCACGACAGCCACAAGCTGAGCAACGAGACCGCAAGCTCAGCCACGGAAGCCGCAAGCAGGAGTACAATCCATACTAGTTTAACCACGGGGATTGCTGCCTGCGGTGTTACGGTGGCCACCCGTTCAGCTACGAGGGCCCCCAGCTGAGCGACCCCAGGCACCAGCTGCGCCACCAGGACAACAGGCACAGTTACGGGAGCTGTGAGTACCACCTGCTGAGCTTCCAGGGTCACAGCCAGAGCTACGCGGACTGCAGGACAACTTACCTGACCCGCCTGCCGAGCGACCAGGGCAACGAGCTGAACGGCAAGGACCAGAAGCATAATTCCGAGACGCACCGGCTGAATTTCGAGGACCACAGGCAGAGCTACGGGGGCCATTGCCTGAGCTTTGCGGGCCACTTACAGAATTCCGAAAGCTTCCTGCAGCGTTCCCTCGGAGCCGAGCTGACGTTGCTGAGCTACGAGGGCCACTTGCTGAGCTATTGGTACCCCGCGTTGGGCTACGTGGGCCACAGGCAGTGCGTCGAACACCAGAGGCATAGGTCCTCGGACCGCCACCTGAGCCACGACAGCTACGAGGACCCCCTGCTGCGATACCACCAGGGCCACAGAGCTACGCGGACCAGGGCCACAGCCAGAGCTACGCGGAATGGGAGAGGGATGGGGAGGTGGGCGATGTGAACGAGTTGGAGGAGGAGGAGGAGGAGGTGGAGGAACTGGAGGCAGGATGACGAGGCGGAGGAAAAGTAGGAGGAGGAGGAGGAGGCGGAGGAGGAGGAGGAGGAGGTGGTGAGGGGAGAGTGGTGGAGGAGGACATAGGAGGAAGGGAGGAGGGGAGAGAGAGGAGAAGCGATGGGACGATGAGGAAACGAGAGAGAGGAGGAGGAGGACGTTGTTACCCATGACAGGGCCCCAGCGTCCGGCCCCGCTTGCGCTGCCACCGTCCCGACTATTGTCCGCCCCCCTTCGTTCCATCTTGTGGCTCCCCCGTGGGGTCGGCACTATCCGTTCCCACCCGTTCCGTCCGCGATTCGACTATCGATTCGATCCCGATATTCCCACCTGCTCTATCCGATTCGATTATCGATTCTAGAGTCTGGCCGGCTCGGCCCCGATATTCCAGCGATCCGATGTGGCAGCCGATCGGATTCGATGTCGATTCCGTGCCCACGCAACCCGGTCCGACGCACATTTCGAGTCGACCCGATTTCCCGATCCGAGGTTGCCTGATCTTGCCAAGGGTTGGATTCAATATGCCTCGCCCATAAGCCGCTTGACCACCCCAAACGGCAACAAAAGCATTCGAAGAGCCTTTCTTCATCTTTGCACGTCGAATCCGGAAAGGTCTCTGAGGACTTCTCCAGAAGCCTCACGAGGTCTCGAACGGTCCCTCCTCCATACCCCTCCCCTCTGATCCGCGGCACCCGCGCCCGCCGGACCCTCCCTCCCATCGACTAACGCCTTCCATCGTGAGTTCTGCTGCCTGCGTGTAAGAGCTGCCCTTCGTCGGAGTGGCGCCTGCTGTGGGCCGCAGGGGTCCCCCCGGCCCTGGCCTGCGCACTGGATTTCCTGGCGCCCCCGCGGCCCCCTCATGCCTCGCGCCGAAAGCACTCCTCGAGGAAAGAGAACTATGCACATACACCGATTCTGGCCAGGCCCGTCCTGAGCCCAGGATCGGTGCATACGCCCTCCTGCCTTGGCCAGGAAGGCATATGCACCGATCCTGGGTCAAGGATGGGCCTTGCCAGGATCGGTGCATGTGCATAGTTCTCTTCGCCCGAACTCTTTGCCTACGGCCACTCTGACGGAGACTTTCGCGCGCAGCCGACTGCGCACGTCGTGGGGAGGCTTGAAGAGCGACGGCGGCCGCCGCGCGCAGCTCTGCAGCGCAGGCGACTCGTGTCGGCGTCCCCCCCCCTCCGCGTTGCGCCGAGGTGGGTGGAGCCGAGGTGGCCCTTGGAGCCGCCGCGCCGCTGCCCCTCGGGGAAGAGCATCCCGCCAGGGGGCCCACCGTGTCGCACAGGCCACCGCCGCCTGACGACTCTAGTCAGGGGCAACGTTCGGGGGAAGATCTAGGCCGGTTCGAGGTGCCAGTTTTTCGAGCGGATTCGACGGTTCTCGATTTGTAACAGCCTGGGGATGCTCTCCTGCAGCTGCACGTTACCGAGGAGAGTCCAGGGTGGCCATGTTCCGAACGGCCGCCGGAGAGCTGAGTTATGGTTGATGGCCCGAGTACAAGGGGGACAAGATCAGGGGGGGGCGCATCGACTCCCGACCAGCCATTGATCGCCATTAGGGGCGCGAGATTCCCTCCCCGCCCAGGAACGTGCGGGTCCGCGATCGGCGACCTATCGCCGACCTATCAGGGATATGCGTCTCGCCGATTGCGAGTCGATGTCCCCCCCTCCCCCCGAGTTGGTTCCCCCCCTCGTTGCCCCTCGCCGATGATGATAATAATGATAAGAATAATCATACAAATGATCTGCATGAACATCAAAGTTGGGAGCTCCGCGCGGGTTTCTTGGATCTACGCTGGTCGCCCCGAGCGGCGCCTCCAGCTCCGCCTCTGGCGCATTCAGCGCGCCAGGGGGTCCAGCGCTAATCCGAGGAATCCGCGCGGAGCTCCGAAAGTTTCTGTTTATGCCGTTTTCTTGTGGACGACGCCGGCAGCGGCGGCGACGGGGCCTAGACTTCCGCCGATGGGTTTGCTGTTTTCAGGGCAATCAAGAATAAAGCATGGATCGGGAACGAACAACAACTCCCCGCTGGGAAAGGGTCGGAACTTCTGCGGCCTCGGAGAAAACAAATCACATCATCGGATGGCTGGGGTAAAATGATGAGTTTCTGCCCGATGAGAGCTCAATGCTCGCTCCCCTGTATTCGCAACGATCTTCATCCACAGCATCTTCTCACCACCCTGTCCCAGTCCCATCCACATGCGATGCGAAGAAGAGGGTTGGAGGCGTGATGGAAGGGGGTGGACGAGGGGGAGGAAGTGGAATAGGAGCGGCACTCGGTAGTGGGGACGCCCAGGTCACCCGCAGAGGTGAGAGAGAACCCCGACTCGCGCGTCGCCAAGTCTGCGTTGGAGAGTCGTCTTTCTCCAGGGGTCCCGCGCGAGGGCGCGAGGACAACCGCCCGACACGAGAAGCTGGGTGACGACGCGTGCGGGATTCCCTTCCCATCCCCTAGATCTCCGACGATGTGTCTTTTTCGATCCAGGCGTTTCTCCTCGATTTCGGCGTCCTGGACCCGCTATCGGGCACCAGGACGCTCAAACATTGATGCGGAGTGGAGATTTGCCCCCCCCCGGGGAAGGTTTCGGGACCTCTGCAGTCATGGGGCCGCGGATTGAACAGCTCACATTGTCGGGTGTCTGGGGTGACGTTGCCGACGACGACGCCGATGCTGTCTGTCGGCGGCGGCGGCGGAAGCAACGGCGACCGCGGAGACGGGTGCGAGAGCAGCGAGGATTGCGTCGACGGCGACTCCTCTGACGAAGGGAGCCACGATGGTGATTGACGGTGGCATCGGCGACGACCACGACCACGACGACGACGCTGCCGACGACGCATGCAAATGCTGTCGACGATGACGGTGACGGTGACGGGGAGGGGAGGAACATAGGGGGGAGGGGCAAGCTAGGTGCGCTCGCGTCATGTCTGACGTCCTAGCCCTCCTTCCCATCCTTTGCAATGGCGCAGATTCCCTCCCTATTCGCACAATCGGACGTCCAAGCATGGCATAGCATTACATGGCATAGCATGGTGTTGAAGATTAACGCGTATCATGACATAGCATGGCGTGGCGACACCCCAAAATGAGGGGGGCGCTTCTGCGGCCCAGCATGTCAAATAATCAACGCCGAATGTGTAATCCTTTCCGATGGTTTCTTCGGGAGGCCATAGTTTAGATTCTGGGGCTTGTTTGGAAGGACCGAAAACCATGCTGTGGCATGGCGGTGGAAATAATGACGCGAGCGCTGCAGGGGGAGTACGATTCGGAATGAGTGGAAGCGCGGAAATGAGGCCAGCGTTGCAGCGGGAGCACGATTCGGAACGAGATTCGGAACGAGCGGAAGCGCGGAAATGATGCCGGCGTTGCAGTGGGAGCACGATTCGAAATGAGCGGTAGCCCGAAAGGGAGGCCAGCGCTTCAGCGAGAGCAGCATTTCGAAAGAAAACCCAAGCGACAACCCGTCTACTGGGAATCTTGTGTTTTAAAGCCAGTGCACGGAGGAGGGCCAGCCATTCCCCGGACGCCACCAGAGGAGAGAGGAGAGTAGTGTTCGCACTGCTCACGAAGGACGGAGGAAGGAGGATAGGAGGGAGGAAGATCAGGAGGAGGGCGAGGCAGGGAGGCAGATGGGGGATGAGGGATTGGGGGGGCGAGGAAGGAGGGGGGAGGGAGGGAGGGGCGAAGAAGGGAAGGGGGGAGGGAGCGAGGGAGAACGGACCCCCTGGACTTTCGTCCGTTCCCATCGCCCAGGGCTCCCAGCGCGGCCATCGCGCTCATGGCGGTGAACGAGACGGGCAGCCCCCGCGCGCCTCCGCCCTCTCGCCTCCTGTCCCTGGATGGGGGACTTTGCGCGAGACTCAATCACTGACAGAACGCAAAAGCTCATTGGTCCGCGCGGATTCCGCGGTCCCTGGAGTAGGAGAACACACGATGACAGAACGTAAAAAGTCAGAGGTCCGCGCGGATTCCTCGGATCGGCGCTGGCGGGCCCCTGGCAGTGCCTCCAGCTCCGCGCGCCAGAGAGGGGGTCCAGCGTTGATCCCAGAAATCAGCCCGGGATTCCGAGTTGTTATGTTTGTGTCAATGTTTGTCCCCCGTATCCGCACAGAAATAATGAGTACGAAGGCCCACGGCAGTTCGTGCCTATTTTAAATATGGTTTGTTGCCGGAGCCGCCCCTCCCCAACAGTGGCCGCTGTCGGTTCGGGATCAGATTTGCTCTTGGGCATCGTAACGATTTGTTCCGTACCCATTTCGGGCGTCCAAAGTCCCCATCCCCATCGGACCATGTTGTCGCAGCCGCCCGCCTTCCTAAGTGGGGACAGGCCCCGCGAGACTCTAAAGAATTGGCATCTGATACCCCCACCGAGGTGGGTAATTCAGTTGGTCAATGTGTCCAGGGCCACGCTGGTGGTGATAGGGATCGGTCAAAAGGATGCTCGTGGGCTCGAAGAACTGGGTCCTTGGGCCAGTCTGGGGTCGAGGATCGAGGGGATCGAGGATCGAGTGTGTCCTGGACGCTCTCTGTCATCCCAGCCCCGCCAATAAACAATTCTGAAGGCCCGCGCGGATTCCATGGGTTTGCCCTGGATTCCCTTGGCGCGTTCCGCGCGCCAGGGAGGCGAGCCCAGCCAAGATCCAAGAAGTCCGCGCGGACCCTCGAAAGTTTCTATTGTTGCAGTTTGCTTGTTACCTAATAGCTCTTGCTGATAGGTTTCTAGTGGTCTCAAAAGAGAGCATCATGACTCCTCAGGGGGGTCTGGGCGGGACCCGGGGAGGCTGCCGTCGAAGCCCCAATCGCTTGGGACATCCTCGCAAAATCGCTCTTGGTGCTCCCAGAACTCCATTCCCGGGCCACATTTTGGATGCCCGGAGCCCAACTGTAGGCCACTTCGTGCTCTTCGATTTCCCAGAACTCCATTCCCGGGCCACATTTTGAATGCCCAGAGCCAACTGAGGCCACTTCGTGCTCTTCGATTTCCCAGAACTCCATTCCCGGGCCACATTTTGGATGCCCGGAGCCAACTGAAGGCCACTTCGTGCTCTTCAAGTTCCCAGAACTCCATTCCTGGGCATGATTTTGAATGCCCGGAGCCAATTGTAGGCCACTTCGTGTTCTTCTAGCTCCCAGAACTCCATTCCTGGGCCACAGTTTGAATGCTGAGGCAGGCTGATGCTGCGGCCGAGGCAGGCTGAGGCTGAGGCAGGCTGAGGCTGAGGCCGAGGCTGAAGGCAGACTGAGGCTGAGGCTGAAGCAGACTGAGGCTGAGGCTGAGGCAGGCTGAGGCTGAGGCTGAGGCTGAAGGCAGGCTGAGGCTGAGGCTGAGGCAGGCTGAGGCTGAGGCAGGCTGAGGCTGAGGCTGATGCAGGCTGAGGCTGAGGCAGGCTGAGGCTGAGGCCGAGGCTGAAGGCAGACTGAGGCTGAGGCTGAAGCAGGCTGAGGCTGAGGCTGAGGCAGGCTGAGGCTGAGGCAGGCTGAGGCTGAGGCTGAGGCAGGCTGAGGCTGAGGCTGTGACTGCGACTGCCGTTGCCGCTGCGACTGTCATCGCGAATGCGACTACGACTGCGAGAACAGCAGAATTCTACAACTGGATTTTCATCTGAATCTTAAGGGGAATGCTTTCAGATATGCTTCTACACATCGCTGTTAGGTTGCTTTGCCGGGATAGTTTTTTGCTGGACGTTTTTGGGCCTTCCAGGGTTCCCCTCTGAGCCCGCTCGGCCGCGGAGCGGGCTCGATCTTGAGACCGTCTGGCGGCCGTGCGGGCTCAGACGCTGGATGGGCTCAGAACGGAGCCCTGGTGCCCTGCAGGCTACCAGAGTCCTCCCTTGCCCTTGCCCGATGTGGGTTCGTCATCGCTGCCCTGTTGTGCCGCGATTCCGAGCCGTGCCTCCCCTGCGATTTTGAGGTCGCCGAGGGGATGGCCTGCGGGACTTGGCGCTTTCCTGTGAGTAGCGGACATTCGACCGCATGGCTCGCAGCGTGGTCGTTGCCAAGCCAGCATGGGTGCCCCGACTGGGTAGCCCAGCCGAGCCTTCTCCCCCAATGCCAGAGGCTCCTGGGTCCCGAATGGGCTTGAGGACTTTTCGTAGGTCGGATTGCGGGGACCAAGCCAGATAAGTCGAGGCAGGTCCAGAGAAATCGAGGTGAGGCCAGATAAGTCGTGGTCCATTCAGAGATATCTGGAGAAATCTGTTCCAAATTGTGGACTTTCCAGCGCGAGTCGGAGCACAGCAGAAGTCGTTAAGCCCTGAACGAGAGGATCAATGTTATTGGACGTTCTGGTTCTCCTTGGGGGTGGGCGGGGCCATCTCGGGACTGGCTCAGGCGGCCCGACCACCATCCCGGATGTGAGTGGAAGTCGAGATCTCCCTTGCGGCTCCTCGAGGCGCAGCAAAGCTCGGAGGTTCGACGCATCGAACACAGATACCCATATCCAGTGTATTTTGGATACCAATGTCAATGTTCCGTTTTTTGCTCAAGACTGCACTGCTCTTTTGTACCGCCTGCTCAGGGCCGCAGTGCTCTTCTGTACCGCCTCAGCACATGCCTTCCCGCCGGTGTTTCGCTGGCACTGTCTATTTCGGATGGCGGCGAGGTTTTCGGGCATAGACGGTCCACGAAAGGAGCTTCTCAGCTTTCATTGTTTCCGTGTTGACTTGATCTGGCAGCTGCAGCATAGATGGGGCGAGTGCGGCATCACCTGACGTGATCTGAAACACCCAGACGTGGTCCAGCCTTACGACTGGCGCTGTGTTGAAAACCATTGCGCGGCGGTTCGGCCCCTCAGCAGTTGTGTGTCTACTGTGCATCAATGGACTGTAAAGACTTCCCAATCGTTTTGCCTCAACTGATGTGTCTTCGGCTTTGCTGAAGTTGCACGAAGGTATACGTATTGTCGCCGCGATTGGCAATTACATTTCTAGATAATGACACAAACAGGCTGGCAGAAAACGTTACTCTGCACAGCCTTTTCCGCCTCGACTGCCCTGAATATGTACACGGTGCGTTCTGTCTGAAATCTCAGGCATGGACGGTCATATCCGCCAGCCGCCCGGTACTTTAGGGGTGACGGGCAAAATTTGTGCCAGGGCTCTACCGTTGCATCGCGCTTTGGAGTGCAGGATTTGCATGTGACGCACGACCTTATCGTTCACAGTCACTTACGTTCCGATTGGTTCCGCGGCCACGGGTTTGGGAAACAACTGGACGGCCAGAAACACATCACGCATCGGCTGCGCCAGCATGTTAAGCAAGCAACACTTGTCGGCATGTCCTGATCGCGTGGCCGACGGGGATCGGCTTTTAGAGCTCTGCAAGTCTGATCGTTTCCATGCTCGTTTAGAGCTTTGTCGGGAAAGGAGCAGTGTTGTAGGACCCCGATACCCCCACTTTCTGGAATCCACAAGGTCCAACGGGGTCTGAGAATAGACCGTCTATCTGACAACGCCGCAATACTGGTACAACGCCGCGACGTTGTGAAAGCATGCGGTTATCAGAGTATGTTTTTTGTTGTCCGGGGTGCCATGTTGATAAAGCGGGAAGCATCCGATTATGCTAACGTTGTGACTTGTTGGCGGTGGGGGGAGAGGCGAACACACCGATCATCGCCTAAGCAGGGGAAGCCCAATCTTGCATCAACAGGTCATTGTGGCAATAGCAGAACGAGGACATTCATCCCCATTAGCAATTCACATAGTTCTAAGGTATCGGATTTACTGCCACCGTTCGTCTTGACCACCAAGAGCCATGGGTCAACAGACATCGGCACGTGGATGGGGGCACTTGCGCATCTTGAAGGACAGGACTTCGTCTCACTGCTGACGGCGCCGCAATTTCCAACGCCATGTCGGTGAGTGCTGGGCCACGGCGCCCGCGAACACTACACAACCACATGGTTCGACACCCTTCTTTCGTTGATTCTGTTCACGCAATGCCGCGCCCTTCTTCGATCACGAAAAGACCAGGCCTGGGCGATATGTGCATAACGGCTCAAGCACCGGCAACGTCGCAAGTGAAAGCCGTCGAAGGATGCCGCGCTCCGCTCGGAATACTCTCTGCTGAGAGCTCTGAGATCTTGAATCGAGATGCCAGGGAAACGGATCCGAAACTTCGAAATTTCGGAGGACAGAGCCACCGTGGGTCGCAACAACGAGCGCGTTCAGTCTGCGCAGTTGGGCATGGCAGCCCACCGTGACTGCGAAGCGAGGGCTACACTGGCCATTCTCGGTGAAGTCCAGTCGGTCGACACCTCTGGCGAGGCCCTGTCGTAGTTGCTCTCGCGAACGCCGAGACATGCAGGTGCACCATGCTGGCATCTTCACCTCCTGAGCTCATCAACAAGACCATTGTTTTGAATTTCGCGTGGCTCTAAATTGAGGCCACCGCCTAGGACGAAGCTGGCGCCCTCAGGCGCACGAGAACTACCAGCTGCACCTAGCAGGTCAAGTTGCTTGCTAATGAGACGTTCCGCGTCATACCCGTGTGCTAAGACGGTAAGGAAAGGGCGCCTTTCGGCAGGTGCGCAACACCTCCTCCTGCTTTGCCTGGTGCAATTTCGCATCCCCTTTTGGGACATGAACGCGCGGGAAATCCATGCCGAGGAGCAGCCCATGTGGATTTCCAACAGAATCCAGAGCATCAGCGCAGCACTCCAGATGAATGCCCGACCCAGTTTCCAGCAGCTCCGCCCAGGGTCCTTCGAGCAGCATTCCATATGGGTTTCCCGTTCAAGCTCCAGCAGCATTTGGAAGCCGAATTGGTAGCGCCAGGATCAGAAAGATGGTGCTCCTGAGACAAAAGTAGACGATGCGCTGGCTAGCAGCCCTTCAATGACACCCAGCGGTTGCAACTGGCGGCCGCGACTCGGAGTTCAAGCTGGCTCGGGCGGGGCGGGCGGGCCCCCCCAAGGAGACAGATCGGCCGACCAATTCGCGCCAGAGTACTGTCTTGGATAACCGGGCCCAGCACGGCGACAGAACGCGGGGGACCTTGCGCGAGCAGAATCAAAATCCCCCGCCCCCGCGCTGGCTGGACCGGCAACTCGTCGCCCCCCCCCCCCCCGCGCTACTTTGCGCGGCGGGGGTGGGGTGGGGGGGGGGGTCCTTGCGACTGTTGAAGCTGCGCCTTTGCTCGGGCGAATCCCAAGCGCGCTCTCCGCGGCAGAGGCCATTTTGCGAGTCCTTTCTTCGAGCGTCTTCTTCCTGGCGCCATGGGGCCCCGATCCTCTGAAGACAAGTCGCCGTCTTCGCCCGGCTCCTCCAGCAGACCGTCGACGACGGCCAAGGCCGCCTACTCGCCAGCTAGAAGAGTTCTGAGAGAACACGTACCTCCACAACTTTGATAATGTTCTGGCTTGGGCGAGACCTGCGCGGCCACCTGCGAGATGAGCCCCGCGTGCTCGGCCTCGTGCCCAGCTAGTTCGTCTTGCATGTCCTGGGCCGCGCCGTGATGTCTGCAATTTCTTCTCGAGAGCTCCGATGCTGGGCGCCTCCTGACCAGCTTGGGGCTCCGGCGGGGCAGGCTGCTCAGGCAGAGGCGCGCGGATGAGCGCGCCTTTGGCTTCCGACGCCCGCCCGTGCAGAGAGTGATCTTCTTGCAGCTGGCGCGGCGCTCCCAGCCATCGACGAGTCCGCGGCGAGTCCCAGGCCATTCTCGGCAGCAGCGACCTTCGCTCTCTTGGGGCCCGCAACAACGGGTCCGCCTACGGCCAGGGCCCGCCCGGGCGAGCGCCCTCAGTCGATTGGCGAGTATAAGTATGACCAACATGACTACTACTGCGCGGACGCCAGCCCAGCGGCAGCGCCCGCGCAGCCCCCCGCCCGGCGAGGCCACCGGGGCGAGCCTGGAGCAGGAGGAGGGCACCGCCACGGGGGGGGGGGGGGGAGATGCAGGGATCCAGCCCTCTTCCACCGCCCCCGGGCGAGCTCCCGGGCGCGCCGGGCATGGCCGCGGCGAAGGGCAAGCGGAGCGAGGGGCCCAGTATGGCGCCTGTTACCACCATGGGGGTCCAGTTCAGCATGGCGTGGGTTAGTGTCTGTGTCTAAGCGGCCTCGAAGTGGCTCGGCGAAGAGGTGGGGCGCGCGTCGGGCACTGTGCTGCGCCAGCTTTTTTATTTCCTGATGGGAATGGTCGACGCCATGAGCCGCTACCTGTTCAGTGAGTACTGGGCGAGACTGCAGTGGGCGGGCATGGTGCTCGCGACGCACGCAATTGTTACCGTCTTGGAATTCGTCGTCGGTTGCGTGGTCTGGCACTTCCGAACGCTGTGAATGTGCACTTCTATCGTCTCCAAGACGCTGGAGGGCTTGTTTGACGGCGGCGAGACAGGGCGCGACGTCGCGTTTGCCTTGGAGGGCGACCCATCCTTAGTTTTGCCATGGCGCGGCCTTTCAGAGGCCCAGGCAGTAGACAAGGCCGACGTGAAGAACGAGGCCCGCGCGCAAGGAGGCATCGCCGAGACGATGTTGCCAAACGACCTCATCGCGAAGTCACGTGGGTCAGCTGCGCGCGCGGGGCAGGGGCCTCCCAGGGGTCACCGCCTCACCGGGCGCGGGCGCGACTGAGGCGAAGGGCAGTTCCCATCGCTACCTCGAGGGCGACCCTGGGCCGACAAGGGGCGGGGGGGGCATCGGTGCGGCGCGTCTACGCGCCGCCATCCCGTGCGCCCGGCCGGAGGGCGAGCGGAACATGGCCCGCGTCTGCTCGTTGTGCGCGGTCGACGCCAGCGACCAGATCAACTTGTCGGACCTGGCCAATCTGGCGCCCGCAGGCCGTGCGCGCGCAGGCGGGCGGGTCTGCTGCGCTTGGACGCGCGGGAGCATTGGCAAGCTCGTTGAGCGCGTGCGCAGGTGCTACTCCAGGAGGCGCTGGAGGCGCCCAAGGCCCAGCAAGGGAAGCGGGGAGGCAGGGGAGGTGGATCCCAACTCGGAGACCGAGCCGGAGCCCAGCGTCGACATCCGCGACGCGGACAAGATCGCCTCCCTCGGGAAAAGGGGCGCGCAGGTCCAGGGCTGCAGAGACTCAGCCCCGCCAGGGCCGGGTATGCGCGCGTCCCGGAGGCGGGCGGCGCTCGCACCTCCCGGGCGCGCTCCTTCCACGCGCAGACCAACGAGGCGCAGGCGGCGCAGAGGAAGTGCGCCCGTGCCCAGTGCAACAGAGGGTGGGCCACAGGGAAGGACGGGTCTTCGCTGAGCCGAAGGACAGGAGGTCCGCCAAGCGCGCGAGGATCGCCCCCTGGCGATCGCAGGAACCAGGAAGGGCAGCCCCACTAAGGCGACAGCAGAAGTGGCCTGGCTGTTCCACGCGAGGAGCCCCATGGCCGACGCGACCGCGAGCTGGGGCGCGCGCTGCAGCTCCCCTGCCGAATCCATTGGCCCGGCCAAGGGCACCGCCGAGAGCGATCTCCGCTCCGACGCTGAGGCAGTCGGCCTTGGCCCCGTCTTCTCCACCCCTGATGGCGCCCTGTCGGCCTCGCGCCCGGAGCTGCCCGACGGGTTCATCGGCCCCCAGCCCCCAGCCACTTGCTGGAAGTAGGCGCGGCCCTCAGGCTCTCGGACAACGGGGGCGGCGCCAATTAGCGAGGGGGCGGGTTGAGCCCGCTGCCCGCGGTCGCCCTCGAGCGAAGTCGCCACCACCTGGCCCGTCGGACGAGATCCGGGAGCAGGAGTGCTACGCCGACGAGAGAGGAGGCGCGCATCGACTTCGATGAGAAGCCCAAGAGGGTAGAGGCGCAGGATGAGGGGCAGCGCAACCCTCATCTCCGATTACCTGGGCCGCAGGGCGGACGGCCAGACAGACGCCTCCGCGCGAGGTGCCTTGTCCGCCGAGCGGGGGGTGAGAAGGCGTGAGCTATTCGTCGAGCGCATTGTGGCCGCCGACGCGATGCGTGATGGCGTGGTCAGCGAGGTCGGACTCGGCCTAATTACCGCGGGGGCGTCAGGCTGCGCGGGGCAGGGAGCTCGAGGGAGGGCGCGGACACGGGCATGGGGCTTCGGGGCGGCCCGCAGAGACGGAGGGGCTGCTGTGCTTGCCGACGGCGGAAGGGCCCGCTCCCAGCGCCGTGCCGCCCGGCTCGGGGCCTCTCGCCCAGCCGTCGCTGGACCGACCCGACCGACCGGGGCGCCCGCGCTTCGGGGTTGGCCCGCGGGCCCGCCTCCCCCGGGGCCGAGGCCCGGAGAGCCTCCGGGCTTGGGCTTCGTCGCCATCGGCCATAGGCCTCCAGCTCAGCCGTCGCCCGCGAGGTTCGACGCGCCAGCGTGCTACAGCGCTGGAGGGCACGGCCTGTGCCTTCGTGGAACGGATCACCGGGCCTAGGGGGCGGCGCGCGGGCGTCTCCCCCATGCCCCGCGAGGGGCGAATCTTGGCGGGGCCGCTCCCAGTGGCCGAGCTGGGGTTTGGCGCGCAGAGCCTCGCCCGAGAGCTGGGGCGAGCCAACGCGCGCGGGGTAGGCAGTGGGGGCAGCCAGAGGCACGCTGGCCAGCATCGGCCGCGCGGAGGAGCAGCTGGCGTTCGTGGCCACGGGTTGCGACCTTTTCTTCGTCGCCCTGTGTCCCGGCATGCTGGGGGAGGATGCGTTTCGCGGCTGTCGGTCGGTGGGGCAGAACTCGAGGCCGCCGTTCTTTTCTATCGAGTGCCCGACCAACATCGCCAAAGCCATCGGTTACGGGTGCCCGTTTTCCAGCGCGGGGGACGTGACCACATCCACCTCCCGGGCTATGGCCTCGGCGGCGCGAACTTCCCGAAGACGTCGGAGGCGGGCGCGGGCAACTGCGCGCAGCCCGAGGACTACACGCTCGCGGCGCGACCTGGGCACGCGTCCACTCGTCAGCAGTGGTTCCAAGACGCAAAGCGGGAGGCGCGGGGGGTGGGCTTGTTTCTACGGGCAAGAGCTCTGCGACCGGCAGGTCAAAGCTGCTGAGCAGCTGTTCAAGATGAACCGCGGGGCAGACTACGCGTGGCCCCCCGACGTCATCCACGGCATCTGGGCGGAGCTGCGAAGCAGGTGGCGCGAGGAGTTGCGGATGAAAAGGGCCGAGATGTTGGCGCTCGTGTGGGGCGAGAGCCCGACGTGGGACGGGATCCGATTCGCGTGCGCGCCGGTGATCTAGGAAATACTACCTGGGCGAGCCCGATCAGCTTTCCATGATTGACATCATGGCCAGGCGCCGCAGCGAGCTCCATCGGTCGCATGGCGCGCCGCTCGTTCCGCGGCCGCGCAGCCTCAGTCAGCGCAGCCTCATGCTGGCCGCCACGGGGCGGGCGCAGGAGGCGCGGGGGAGCAGCGGGGGGGGGGGGGGGGGGCGCGCGGCAGGCGGAGGAGGCAGCAGCAAGGACAGTGCCAGGCTCTTTGGTCAGGCCCTCAGCAAGAAGGAGTACGGAAGGGGCCTCGACCTTCGGCCCAAGACCCTTCCAGCGGCCGCATCATGTGGTGGGGCAGCGCCAGCTGGAAAGGCTGCCAGGATACCTCCTGCCCGCGCCCCCGCCGAGCGGTTGGCGAGGTGTGCCTGTTGGATCGCGCGGTGCAGATGCAGCCCATCAAGCGCTGTAGCCCCAAGGGGGGTCCAAGGGTCAAGTCGCGCGAGGAAGCGGATCAGAGGATGGCGCCGCGCTCGGAGGCCGTGGCCGCGGCCAGCTTTCCCCCGCCTACGCCCCAGGCGGCCGCGGCGGCCGCAGGGGCCATGGGCGGCGGCAAGGAAGCTGGCGTGTGCGAGGCGGCCAGCCTCGCCTCTGGCCAGGAGACCCCCACCGTCGACGCGTCGAAAGAGGAGGCGCCGCAGGTTGAGGAGGCCAGAGATGCAGGCAGAGTCGAGGAGGCTCCACCTCGAGAGGTCACGGGCGAGCTTCAGGCGAGCCCCCTCACCTTCGGCGTGGTGGAGGCCCCCAGCGAGTTGAAAGACTTCAATCCCGCGGAGCTGAAGGAGCACCTGCGCCTGGCGATGCAGGGGCCCGACGCCCTGGGGCTGACCAACAGCCTCCAGGCCAAGGGGCAAAGGGCTCCGCTGCTGGACTCCACGCCAGCGCAGGCGCGCAGGAAGGAGGTCGTACGCGAGATTGACGCCGACCCCTCCCTCTGGCACGTGGAAGCGGCGACGGGCCTGCTCGGCCGTTGCCTCGGCAACCGAGTACGAGCGGCGAAGTGGGCCGACGAAGCGCGCGACGTCGAGGCGCTAGCGGTGCGCACCGTCGAGTTCGGATGCCCTGAGTTGGCGGACGCGGCCAAAGTTTCCCTTCGGCAGCACCGCCAGAAGAACAAGGCTGGACAAGTGGCGCCGAGTCAAACTAAGGCGGGGCCCATCGAGTTGGGGGCAGACGACGAGCCGGGCCAGGGCGTTCTGTCCCATGGCGGGCTTGGATTGGATCATGCTCGGCTACTGCGACAAGCTGGCCCTGGTCGTCAAGACTGCCGAGGGGCTGGGCGGGCTGCTGCTCTCGCCCTGCGCTGGAGCTGGCGCTCGCGACCAGGTCGTCTCTAGCGCATCCAGGGGCGCCGACGTGTCAACGGTGCGCGGAGGCAGCTGGCATGGCAGTCACCCGGAGAGCAGCGTCTGGCTTTTTCGCAGGGCTGCTGAGCGAGGAATCCCGCGTCAACTTCGCCCTGTTCCTGGAGTGGGCCGTGGCAGGTGAGGTCGAGGTGGATGGGGAGGAGGTCAAGGTCGTCGAGGTGGGCGGGCTGCAGGCCGAGCCCACGGACGGATCCGCGACTGGCACGGGGCCCAGGCCGCGGCCTTGCCGCGGGGGCGTCGCCTCGATTTTCTTGAGATCCTCGCGGGCGAGGCGCCGCGTCACGCAGGAGGCCGCGAGACCAAGATCGGGCCGCAGCACGAGCAGGACGCTGACGCGGGGACCGGCGGCTGCTGCTGGCGCTCTTGGACCTCCTGCGACCCGCGCGAGACCTGGCTCAGCCGGCCATGCGCGGCCTTCTGCGCCTTCGCGGCGCTCATCGAGTTTCGAGGAGTCGGCCTGTCGAGGGGGGCGCGGACGGTGCGATCTTGTTGGCGTTCGCCAGGAAGATCACGGCCGAGCGCGCCGCCAAGCACCGCGGTTGCTCAGCCGAGAACACGTGGCTGTCGGCGGCCTGGCGGCAAGTCGAGGCAGCGCAGAAGGGGCCCATCTGGAGGCATGTGAGGTTGGACCAGTGCGCCCTCGACCTACGCAGATCCGCAGGCGGCCAGCACCTCGAGCCGACGCGCATCGCTTCGACGTCGGAGGACATCGCCGCGGCGTTTTAACTTGCGCTGCAGCGCGGGCTACGTGCACGACGTGGTCGAGGCGAAGGCCGTCGCCAAGCGGAGCGAGACCGATTCGCAGGAGATGGCCGAGTTCGCGGCTCAGACGGCGCTGCCGCGTGCAAAGAGGACCCGCAAGAGCGGGGAGGAAGAGCTCGGATGGGGCGGCGGAGCATCAGCGCGAGGGGGTCAGCTGCCTGGGAGAGGAGACGGCGACGGAGGTGAGAGATTGGATCCTACCCGCGCGGGGGAGCTCGTGGCTGAGCCAAAGCGCAAGCGCGAAGATGTGGCGGCGGGGGCGCATTGCGATTTTCTTCGGGGTCGCCCGGAGCACGAGTCAGGAGGGGTTGGCGAGCTGGCCCGCCGAGGGGAGGCCGCGCTTGAAGAGGTTGGGCCATTCGAGAAGGCCATCGCGGCGCTCGGGGGGACCTGGCGCGAGAGGCGCGGTTGCCGCCTGAGGGGCGCCTTCGACAAGGCATTGGAGCCGCTCGTGGACGGCGCACATGCGGGGCGCGCGCGGAAGTTGGCCGAGGAGGGGACTCGGACTAGTCTCAGGGGCGCGCTGACCAGGCTCAAGGCCCAGCCGCGTCCCAGCGGGAAGGACCACGTCAACGAGGTCATGAACACGCCATGGAAAGACGCCGCCAAGGGGGGCGTCCT
>CAUYUJ010018349.1:641238-678738 GCA_963575745.1 Prorocentrum cordatum | reverse complement strand
CCCCCCTTGAGTGTCCGAAGATTTCTCCTCCCCCCTCCTTTCTTTTTCAAGGCCGTGGAAGGAAACAATATCATGCTGTCTAACAGCCCCCGCGTACAGCGCCCAAGGTATTTTGGAAGCCGAGACAGGTCAAACACACCATCCGCCATGTACGTGGTAACGCCGTGAAGAGGTCAGGGTTTCCCAGGTGTGTACGTTCACCCATTCTTTCCCTCCTTCCTCTTTCGGGCACGTGTGCCGCAGCTGTTCCCCAGAGTTCTCCGACGCTCTTCCCCCGCCGATTGTCCGCACTCCATTCTGACTCTCCTCCGGCCTCCCCCAAGTGCGCTCGAAGGCGCTGCTGCACACAACGCTTCTGGGCGGAAAAAGCAACTTGCAGGGCAAGGGCTTAGTGTGCTTAGTACTGGAGCGCGCTTCCGCGATTGCCACTGCTCTTTTTGTGATCCGCATTCGTGGTTGTCACATATATGTTCTCTTCATGTGTATTTCTGTATGGAGAAATAGAGGCAGGGAGGGAGGGAAATGGAACAGAGAGAGAGAGAGATGGTATTGGAGCTCGCTTCTACCATGGCGCACGTTTTGCCACGTCCGCTGTGCAATCGGGTGGAGTGTGCTGCACGGGGGACGGCGATGTGAATGTAGGCTGGGCTCTCTCAGACAAGCGCGTGTGTGCCAGTCATGGTGAGATCCGAGATGCATTCAATAATGACTTGGCGTACACCAGTATTTCGAAAGCCCGCAGTGCGTCATTGCAGGCGTCGAGAGGGAAACGCAGCATGGGACGATCGTAGGAGGGCAAACTGAGGGAGGACGACGGCGATAAAGACAGCAGAGGAAGGACAGGGACGGGAATACTTAGCAACGAAGACGAGGAACGCGAGGCGGAGGAGAACGGGGTAGGAAGAAGGGACAGATAATGGAGACTAACGTGTGTGTGTGTGTGTGTGTGTGTGCAATTGTTGGGCCAAGGGGCCCTCGACATCACAATGCGACGCTATCGGCCAACGTTTTCACTCACATTATTGATACGCCACGCTTAACAATGGAGCCCCAGTCCGTTCGCTGCACATTTAACAAATTTGAGCACGTCCTCATGCGCTAATCGGAACCTGGGAGGGGACAGTTTTCTGCGGAGGTGTGCGTTATCTTTCTCCCTCTCTCTCACACACAAGTTCCTTTCGGAGTCGGTGAGCTCCCTGTGTATTTCCTCATCGATGCTTGACTCATGGCGTGTGTTGTCGCGCTGCTCTATCCGATCACTCTGGCGCTCACCTTTTCCAAATGGGTAGCCCGCTCCGGGCTTGGCTGGTCTGCCGCCCAGACTTGCCCACCCGGGGCTCTTGCTCCAGGTGCCATCTGTGACACTCGGACGCGCCCCCTCGCCCCTCGGGACTTCCCCGTGTAAGTCAACCGCGCCTCGCGCGCCAGGGTCTGGGTCAGCGCGGTTGCCCTCTCGCCAAGGCCGGCGGCGCGCCCAGGAGGGGAGGCAGCTGGGGCGGTATCTCGCAGAGGGCTCCGCATGCCTCTCGGGCCGTCTGCGGAGCTTCTGAGCCCTCTCCGAAGGCACAGCGGATTTTCCAGAGGGCCCGAGGGCTCCTCACAAGCCACGCCGCTTTGTCTGAGAAGGTCACTTCCCCCTCGGCGCGGCGCCGGAAGGGAGTGGCGACTGTGCGCCGCACGTCGCGCGGGGCGCGAGGGCGCGGAGCCGGGTGACCGAAGTAGGCCAGTCGTAGAGCTCGGCAGGCGTTGCCTGCGGTCCCCATGGCATGCTCTCTCGCGCCACGACTCGGGTTGAGGAAAGAGGGCGCCACAGTTTGCATCCTCGGAGGAGGGAAAGATACCGAGACCAACTGCTCGTCCTGGAGAGCCCCCGTCTCCACGGCTGGATGCCTCAGAAATTCTGGCCAGGACGCCCGCCAGTGGAGGTCTGGGAGTAGCAGTATCGGTATCTGCCTGTCTCCCTACATCCGCGCGGGAGAAAGTTTAGCAGCGAGGCCAATGCAGAATCAGTCCCTCTGACCAGCTTCGGGGGGACTGGTGAGTGGTTGCGTGAGACACATACGCACTCGCACACACACATACACATACACACAAACACACAAACACAAACACAAACACAAACACAAACACACACACAAGCACAAACACAAACACAACACACACAAACACATACACAAACACAAACACACACAAGCACAAGCACAAGCACAAACACAATCACAAGCACAAACACAAACACAAACACAAACACAAACACAAACACAAACACACACGCAAACACATACACATACACATACACATACACATACACATACACACACAGACACACACACACACTCACACACACACATATAGACATGTGTATGACCGTTTACGCTTGTCGTAGGGCTATACTTGGGGGGCCTGGCCCGATTTCCCCCCCCCCAGGCCAGGGCCTCCGCCATCCGTGCCTGGCGCTCCCGCGGCTGGGGTCCCGGCGGCGCTGCCTGGCGCGGAGGTGCTCGCGATCGCGAGCTGCCTGCGGCTATGGCGCGGCCCAAGCGTTGGCCCACCGATGGCGGAGACCCGAGGTGGCGCGGACGGCCTGAACGAGTTGTATACTCCGACGACGGGGGAGTTCGCCGCGGAGGAGCCGCTCCCCGTCGAGGACCCCCCGTCGGAGCTGACCGAGGGCCAGGCGTACCCCTCGACAGCGCACGACGGCGACAGCTCCGTATAGTGCAGCTTCGCCTGGGTCGCGGAGCGCGTTTCGGTCGGGCCCGCGGTCTTCGCGCGGCCCCGCTTCCTGTTTTCAGACGACCCGTAGTGGGACTGGCGAGCGGCATCCCATGAGAGCGCGGCGTTGTGTCGGCGCGGCCTCTCGCCCACCTGTGCGAGGGCGAGGTCTGCGGTGTGGAGCCGCCGCGCGGGTGCTCAGAGCTGGTGCCCATCACCGACGCGAGGCCCGTCGACGCAGACGATCTCGGGGAGACCGTTGCGTCGCAGCTGACCGACAACCCAGAGGCGATCTGGTCGGTTGACCTCCTCGGCCCGCGGAACGCCCCCCGCTCTGCTGCTGCGGCGCCCTCCAGGAGGCCCGCTGCCGCGGAACAGTCGCCCCTGGGCGACATCTGGGGCGGCGCGCCTGCCCTGGGCCCCCCCCCCCCCCCCCCCCCTCCGCGGGCCGAGGGGCGTTTCGCGGCAAGCCGCAGGAGGACAGGGATCGCTTCGGACGCCTCCAGGAGCAGCGGCGCGACCCGCGGGCGAGGGCGTCATAGGGATCGAGGTGGGCGAGGTGCTGGTCCCAAAGCCGCAGCGGCCAGGCGGGCCCGCGGCCAAAAGGGCGCTCGCCGAGGTGCTGGGCGACCGAGCCCGCAAGGCGGCCACGGCTGGCCCAGGTGGGCCCGTCGGGGCAGGGCATAGGCGGGCCCGCTCCCAGCGAGGGGCCAGGTGGGCCTGTCGCGGCCACTGGGGGCGCTGCGCCACGTGGGCCCGCCCCCAGGGGTGCGGGCGCAGGCGTGCAGAATTTGCTCACGGCGTTGGTCAAGGCGCTGCAGAGCGGGGCTCGGCCGTCGGAGGACCCCGCTTTCGGCGCCGACGGTGGGGTCGCGACTGCCGTCGGCGACCCCCCCCCGAAGGGTGGCCTCGCGGCGAGCGCGCTGCAGGAGGCTTGAGCTCGTGCATCCAGGCCGCCTGGCGGAGTTGAGCCTCGATCAGATGTCGAAGTGCCTGGGCTCACAGGGCGGCGGAGGGTCAGTCGACCCGCGTGGGCCCATCGTGTTGCGCTTGCTCCTTTCTGTCTACCTGCCGCAGCACCCTGCGAAGGAGATCGGCGGCGAGATCTGTCGCGAGACGCGGGCGATCGCGGAGGCGCTGGACCTGCTGTGTCAAGGCTTGACAGCAGCAGTGGCCGACATCTTGGCCCAGGGGTTCAAAGGGATCCAGGTCGCTGTGAACGACGGCGAGTGGTCTGCGGCGAAGTTGCTCGAGCTGGCACCGCCGCGGGACCAGCCGCTGGCTCTCCGCAGCGAGGAGGAGGAGATTATGAGGAGCATCCTGCATGGGGGGTTCGAGCTGGAGGAGCTGGCTTCACGACTCCGCATGCAGCCTCGGGGCTGGGGAGCCGGCCGGGGCGAGTCGGGGGCGACGCTGCCCCCCCATCGCCCCGTTGGCCAGCCAGGGGGGCACCCCTGCGACAGCGCAGCCGCCAGCCAGGCGGGCCGCGCCGCAGCCCCAGTCGGCGCCGCGGAGACCGACTTCGCGTCGGCGGCGAGGGCGGCCCCTCCGCGGCGGGTCGTCTCGGGGGGGCGCCCTTGGAAGGAGACCGGGGCGCGGCGCCGGGAAGCCCGGCGT
This sequence comes from Prorocentrum cordatum, assembly GCA_963575745.1. Classification (NCBI taxonomy): domain Eukaryota; class Dinophyceae; order Prorocentrales; family Prorocentraceae; genus Prorocentrum; species Prorocentrum cordatum. The sequence continues at coordinate 674,406 of CAUYUJ010018349.1, read as the reverse complement.
GCCCGCGAAGGCCAGCGAGGTGCGAATCAGGGGGCCCCTCCCGCCCCTGCGGGGCCCGGGCCGCCGCCGCGCGGGCTGGTGTCAGCTGGCGCTGCCGAGGTTAAGGGCGCGCGCGGCTTCGACGTGCCCTTCGACGCCCTGGGGCCAGAGGCTGCCGCGGCGCCCGCGGGCCCTCCGCGCGCCCTTTGCGAGCAGTTTGGGGAGGAAGCGCGCCGTCGCCGGCGGGGCGACGCGGCGGGTCTGCAGCAGCCTGGAGGGGCGGCGCGTCGGTCAGGGCGGGGCGGGGGGTAGCTCTCCGAGCACCCACGCAGCCCCGCCCCCGACGCAGGGGCCGCCGAGCGACCGCTCCAAGGACCAGCGCCTCGAGGAGACGTCGGCGAGCGAGGCGGACTCCAAGGAGTGGCAGCGCGCTGTCAGGGTGGAGCCCGGGTCCAAGCTGACGGCCGTCGACTTCGCCGTGACGCAGTTGGGCTTCGCCATCACGGACCCCTCGGGTCTGGGCGCTGTCGCCAGGGACTTCACGGCGCGCAGGGGGGGGGCGGGGCTCCGGGGCGGGTTGTCTCTCCGTTGCCCCTGCCAAGTCTCCCCCTGGTCATGCGATGGATACTGCGCGGCAGGTGTCGCCCGCGCAGCCGTAGATGCCGCCTCGCCCACGTGGCCCGGAGCGCGATGCTCGAGCGTTGGCACAACATGGTCGCACGCGGCTCAGCTGTGGCCAGAGCAGCACGACGGCTCGCTCACTCTGGCGCGGGCGCAGGCCATGGGGCGCCTGCTTTCTCGCGCAGGGGCGTTCGCGGAGGAGCCCTTTTGCGGTCGTCGAGGTGCCGGCGCTCTCCTCGCCCTCGCGTGCGCGGCCGTCGACTGCAATGGGGGGCCCGCCTTCGAGGCGCTTCCCCGCGCGCTCGCGGAGCTTGCGCCTGGGCTGCCGCAGGCGGAGCGCGCGGCCGCGCTGGGCGCCCGAGAATTCGTCGGGCCCGATATTGACGCGCGGCTGGAGGAACCCTTGGTTGCGCTGAGGCCGGAGGGCGAGTGGCCCGACCCTTTGCCAGGGCGCGAGTCGACGTCGGGTCCGACGCCGACTGGGAGGCCATCGCCGGCGACTTGGCGAAGCCGAAGATCTTCGCTGTGTTCGATCCGAGCGAGGCGTTTGAGGCGCGGGGCGCGCCGCTCCTCAACGGGCTCGTCGCGGCGCAGAGGCAGGGGGCGCCCGCCGCGGGGGCCAATCACGTAACCGGGCTGATCCTGAACATGCCCCCGGGCAACTCGCTCCTCCAGTCCTTCGTTGGCGAGGCGCCCGTGCTGGCAGCTTCGACGGGCTGGGCGGCCTTGCACTTGCCGGAGGGCCCCCTTTGCTATTGTGGTCAGGCGACGACAACAAAAGGGGCCTGCTCTGCGTGGCGGACCCCGCCCTGCCAGCATGCCCGCATGGCCATGGACGCGGCAGCGCGCGGCGGCCTTCTCGGCTTGAAGCAACCGCGCGTATACTTGGACTCGGCGGTCATTTCGATGGGCTGGGCGCTGGCGGTGCCACTCTTCCCGCCATGGGCATCGGCGCCTACGCCAACTGCCGCCGCCGTCGGGGGCCGGGCTGCCACCCGAGTCCGAGTGGCGGAGGGGCGCGGGGGAGCCGCTGGCATTCATCAAGTGGGGGCCCGTCTTGGCGCCTTGGCGGCAGGTGTACATCGACGACTGCGACGCCACATAGATCGTCGAACAGGTAGCGGCCTTGGAGAGCCTGGGTAGTCAGGCCGCGTGCCAGGCCTTCGCCCGCGTCATCTACAAGCGAGCACAGGTCGCGACCTCCTCCAACAACGCCCACCTTCGGCAGCTGCAGGCGGAGAGGATGGGGGCCTCGGTCGACGGCGTCCCAGGGTGGATCGTCGCGCCCCATCGACGAGGCGCCGGCCGGGTGCGCGCTGGCGCTGGCGACCATGAGGCTGGAGCTGGTTCTTTGGGGGCTGGCCATGACCGTGCTTGGCCGCTTCGCCAGGGTCTTCGAGTCCCGCGGCCCCGTGCTCAGCATCCTCAACACCGTTTGGCGGCTGTCCGAGCCAAGGGTGAAAGTCTCCCTCGCGCGGGCGACGGCGATGGCGGAGGGCCTGACGGCCGCGCTGCGCGTTTTTCCCGTGGCTGCCACCTCGCTGCGGAGCCACCTCGAGGGCATGGCGTCGTGTTCAGACGCGTCAGAGTTCGGCGGCGGCGTCTGCCTCTCGACGGGCCTTCACGATCAGGCGACGGCAATCGTCCTGGCGGCTGACCCAGGCGCGCAGCTCGGGGAAGGCGCGAAGGCCATCGGCCTGCCAGTGGATCCGCGGGCGCCGCGGAGCCGCAGCAACCCTCGGGTGCCGCGCGGGATCGCCACCAATGTGCCCAGGGTGCACTGCGTCAGGCTGTTCGACGGCACTGGCGGCTTGGCGGTGGCAGTCTCAAGGCTGCCCGTGAGGACTGTTGGCTACGTCGGCGCGGAGACGGACGCCGAGGCCAGGGGGCCCATGCGCCTCAGGTGGCCAGGTGCCCAGGTGCCATCGACTAGGGCGACTTCAAGTCAGTTTCCGCCCGGGCGGTCAACGACCTGCAGGCGGCCTGCGAGTCCGACGCCGACCTTGTCATCGGAGCCGCGGGCAGCCCATGCTTATGTTGACTAGCGACAGCATTAAAATCGCTGAGCATGGCAATGGCGGTCTCAGCATTTCAGCCCCCGCAATCACGAGCGCGTGGCAGGGCGATGGAATTCCCCCCATCTCAGTTATCCCAAGTCACGAACGTGCGGCAGGGCCATGCAGGAACGCCTGACAGGGCCGTGGGGACCCAATTGATTTTGAAGTTCCATGCGTCGAGCAGGCAAGCTGTTGCCACGAGACTCGAGATCTCTTGAGTCAGTCTTGTGCCAAGGTCTACAAGGTCAGTCTACACGGGCGCCCAGGATCATCATCATCATCATCATCATGATCATCATCATCATCAGCAGCATGAGCAGCATCATCATCATTTTCGACGGGGGATTCTTGAAATATCCCCGCCAGACCCCGAGCTTTCTCACCCCCAGGGGATGATTATCATGAGCGCTCGGTTAAGTGTTCTTCAAGGCCCAGCGGACCTTCGTCCTCCCGCGGAAGGCGTTCGGCCCGTACTTCGAGTGGTTCGTTGAAAGCGCGGCGAGCATGGCGGCGGACAGCGTGCGCGGCACGAACGAGGCCCTCGGCGTCCAGCCGGTGTTCTTGCACGCCTCGGTGCTGGTGCCTTCGAAGCAGCCCAGGTTGCACTGGTTCGGCTGGGCGATTCAGGTCGAACCGCCGCTCGTCGTTCAGGGGCGGGGGGACAGGTTCGTCGCGGCCGACGATGGCCCCCCGCTCTTCTACTTCGGCTGGGCGGTCTCTGGCCCCCAGTGGCTTGGCGAGCCTGGGCCTTGCCCCGCGCTTGTGCGCAGCAGACCGCAGTGGAGGTGCCCCGCGGTTCCGCGCGGGCTGAAGCCTCCTCTGCCGCGCAGGCCCCGCTGGAAGGCCGACTCGTTTCGCCGCCATGTTGCGCTCTACGAAGAGAACAGCTTCCTGCGGGGCGGCGGCGGCGCTGGCCCGCTTCGCGCCCCCTCGAGCTCCGAGCGGGGGAAGACCATGGGATTCGACGTCCGTTGCACCGCTGTGGCCGCGAAGGGTTCGAAGCGGCGCGATGGCGACGATGCCCTGTCCATCCTGTTGGGCAACAGTTACTTTTTAGCGTGTTCTCGGCTTCCTGGCTCTCGCAATAGCTCCTGGTCGAGGCGGGCGCCGTGGCGCGGCCGCTGCCCATGACAACCTCGGGCGCGTCGGCGAGCGCGGCCCGGCGCGGAAGCGAGCCGGCTGCTTCGAGCGCGATGCGGGGGGGCCAAAGACCGAGTCCAGTCGGTTGTTCATCCTCGGTTGCCCTGCCAGATCCGAGAATGGCCGCAGCGACGTGCGCCTCGACGTAAACTTGCCGTACCGGCCCAAGGGCTGGGCCAGAGCGTCGCAGGATCCTTTCGTGTAGCAGTGGCGCTTGGTGCTGAACATGGCTCGGCCAAAGCACCTGAGCGCCCGCGGTGACGCGAGGGGGCCGCAGGTGGCGCTCGCGGCCCTCCGCTGGAGGTCGCGCGCAGCGCGCCGCCGCTGCAGCCGCTGGCTCCACCTAGTAGAGCCAGGTCGTCGCGGCCATCATCACGAAGGGCAAGAGCAGCAGCGTCCAGCGGTGGGCCGCGGTCGCGGTCGCCGCCGACATGTGCCCGCTGATCGGCTCCATCGCGTCGGAGAACAATCTGGCCGACGAGCCGTCGCTGAAGCTGCGGCGTTGTTTGCGGCTCAGGGGGCGAGGTGGTCGCGTCTTCAAGGCCGCTGGCGGAGACCGCCAGCGACGCGGCGCGACCCGCGCCCCCGCGCGCTGGCGCCCCTCCGCGCGGGAGCGGCGACGCGCAAGCGGCATGTTGCAGCAGTCCGAAGGCCCATGCGACGCTGCGGCGCCGACGGGGCTGTTTCCGCAGGGCTCGCCCGAGAGGGCGACGGTGCGGGCGGGTTCGTTGCGCATTTCCTTGAGGCGCTGTGGGCAGCAGGCGCTGGGGTAGCTGCTGCGAGCAACGCTGTCGTAGGCGTAGCTTTCCTCTGCCATTCCCAGCGCAGGGAGCTCGACTTGTCCTGGATGCTTCTGCGGACGCGGCGGAAGCAGGAGCCGGCGGCGCGCGTGCTCCCGCTGTTCGCAGAGCTCGCGGGCGCAAAGGCGGGCCTGGCGACCGAGGCCGCGGCTTTTGACTTAGGCTGCCTCATCTTGGTCAGTTTCGAAGCGATGCTGCGAGGAGGAGAAGCCTTCAACTTCGTAGCAGGCGACGTGCATGATCGAGGTTCGCGCACCGTGCTCCGCATCGGCAGCAGCAAGACCACCGCGGGCAAGGACGCTGCAGAGTCTGTTGTCGTGCTGTCGAGGGCCTGCTCGTCCCTGCTGCGGCTCGTCGTGGCAGGCCTCCCAGCGAAGCAACGGCTGACCTGGTGCTCGCCCGACCAGATCAGGGCTGGCCTGCAGCGGTTAGCCGAGGCCCGCGGCTTGAAAGCCCGATGGGCAAGCACAGTGACAGCGACGAATCATACGACATGTGCATCTCTCTATATATATATATATATATATATATATATATATACACACCTATATTCCTCTTCCTATATGTTTATAAGCCCGGGCGGGGGGGAAACCCATCCCCCCCCCCAAAACCGGACTCCCGGGACCTGGGGCTTTGGGGCCCTCCAGACGGGCCTCGAAGCGGCCACCGGGCCTCGCAAGGCGTTTCGCCAAGCTTTCCCAACACACTTAGGGCGATCAGGGGAGTCATCGGAGACGTCCGAGAGACCCCCAAGACAGCACAGGAGGGCTCCAAGAGTGACCGACGTGACCTCAAGATGGCCCAAGAGGTTTCCAGGACGGCCCCAAAGAGGCTTCCAAGAGCACTCCCAAGAAGGCCCCCCGAGGCAAAAATCATTGATTTTCTTTCGGTTTTTGGTGAATTCTGGGGTTCTCCTCTTTTCGGCTTCGCGACGCTCTAAGACGGCGGTCTTCTGGGCGTCCGAAGCCGCCTGGGAGGCTCCCAAGTCGCCCCACAACCATCCGAAAGGGCTTCCAGGCAGTCCAAGAGAGCCCCAAAACGGCACAACACGGGTCCAAGATGGCCCTCAGAGAGCCCCATGGCGGCCCAAGATGACCCAAAGACGCCCTCCGAAGAATTCCAAATCGTGATTCGGTCGTACGGCGGTTGGAGGCAGGGTGGCCCGAGGAAGCCCCTGGAGGCCCCCAGAATACGCCCAGGAGGCCTCCAGACGGCCTCAAGAAAGCCCGAAACAACTTTTGCGAGGCCCCTCGAGGCCCTCCAAGGAGCAGCCTCCGCAAAAAAAAGCTGAGGAGGATGGGGAGCATGCGCAGGGTATGGCGAAAACAAGGAACAATAAGCATGGAGGGAAGATAACGAATAACATCATTATAGCGGCGATGCCGGAAAAGGCAACCAGGAATTTTCGCTAAATTGCCCGCTTGACCTTCCTGCCATTCCGCCTGCCAAACTTCAAGGACCAAGGTGCATGGCGCGAAGCGCCACTGCAGTCTTGTATATATATATATATATATATATATATATGTCGAAAGCGCTGTTGCAGATCTTGTCAATCTTGCCAAGGTCAGAGCTGATGAGCAGCAGAGCCCAGGCATTCTGCATGGCCTCAATATGTTGAGACTATTTCTTGGGTTATCGGCCAGAAGGAAATTCGAAGAGACCATTATTGAGGCCAGACGTCCGGCCGTAAGGAAATTCGAAGAGGCCTTTTTTGTTTCTGCATATGCTCGACAGGTTCGCTGACCTAAGTTTAGGTTGCGAATGCGGTTAACGGTCGTGTAGAGTAAAACGGCGTGGGCGCCAAGGTTGGAGATGCGGGGAGTTAGTTGTTGACCCTTCAGCGTATGCCTTTGTAAGCCGTTGTTCCCAGTAGCTGCCCGTAGGTGTCTGTGGGGCGCCAGTGTTTGGTAGGAGTATGCGAGGAGCCGTCCCCACATCCGCTTGCCAGCTGGTGGTCGGGCATCCCACGGGATGGGTGCCAGGGGACCAGACGTCCCATGGCTGCTCCTCCTGTTCGGAAGCGCGCCGTGCTTCGGTGCCTGGCCTTTCCTTTGAGGGTCTCTCTGCCCGCGATGTGTGGGCGCAGTGGAACCTTTGGCGAAGGGTCCTGGGGGCGGGTTCTGGGCGCTCGGGGAAAAAGGGTAGCTTTTGGGCTAACTTGGCCACTGGCGTGGACGTACGCCCCCAGAACAGTGTGTATCGGAGGTGAGGGGGTGAGATCAAAGTGGAACGGAGAGCCCCCCCTACCGGGAAATCGGTTTCGGTTTCGTGTTCGTGCGTGCCGAGCGTGCGGGCGAGGCGAAGCTGCGTGGGCGGGCGAGAAGAAAGTCTCCTCCGGCTGAGGCGCGGCCGGACCAAATGTTTCCTTTCCAGGGGCCGGTGCAGCGCGGTGTCCCGCCGGTGTCCCGCCTCCGGCTGAGGCGCGGCTGGACCAAATGTTTCCTTTCCGGGGGCCTGTGCCGTGCGGTGTCCCGCCGGTGTCCAGCCGGTGTCCCGTCGGTGTCCCGATGATGATGATGATGATGATGATGATGATGATGATGATGATGATGATGATGATGATGATGATGATGATGATGATGATGATGATGATGATGATGATGATGATGATGATGATGATGATGATGATGATGATGATGATGATGATGATGATGATGATGATGATGATGATGATGATGATGATGATGATGATGATGGTGGTGGTGGTGGTGGTGGTGGTGGTGGTGGTGGTGGTGTGTGGTGGTGGTGGTGGTGATGATGGTGATGGTGATGGTGATGGTGATGGTGATGGTGATGGTGATGGTGATGGTGATGGTGATGGTGATGGTGATGGTGATGGTGATGGTGATGGTTATGGTGATGGTCATGCTGATGGTGATGGTGATGGTGATGGTGGTGATGATGATGATGATGATGATGACGATGTTGATGCTAAGGATGATGATGATGATGATGATGATGGTGATGGTCGTGATGATGGTGTCCCGATGATGCTGTTGATGATGATGATGCTGCTGATGATGATGGTGTCCCGATGATGATGATGATGATGGTGATGATGATGATGTTGATGATCATGATGATGTTGATGATGATGATTAAATGATCATGATGATGATGATGATGATGGTGATGGTGATGGTGATGGTGATGATGATGGTGATGGTGCCCGGGTGATGATGATGATGATGATGATGATGAAGAGGTTGATGATGATGATGATATTGATGATGATGGTGATGATGATGGTGCCCCGAGGCTGATGATGATGTTGATGATGGTGATGGTGACGATGATGGTGTCACGATGATGAGGGTGATGATGATGGTGATGAGCATGATGATGAAGTGATGATGATGATGATTTTGATGATGGTGGCCCGATGCTTTTGATGATGATGATGCGGATGTTGATGATGATGGTGTTCCGATGATGATGATGATCATGATGATGATGGTGATGATGATGATGGTGACGATGATCATGGTGTCCCGATGGTGATGATGATGTTGCTGATGATGATGGTGCCCCGATGATGATAATCATGATGATGATGATCATGATCATGATCATGATGATGATGAGATGCTGATGAAGGTGATGTTGGTGTCTCGATGATGGTGATGATGGTGTCCCGATGATGATGATGCTGATGATGATGATGATGATGCTGGTGATGATGATGATTGTGACGATGATGCCGTCCCGATGATGGTGATGATGATGTTGATGATGATGGTGATGAGGTGATGGTGATGGTGTCCCGATGATCATGATGTTGATGACGTTGATGACGATGATGTTGATGTTGATGACGTTGATTGTGAGATCGATAGCGGGATCGATAGTGAGACCGAATGTGAGATCGATTGTGAGATCGATAGTGATATCGATAGTGAGATCGATTGTGAGATCGATAGTCAGATCAATTGTGAGATCGATCGAATGAAATAGATCGAGTGAGATCGATTGTGAGATCGATCGAGTGAGATCGATCGAGCGAGACCGATGGTGAGGTCGATAGTGAGATCGATAGTGAGACCGATCGAGTGAGACGTTGGTTCTTCCCCCCCCCCCCGAACCTCCTTATCACCCGAAGGGTGGTCGTATAGGTATTTGTGTATATACCTATACGACCACCCTGCGGGTGATAAGGAGGTTGGGGGGGGGAGGGGGGCCAGCAATGGGCAACAGTGGTGATTGTTGCGTTGCCGCTCGCTCTTGGGAGCCTTGGTGTCGAGTTGTTTACGTCATCCTTCGCTCTTGGGCGCCTTGGTGTCGTTCTCCCTCCCCGGGAACCAACGAAATAATCAAACTAACTATATCATTGGAAATAGTCCTCACTCTGGATCTCGCTATCGATCCCACTAACGATCTTCCTATCGATATCCCTCGATCTCACAATCGATATCACTATTCATCTCACTATCGATCTCACTATCAATCTCACGATCGATCTCACTATCGGTCTCACTATCGATCTCACTATCGATCTCACAATCGATTTCGTCATCGGTCTCACTATCGTTTTCGCACCAGCGGGACACCGGGACACCGGCGGGACACTGGCGGGACACCGCGCGCCACCGCTTGCTGGAGGGAGAATCATTTGGTCGGGCTGGGGCCCAGCCACAAGCGGGACACCGGCGGGACACCGCGCGCCACCGCTTGCCGGAGAGAGAATCATTTGGTCCGGCCGCGCCTCAGCCACAGGAGACTTTCCTCTCGTCATCATCATCATCATTATCATCATCATCATCATCATCATCATCATCATCATCATCACCATCATCATCATCATCGGGACACCGACGGGACACCGGCGGGACACCGGCGGGACACCTTACGGCACCGGCACCCGGAAAGGAGACATTTGGTCCGGCCGCGCCTCAGCCGGAGGCGGGACATCGGCTGGACACCGCGCTGCACCGGCCCCCAGAAAGGAAACAGTTGGTCCGGCCGCGCCTCAGCCGGAGGAGACTTTCTTCTCGCCCGCCCACGCAGTTTCGCCTCGCACGCACGGCACGCACGAACACGAAACCGAAACCGATTTCCCGGTGGGGGCTCTCGGTTCCACTTCAATCTCACCCCCCAACCTCCGATGTGTGCATACGTAAAGACTTAGATATGCATGTGTATCGAAATGTGTAAGCATACGCATGTACAAGCTGCTGTGTGCGCCCGCTGTCCCAAGCCCTTGCTCCATGCACAGGCTCGCTCACTGCAGGTTGGTCACTCTGTTGTTACACGCTGTCTGGGCGAGGATATTTTGAATTTTCGCGTTGTGCCTCAGAGAACATCCACGATCCTCCACATGGACAGTTTGATGGGACTTGAGAAAACTCCACAGAGTACCCCTGGCACGGTGGCGGATTTGGGTTAAACGATGGGGACGAGGAAATAGGGTGCCATCCCGTCGCGAGGTGCGGTGTGATACGTATGTGCCGACATGGTCTTCGTTGCCATCATTCCTGGCGTCCCCTTTCCACTCCTCTTTTCCCCGTCATACCCCGAGCTCACGCACGCTTATGTGTTCTCCAGGAGGTCGTGGGTTCCACTGGTATATGTCGCGATGACTTGCGACTTGCTGGCCACCTTTCCCGGCGCGCAGGAAGCAACGTCGTGCGCAACGACGGCGATTTGGAGTGGCCGAACCGAAATAACAGGTGGTGGGCTCGGTAGTTTCCGTCGGGCATTTATGTTGAGACGCAGTGTTGCACGTTGCACGTTCGCACCTTCTCGATGCGGTGGCGGTGCCGAGGCCGGTTTTCAAGGTGAAGGCTGAACACTCTGTGGGTGCCTTCGCCTGGCTTGGCGAAGCGCTCCGCCTGTGCAGCTGAGCGCGGCGCACGACGCGCCCGCTCCTGAGCCGCGCGCCGCAGGATAGTGCGGACAGGGGGTTGCGGAGCAAGAGCGCAGAGGCCGGGTCAGCTTGCTCTCCCAGCGCCCCCCCCTTCTGTGCAGGGATGGGTGCTGCGATGCCCGAAGGACAATTCTTGACGCTGCGCGCGTCCCCACCAGCCCGGTCAAAAGAGGGGGGTACTCGATGTGCGTCCTCCCCACCTCGGGGGCCACGATCTTCGTAAGGAGTGTCAGAAATAGGCCCTCCCACAGGCCGAACAGGGAGCCTCCGACACCTTGCGAAACCTGCCGAAAAACCTCAGGGAGGGGAGGGAGAGGGTTCCCCTCCCCGAAGGGAAGAGGGGTTGTGGAAGAGGAAATAGACCCTCCTTAGACCACCTGTTGCCCAGAGGGCTGGGTGGGTAGGTCTGCCGGCGTGCCCAAGGTTCCCCTGGTGAGGGTTGGGGGCGGGCCCAGAACAGACGGAACCTCCAGCGTACAGTCGAGACGCTGAAACAATGAGCATTTGGGGCGCAGGAGGGGCTCTGGAAGGTCGGCCGTTCCTCAGATCTAGTTCGCGGAGCCCATTCGTGGCCGAGGCTCGCCGTGGCCAGAGATGCCCCTTCGTTCTTTCTTCGGCCCTCCTGGTGGTAGCACGATGACTATACCCTTGGCAGGATCTTGAAACATGCCACCTTAAGACACAGCTGCTAACGCATCGGTCCCCCCTTCGACGGCGGCACCAGATGTGCCTATTGGGGCCCCCTCGCGTCTTCGGGGGTGTGTCCGCCAGTCCGATGAGGGCCCGTCGAGACAACGGCGGCTCTCCTCACTTGTACTCTCGTCTGCTTGGGTCTGCCTAAGGCTCCTCGTCGCCATGGCTGGACCCTCCTCGCGAGATGGGTCAGGATTGGCTCCAGCCAGGAGGGGTCCCGGGTCCTATCGTGACCAGATTCGTGCCAGGCGGGAGAGCCGCCGTCGTCTCACATGAGACCTCCGAGCCAAGCGAGCGGAGAGAACGGCATTCGATCGCTGGATTTCGTCGGGACGTGGCCATGAAGCCAGCGGGTCCTGGGTGAAACGGGCCTTGGAGGTTTCCAGCCAGTCTCGGGCTCACGGGGTCCTGTGTTGGCTACGGGGCCTTGCTGAAAACAGCTCGGGATCGAACGCCAGTGGGTAGAGGCCCTGTCCAGGACCCGTCGACCCCTCTCCCTCACAGTATTCAAGCGGGGCGAGGGGGGTGGCTCTCATTCTAAGTCATTCTAAGGAGAAGTATGGGCGTTGACATGTTTCTGATGTCTTCTGATGTTTCCCAATGTCTTTGGGTCGGCGTTGGACCTCCCTCGGCGCGTCCCTTGGCTCTCGTATTGTAGCAGGCTGAGGGGGCGCGGGCGGTCCTTGTGTTAAGTTATCCGAAGGTCGGAACAGTGTGATGCCATCTTTTGGTTTTCAGCACTTAGGTTCAACGCATCTGGAAACAAGTTCGGCAACAGCTAAGATAGCGTTCGGCAGCGAGGAACACTCTTATTATTGCGAAGGCCTTACGGCCGTTGCCGCCGACCCTGAAGATGACGAAAGACAACACGAGGGGGTGGGCAGGAGGAGGAGGAGGAGGAGGAGGAGGAGGAGGAGGAGGAGGCGGAAGGGAGTAGGAGGAGGAAGGGTGAAGGGGGAGGAGGAGGAGGCCTTATGGATGTTGGTTGGGATCTCGTGGTTGACCTCTCGGGGGCGTCTGGAAGGCAACTTGAAGCCTCTTGGGGGCCGTTGTGGGGCCTCTTGGGGCCTCTTTTGGGCCTCTTGGGGCTTCCGGAGGCCGTCTTCGGCGCATCTTGGGGGCGTCTTGGCGCCGCTTGGGGGCCTCTTGGGGCCTTTTGGGGGCCTCTTGGGGCTTCCCGGGGGCCTCTTAGGGCGGAAGTCTCGAATTCTCGGTTCCTCGTCCCCCTCTTGGCCGTTTCTTGGGCCCGTCTTGGGGCCCTATTGGGCCGTCTTGGGCGCCTCTTAGGCTGTCCTGGGGCCTTCTTGGGCCGTCTTGGGGCCCTTGGGGGCCTCTTGGGGGCCTCTTGGGCCGTCTTGGAGTGTCGGAAAGCCGAAAAGGCGAGAAGGCCAAAATCATTCAAAAAGCTATGTAAAATTGACGATTTTGGCGCCTGGGGCCCTCTTGGGAGTGCTCTTGGGGCTCTCTTGGAGGCGTCTTGAGGGCCTCTTGGGGCTCTCTTGGAGCGTCTGAGGGCCTCGGGCCGTCTTCGGGCCGGGCGTCTTGGGGCCATCGTTCGTCGAGTCGAGGCCCTCTTGTACCCTTTTGGGGGTGTCTTCTGTCGCTCTTGGCTCGTCTTGAAGCTTTTCTGAGCTCCGGGACCCCCCGGGGAGGATGCGTATCTGGGTGGCGACCCCCCCGGCGACCCCCCCCCCCCCCGGCGGGGAGGGTAGGGAGGGGCTTCGCCACGACTCAACTACGACGTTGCTCAATGTCGCTTTGGCTCGCGCGCTCAAGGAGACGGGGAACGACGAAGACGACGAGGGACAACGGAGACGGAGACGACGAGGACACGACGGAGACGACGACGACGACGACGACGACGACGGTGATCCACGCAAGACGACGACACCGGGATGCGTCTTCCACACGCCGACAGGGTCGGCGGATTTTCGGCGGCCGAGAAATTGTAGATTGGTGCGCGTGCAAAGTTGGCGCCAGAAATCTTTTTGTCTGGAACACTTGCACGGCAGACTGCGTCCCATCTGGCCCAGGCAGATTGGGCCGAAATTCGATCGGCCCCACGGTCGGAGACTTGAAGTGTTGTCGTAGTGCTAGGTGAAAAGATCACAGGTCTCCAACAGCTCACTCGAGCTTCGCTTGCAAATATTGTTTGCGCCGCTGCAGCAATTGCATGGTAGGGCCATGCTCCGCACTCGAGTTGGGCCTATACTTTGTATCCGTCTTCGAGTTGGGCCACGAACGGGGCGCGCGGGCGGGCCCCCGCGGCGGCAACTCGCGCGCAACGCGCGGGCGCAATCCTCGGCGACGCTTCGCGCGCGTCGCACCAGCGGGCTCTTTGCAGCCGCGCGCGTGGGCTCAGCGGCGCCTCGCGGCGCTGCGCGGCCGCGCGAGAGGGCCCGCCGCGCGCCGCGCAGAACGCGCGGGTGGAGATGGCCAGCCCATAGTGCACCTTTGGCCAAGGAGTCAAAAAACATTAGCTTTTGTCCGTGAAGTGCATGGGCGAGGCTACGACCGCGCCATATGTTCTACGGCCCCGCGGCCGCGCCGCGGGCCCGCGCGCCCTTGCGCGCACGTCGCGGGGTCGGGGGTTAGCAGACGCGCGGCCCGCGGGACGGCGGGCCCGCGCGCCGCGCGCGGGCGGGGCCGGCCGCGTGGCCAAGGCAAGGCGTTTGCGCGCCCCCGCGGGCGATGAGCTGGCACGGCCCCATGGCCGCGCTGATGCATTGGCGCGCGCGCACGCGCCCAGGGGGTTATCCACAGAGCTCCTCGCCCTCCACTGGCCCCTCCTCAGGTATCCGGGGCCGCCCGGGGGGGGGGGGGGGGCAGTTTTCGGCGAAACGTCCCGGGGCGCGTATGAATTTGAATTTGTGTTGAACATTTGTTTCCAATTTCTTGAGCCTTTTTTTCCAAATTGCACCCAGACTGTTCTTAAACTTTTGATTTGTGCCCCAACCATCTTGTGGTGTTGGGTCCTCGTTTTGGAGAGACAGCTCCGCGCGTTCCTCCTCTCTCCTCTCCTCTCTTCTCCTCTCTCCTCTCTCCTCTCCTCTCCTCTCCTCTCCTCTCCTCTCCTCTCCTCTCCTCTCCTCTCTTCTCCTCCTCCCCCTCCTCCCCCTTCCCCCTCCCCCTCCTCCCTCCTCCCTCCTCCCGTCACCCTCTCTCACTTTGGCACCCCTCACACGGTTCGTGGCCCCATAGGGAGCTCCACCGAAGGCCCAAGTGGTCGCGTCCGCATGCGCCCTCCCCGCCCACCGCATGTCCATTCTGGCACATTTTCCACAGTACGAGGCCCCACAGGTAGCTCCACTGAAGGCCTCAGTGGCCGCGTCCGCATGAGCCCTCCCCGCCCACCGCATGCCCATGTCGGCACACCCCCATCACAGGCTTCGTGGCCCCATAGGGAGCTCTGCCGACGGCCCCATTGGCCGCGTCCGCACGCGCCTTCCCTGCCCACCGCATGCCCATGTCGGGACATCCCTCACACGGTTCGTGGCCCCATAGGGAGCTCCATTGAAGGCCCTTTTGGTCGCGTCCGCATGCGCCCTCCCCGCCCACCGCATGTCCATTCGGGCGCGCCCCTCACACGGTTCGTGGCCCCATCGGGAGTTCCACCGAAGTCTCCCGTGGTCGCGTCCGCACGCGCCCTCCCCGCCCGCCGCATGCCAATTTCGGCACACCCTTCGCACGCGTCCCCCCCCCCCCGCCCACCGCATGTCCATTTCGGCACACCCCTCATGCGGTTCGCGGCCCCATGGGGAGTTCCACCGAAGGCCCCAGTGGCCGCGTCCGCATGCGCCCCCCCGCCCGCCGCATGTTTTTTTCCAGCGCACCTCACGCGGTTCGCGGCCCCATAGGGAGTTCCAAAGACGGCTGCAGTGGGAGGTCCCGCGTGGCACCACCGCGCCCAAGTCGGCAAACCCATCACGCGTCCTGTAGACCCAGAGGATGCTTCACCGAAGGCTCCAGTGGCAGGGTTCTCGTGGCACCACGGCGTCCAATTCGGCACGCCCCTCATACGGCTCGTGGCCCCACAGGGAGCTGCAACGGAAGCGGTGCCGATAACGCGGTACTCGCATCTGCATATGTTTTTTTTCCAGGCGAACTTCCAACATAAGTGTTAGTAGATTTGAACATTTGGTAATTGTCCTATGTGTTTTCATGCGCTTTGATTGCTTACCTCATGTTGTTGAACTTATGTGGGGTTTCTGAGGTTTTTGTTTTTCACTTTGTTTTGATTGTTGTTTGATTATTTCATTCATGCAATACGTTGCGTTTGAAGCGCTTTGTTCTCCCATGTTTCTTGACATTCCAAGGTCTGCCAACTTCCTCAAACTGTTTGAAAGTGTTGAACTGCTTTTGAACTGTTTCCAAATTTCGACAAGCAAGTTGAGCGTACTTCTGCACCCGTTGCCAGTTGAGGTTTTTCCGCGCGTCGGCGTGGCTATCGAACTTTTTCCTCGCTCCCGAGTTGCCTTCGAACTTTGGGGTATACTGTTTCCCCTCGCGCCCTGGGCAGCCCCGGACTTGGTCCCCCGTGGCCAGCGTGCGCCGTTTTTCTGGGCCCATGCCGATCACTCCGACGCGGGGCGCGCGGGGTCCCGACAGGGCGGCGCGCGCTGGGCGCGGAGGGCGGGGGGGGCCCGCCTTGCCCAGCAGGAGGCCCGGGTTTGCGAAGACACGCTCCAGCCTTCGTGGGAGAAAACGTCATTGACGGCGAGGTCCCGGCACGGCGCATTTTGGGACGATTCCCCCGTAGGGGGACGTATCCAGGTAGGTCACTGGTCAATAGGGTTGCCGGGGCGGTCGGCCCCCGCTCGAATCGGGGCGCTCTCGCCTGCCTCGCACGGCGGGCACTGGGCGAGGACCGGTCGGCGCCTGGAGTTTCGCAGTTGCGGGACAATTCGGGATAAGACGATCGCCTCCGGACGTAGTCGCCGCCGCCCCCGCCCCAAAGCAGGCAAGGGGGCCACTCGGCGACGGCGCAGGGACAAAACGATAACAGCTGACTCACCCATCTATTCCCCGACACCTCGCCCCTGCCCGCCCCCCGCCCCCCTGCCCACGCCCGCCCCCTCAGCCTTCCTCGCCGTCCTGGTTTACCCACGCGCTATTCGTTCCCATCTTTCTGTCGCGCTGCTCACGCGCGGCGCGGCCAACGGGCGCCGCCGCCGGGGGTCGCGGCGCACATCGCGCCTTTCACACCATCGGTTCGGGGATGTTGCCAGCGCAGCGTCGGCGCGTGCGCGCGGGGGGCCCGGGTGCGGCGCGGCGGCAGCTCGCGCTCCGATCGGGCGCCTGCCCGAGTCGCGCTCTTCCTGGCCTCCCGCGCTGGCCCGACGTCGAAGTTGTCGGAGATACACCGATCCTGGGCCCAGGGTGATCCTGGCCAGGATCGGTGTTGGTGTATAGTTGGTGCCTTCCTAAGTTGATCGTCGGCATCCTCGTACGTGCGAGCTTTCTGTGCGACCTCTCCGTTCTGCGATCGCTGGTGTCCGCCGCCCCCGCGCTTTTCGACCCCGTCGTTGTGCCCGGGTGCCGTCTTGAGTTCATTTCGAGCTTTAGGTTCTTGCGGGGTTCGGATTCAATGTTTGTCATATTTCTTTTACCCAGACTCAAACACGAACTTCAAGTATTTCTCCGGTATCTCCCCCCATCAGCCGGTTGCAATTCTCCTAGTGCGCCAGAAGAGGGGATCAAGCGCCGAGATTTGCGCGGCCTTCCGAGCGTTCTTGTTTATGTTGTTTCTGTCCCCTCGTCCTCGCTCCTAGCGTGCTTCTTTCGTCAGGTCCTACCGGCATGAAAAAATCAATCCGCTAATTTGTTGTTGTTCCGTGTGGTATCCAGGTGCTTACGGCAAGGCCCGCCACCGTGCCTGGGTTGTGGGTTACAGGCCTCTGGGATGTTCGTTGGTGCTGCATAGTGGGAGGCCTCTCGGGGGCCTGTTGGAGGCAGTTTGGAGGCTTCTTGGGGGCCGTCTGGGGTCCTTGGTGGTTTTTTGATGGTCTTTCGGGGGCGCCAGGGGGACTCGGGGCTTTTTGGAGGCCTCTTTTGACCCTCCTCGGACCCTGTCCGGGCGGAAAAAAGTGTCGATTCGTGTTCCCCGTTTGGGGCCCATCTTGGGGCCGTCTTGGGGCTCTTTGGGCTGCCTTGGGCGCCTAAGGGGCCGTGTGGGAATCCTTTTGGGCCGTTTGGAGATCCTGTTTGGGGCTTCTGGGCCGTCATGGGGCGGTTTGGGAGGGTACCTGCGGCCGCCATGGAGCGTCGGAAACTGCAGCCGGCGAGAATATTAGTAACAAAACGTACAACAGCGCAGTGAAGGCCAAATTGCCTGGCGAAGGACCCAGCCATGTGCAGTTTTGCATAACGCAGTTGTGAGTATCGTCTTCGGTGGAGCTCCCTATGGAGCCACGAGACGCGCGAGGGGCATTCCGAAGTGGACGGTGGGGACGCACGTGGGTACCGACGTACGTGGGCACCGCCATTGGGTCCATCGGTAGAGCTCCCTTATGGGGCTACGAAACGTGTGAGGGGTGTGCCGAAATTGGTTGTGGAGACGCTTGTGGATTGCCACCGGGTCCATGGGTGGAGCTCACGAAACGTGCGAGGGGTGTGCCGAAATGGGTGGCGGGGACACATCTTGGCACCGCCTTTGGGGCCATCCGTCGAACTTCCTATGGGGCCACGAAGCGTGAGCGGGGTGTACCAAAATGGGTGGTGTGAGCGTGTTTGGTGAAGGGGTGTGCCAGAAGGGGCGGCGGGGACGCATGCGGGCTGCCCCATTGGGACATTCGGTGGAGCCCTTTTACGGGGGCCGCGACACGGGTGAGGGGTGTGCCGAAATTTGTGGCGCGGACGCACGCGGGTGCGCCACTGGGACCTTCGGCGGAGTTCCTCTGGGGCCTCGAAACGTATGATGGGGTGTGCCGACATGGGTGGGGGGTACGCACGCGGGCTGCACATGTGGGACCTTCGGTGGATCCCTTATGGGGCCACGAAGCGTGCGAGGGGTGTTCCCACTTGAATGGCGGGGACGCATGCGGGCTGCGCCGCTGGGGCCCTCGGTGGAGTTCCCTATGTGGCCACGGAACGTGTGAGGGGTGTGCCGACATGGGTGGCGGGGACGCATGCGGGCTGCGCCGCTGGGACCCTGGGTGTAGTTCCCAATGTGGCCACGGAACGTGTGAGGGGTGTGCCGACATGGGTGGCTGGAACGCATGCGGGCTGCGCCACGGGGGCCCTCAGTGAAGGTCCTATGGGGGACGTATAGGGGCTTGCCAAAGTGAAAGGGGTGACGGGAGGAGGGCCAGGGGGAGGAGGAGGAGAGGAAGAAGGAGCGCGGGGCGTTGCCTCTTTGAAGGGGCGAGGACCCAACACCACAGGATGGTTGGGAATGATTATTGTTTCGTTCGGCTCTCTTGGAGGTCATCTTGGAACGCTCTCGGGGATTCCGTGATGCCTCTTGGGCAGTCCGGGGGCCATCTTGGGAGTCTTCGAGCGATCCTGAATTGTCGTGGACACCTTGGAGTGGCCCAGAGAGGCGCCATGGCCGCCCAGGGACCCTCCGGGAGTAGGGATGGTACAAGTGTGTGGGCGCTTCCCGCGGAGGAGGTTTCCTAAGAAGACTACAGAAACCCTGCCAGGCTGCTCTTGGCTGTTTTCCACACCTCAACGTGCTGCAGTCACGGTGGCGGATTCGATGATCGGCAGCTGTGCTCCCCGGGCGAAGTGCGATCTGCGCGTTGTGTTCAATGTTCGACGCGATTTGCGATTCAAAGCCATCGAGACGAAGCCTAGCCAACGCCACCAGCCTGAGAAGAGATCTGCCACTTCTCGATGACTTCGAAGGACCCTCACAGCCCTCGAGAAGGGGCCGATCCTTTCTCAGAAGCCCAGGGCCTTCTCGCCCCATGCTCGCGGACTCGGCGGCAAGGCTTGCGCGACGCGCTTGTTTTAGGTAGTTCGCGGGGCGGTCGCAGGCATGATGTTTGATCCGCTCCGTCGCCTCCGCATCTGGAGCGAATCCAGTGTGTTCGGTTGCCTGGCACTGGTGGGCACCAAGAGCGAGGAGCCTCTAGCAATGCCCAGCCTGGGGATTCCTGGAAGCGGCCTGGGGCATTTGGGAGCCGTCATAGGGGCATTGTGATACCCTCTTGGGAGCCCGTCGCCCGAGGCGTCTATGGATAAAGCCATGCCTCGCAGTTTCGGGCCCGCGCGGGGCAGTTCCCCATGCCGTCGGGAAGACAACATGTCACCCATCGGGGTTCGCCACTTTGGGGCCCGGGTAATAGATAATAAATAATAGTAGTAATCATAATAACAATATTATTATTATTACGAATAATAATACTATTAATAACCCCCTTCTGGGACTCACTTGGGTGCCCTTCTGGACCACTGATGGCGAGAAGGCCCACATCAACGACACGACAGCGACATCAGCCGCATCAGCGGGCGTTGGCTCCCCCAGAGGTAGCCGTGGGAGTTCCTGTGGGCATCCCGTGCCGACTGGGGCGCCATCTGGAACCATGCAAGAATCCATGCCGGACCAAGTTGGGCCACGTTGCGCCATCATGGGGGCCATGCTGGGTTACATGCGGCCATCCTGTCGGGAGTGACCCGTTTTGGACGCTCGCCCCCCCGTCCACACCTTCGGGAAGGTGTTACGGGGAGTGCAGGAGTGGGTCGGCAAATCTTATCACACAGTGGAGCATGGGTTTGATGCGGATCAGTTGAGATTCTGACCACCTGCTGTCGGGGACTGCGTTGGTGTAGTAGGTGAGGCGCGCATGGATGAGATGACATTCTGAAATGTCGGTGCCATGACCCGCAGGGAAAGAGAAATGGTCAAGGCCGTGTACGGGACGCTCTCTTGGGGAGGCTTGCTCCATGATTTCCCCGACTCGTCATCTACATTGCCGGTTGCTCGTCTATGATGCGCGGATAGTCTCACGCCCCCGCGCGGGCGTTCAAGGTTGAGCACCGCTGGTGGCTTGGAGTCGTGCGATATCGAACGTTGTTCGTTATTTGATTGCCCTGATTGTTCAAGGTTTAGCGATCCGCGCGATGTCCGAAGCCATCGTGCAAGTCGTCACGACACGAAGCACCCCTACTCACTTCTCTCTGTGTGTAGCCGTATTCACATTGTCTCAAGCTGTTGACTGGCATGCCACCAACGTGGGTACGGTGTTTCTGCACCTGCTGTGTAGTTTTCCATCGTAGGTGCTTGTAGGCATCCGTTCGCAGACACATTTCGACT
The DNA here is from genome assembly GCA_963575745.1 of Prorocentrum cordatum. Classification (NCBI taxonomy): domain Eukaryota; class Dinophyceae; order Prorocentrales; family Prorocentraceae; genus Prorocentrum; species Prorocentrum cordatum. The sequence continues at coordinate 653,994 of CAUYUJ010018349.1, read as the reverse complement.
TAAGTTGGCACTGGCAACATATGTTTCCACACTTGTTTGGCAGCACCTTGCTGAAACTCGTCAATGACCTTTCTGGGAAACGTCGCACGTACCTTTCTTGGCTCCTGCCAAGGTTGCACCTTTCAGAAGGCGGTCATTGATTTTGGCTCCGAGGATGCTGGTTTGATAGTTCGACATGGATCATTTGATTTAGTCACGTCCCCCGCCATGCCTCAGTATCATTCGTATATACATACCCGCCGGTGTATTGGCTGCAATCAGTTAAAACATCGATGAGCGCCCGCCCCCCCGCCGAACGGCCATCCCTCTCCCTTAACATCCCGATTACAGGCATAGTACAAGCACAACATCACATTTCGCCATGGTTACGAGAATTGCGTCACACGTTCACTTCTGAACCTGAGCAAGAGACTGCTGCAATAAGGCCCATAAGAATAATAGCATGCTGAACAAGCACACGTGTTCCCGATCATTCGGGCTGCGAACGTTCCCCTTGTGACGGAAAGCGGGCAACTTATTGGTCGTCTGCCGTAACATCTACCACCGATGAAAATGGAATCATCGGAGAAGGAAACTACGTTTGAACTTCCAGTGGGTGGTGCTCGAAGGAAAGAGCCCCAACGCCACGGCTTGATTGTGAACGTCTCTCGTTCCAAGATCAGCTGGAACATGTCATGCGACGACGAGCCTCGTCAGGACACCCCGAAAGCCAACGGCGACAAGGAACGCGACTGGTACGAGGCTGGCGAGCAGATGGCGCTACCAATTGCTGATCAACCTGAAGTCCCCGTGTTTTTTTTTCCCCCCCGGACGGCGAGCAGCGCGTGGAGGCAAGTTCGTCAGAAAAGGATTTTCTCCCGCGTATCGACACCGACTTACAGTGATGCCCCCCTTGTCCGTTGGACGACTACCGGCCTCCCAAACAGGTGCCATTCGCTCATGGCGACTGAGCTGCGATTCCGTCCGGCGATTCGTTGGAGCGGGCCCTGGAGGAAATCACTGGCGTGCAACCCGCGGGCGGTCCAGTCAGGGCATCCAGCAAGCAATGGCGCGAGACGGTCAGATTATCTCTTGTGTCAACGCTCGGTAAGCTGATGGGATCCGACGGCATCCCCGAGGACGGCCCTGTGCCCGCTGCGGGGGGGGGGGGGCCGGGAGCTATGCGCAATCAACGACATCCTGCCGAGTCTGGCCATCGACCGTCGACCACGATGTACGAGACGCCTGACCGCAGACCCGCTCTACCCTCAAGAGGAGCACTGAGAGTGGTAGTTCCAGGGCCCCAAGGCTGCGCTCGAAAGCGTCCGACTTATCCAACATATCGGGTCTCGAGTGCATTCAGCATGCGCATTCATTTTAAGTGTGTTTCTTTCGGACCGCGATGCGCCGTGGTTCCTTGGTCCCGATGCTCTGGTTCGCTGGGGCGGCGCAAGAATCCGGTCTGTCCCGGGTCGTTGGATATTTGTGGATTCCACAACTTGCCAGTCTTCTCGCGCCCCACTTGCAGCGCCCTTGCATCTCATATTTGCGCAGGTTTACGCGTGAATGAGTGGCGAGAAGTTGAAGAACATAGGAGGTTTGAGATCATGGAGGCCAGGGGGGGATCTGGTTGAGCTGCGCATGCAGCTACGATAGACAGTCGAAATTACAGCGACAAGCTTCCGCCACACTTCAGTTCGAGCGTGTCCGGGGAGCTGCGGCGAGTGCCGTGCGATTTCTCGGGGGGCGCCTGCAGGCGGCGGCAGCCTAGCAGGCCGCGTCGACTACGACGGAGACGAGGGGGCTCGCGAACAGGCAGGAGGCAACAGTTGCATCTGAAAAGCCATGCGCAACTCCAGGAGAAGCACCTTGCCGAGAGCGCCAGGCGCGCCGCACGGGGCGCAAGTGAAGCTCGGCACGCGACTATGTCGCAAGCGGCCCAGGAGCTACGAGCAGCGGAGGATCGGAACGCGCGCTTAGCCGCGGAAGCTGCCGCTGCCGTCAAGCAGGCCGAGGCGGATCGAACTTGTGCCAGTGTGAGCTACGCTCCTTCTGCGGCCGAAGTACAACGCGCTCGGGGGGAGATGCAACTTGTCGAAGCGCACGCCGAGGAGAAGGCCACTGCCAGCGCTCGCGAGGCAAACCAGAATCAGGGGGGGGAAACACACAGACACCATTAATCGTCGATTCCTTAGAACAAATAAGAAATATGGGCAGTGGGGGGGAAGACAGAAACTTGTACAATATGGGAAAAATTGGGAATCCTTTTATTTGTGCAGATTTATTTGCGCGTCCCAAGGGCCCCATTCACAGAAGGCCGCTTGGGCGATCTGGGGCCGGGAAGCCGCGCGGGGCATGCTGCGTCGTTGTTAGCTGGGCTATCATCGGGCGCAGCGGGACCCCGCTGGCGCGTCTTCTGCGGCGTCGTCGTGGGCCGGGTCGACAGCGGATATGATTGCCGCTGCTGCGCGCCCCCCCCCGTGCCGGCCCCGCCCGCGGACGGGGGGGCCGCTTCGCAGAGGAACGCAGCGCGCGACCCATATGTCGGGGGGACAGACATAGGCACGGGAAGAATCGGTAGAATGCCCAACAGGTGTTCCTGTTCATTCTGAACAGGACTCGCTGTCCGCGCCGCCGCGGCCTGCGCCCATTTGACAGGAGGCGCCCTGCCAAACGGTGACCGCTGTTGGTTCGGGGCAACATCTTCTGTTGGGCAGTGCGCCCATTGTTTCCGCGCCCATTTCGGGCGCGCAAGATGTGCGGGGGCGTCGCGGTGCTTCAGATACCCTAAGGTGGCCCTCGCGACTTTACCCCGCGCGGTAGGGGCGTTTGCGATGATCGTTTTGTTCGATGCGATGAGTTTTGCGCGCGCTGCCGCGGGCGAGAGGCAACGCGGTTTCCTCCTGGACTCTCCGCCTCCAAACCTCAGGCGGATCGGGCTCGCCTGGGCCTGCTGGCCCTGAGCCCTCAGGCCGCCGACGTCCCACTCCTCTCTCCTCCTCCTCCTCGGGGCGGGCGCTCCTTTTTCATCGGCATGATGGCGCCCGCGATCCAACTCGCGGGCGCGAGCTCTGCGGCTGGCGACCCCCGCCGCCGCTGGGCCCCCGCGAGAGGCCTCGCGGGGGGCGAAGACCGCGCCGACCGCTATGCGGCAAGCGCGTGCGAGCCCCCTTGTGGGGCCCGCCGAGCAAACGCGGCCGGGGCCCCACCCCTCTGGCGCGGGTGGGTGGGGCCCAGAAATCATTGGCGGCTCCGCAGGGGCGTTGAGCAAACGGCGGCGGAGGAGGACAGCGGGGGGGGGGGCTACGAGGCGGGAGGAAACCCATTGTTCTCACGAACGATCACGTTTATTCCTGGACTCTCCGCCTCCAAACCTCAGGCGGATCGGGCTCGCCTGGGCCTGCTGGCCCTGAGCCCACAGGCCGCCAACATCCCACTCCTTTCTCCTCCTCCTCCTCAGGGCGGGCGCTCCTTTTTCATCGGCATGATGGCGCCCGCGATCCAACTCGCGGGCGCGAGCTCTGCGGCTGGCGACCCCCGCCGCCGCTGGGCCCCCGCGAGAGGCCTCGCGGGGGGCGAAGACCGCGCCGACCGCTATGCGGCAAGCGCGTGCGAGCCCCCTTGTGGGACCCGCCGAGCAAACGCGGCCGGGGCCCCACCCCTCTGGCGCGGGTGGGCGGGGCCCCGAAATCATTGGCGGCTCCGCAGGGGCCTCGAGCAAACGGCGGCGGAGGAGGACAGCGGGGGAGGAGGCTACGAGGCGGGAGGAAACCCACTGTGCTCACGAACGATCACGTTTCCTCCTGGACTCTCCGCCTCCAAACCTCAGGCGGATCGGGCTCGCCTGGGCCTGCTGGCCCTGGGCCTTCAGGCCGCCAACATCCTACTCCTTTCTCCTCCTCCTCCTCCTCAGGGCGGGCGCTCCTTTTCATCAGCGTGATGGCGCCCGCGATCCAACTCGCGGGCGCGAGCTCTGCGGCTGGCGACCCTCGCCGCCGCTGGACCCCCCTCGTGCTCTCTTGGCGGCTCATCGCCGCCCCATCCGGCGCCTCCCGCACCAGACCTCCTCCTTGCGCGCCGCGGGGCCCACCTCGAGGGCCCCCGCGCGCACCGGCGGGGGGGCCTGGCCCCGCGCGGCCCAGAACTCCCGGCTATGCCTGACGCCGCGCTGCCAGCCTCGAAACCCCCCTGCGCTCTCAGCTCAGGCCTGATCGGCCCCCGCTGCCCACGCGCTCTGAGCCTCAGGCCAACGCGACGGCGCAACCTCTCAAACCATCGTGATGTCAGTGGCCGCCATGCAGCTGGCAACCCCCTCTGCCGTGCCGCGCGCCTCCCACAGGTGCCCCTGGAAGGGGTCGCTGTTCCACCTGCCCCAGCGCTGCGCCGAAGCGGTGTCCTTGAACGCCGCGCACAGCGCCGACGCTCCTCCGATCCTCAGACCGCGCGAGCCTAGATCGTTCGGGCCCATGCCCTCCGCCACCGCCGACTGCATCACCACTCGCTGGACGTCAGCACGCGTCACCAGGTGCACGTCGTGGAAGGCGAACAGGGGATCGTACATCTGCGCGCCCGAGAACCTCTCATTGGCCCAACCTGCATAGATCTCGAGCGCCTCCACCGCGCAGATGTGCCCAGCTCGATCTGCGTCCTCAGCGATTACAATGCGAAGGTGGTTGCGCCACTCGCCTCTGTTGTACTGGTCGGTCTTGCTGGCCCGAATCTTGATGACGACCTCGTTCGCCTCGCCCCACGCGCGAGTCGGCTCGCCGCTCGCCTTCGGGGTGACGTCAGCTCCCTAAACCCTTGTTGCCCGTGTAGCCGTTCTGATCGTTCGAGACGTACTCGCTGGCCCTCAAGAGGAAGAAATAGCCCGTGGCCACTGAGTGCCATTGCGGCCCACAGAGCTGCGCCCTCCCTCGGCCTCTCTGGCTGCAGCTTCCGCTTAATCCACCTCATCATGCGGGGAGTGACCGGCTTCTTGCGCTTGGTGCCGCCATCCCTCCTTCTGAGCCCGTCGATCGCCATCCAGAGCCTGCCAGCGCCCTCCGTGATGTCGCCCATGCCGAACGCGAGGAACTGGGCTCGGACCGAGCTCAGGCACTGTTTGATGGTGCCCGCCTTCTGGCAGCCTCGGCGCGCCAGGTGGATGACGAACTCCAACACCAGCTCCTCTTCATTCCTCCTACTCTCTGGCGCGATCTCGCGAAGCGGGCTCATTCCCCTCGTGCGGCAGAAGAGAGCCCACCACCTCCAGCCAATGCTGTACGACTTGATCGTGGAGCTGGCCAGCTTGTCGAGAATGAGCTCGAGTTTAGCTTTCTCCCAGTCCTCGCGCGTCTTGAGGCCCGTCAGAGTGAGGTCCTCCGGGCGGGCGCTCGCTCGAACAGCTTCCGGTCCGAGGAGGTTGGGCGGCTAGTTCTCGCACGGGCCGTGGACACTTTTGCTGCCTTTCTTGCTCTTATGCGAGGTGGCCCCCGCTCTGCGGTCGTGCTCCTCGCCTGCGCCACTGGCTGCCATGGCCCAGTCGAGCCGCCCTCCTCTCTGCTCGGGGTAGCTCCACTTCCTCACCAGCGCCTCGAGCTCCTCCTCAGCCTTCGCCTGCTCGAGGCACCCGCTCCTGCGGTCGTCTCCTCCGCTGCTGCCCCGCCTGCGGTCCCCGCCTCGGTCGCGACGGCGGCCCGAGCCCTGCGTGGCCCCCCGTGCCATAGCTTCGAGGTGGGTGCGTACTCCTTTTCACCGGGGCCCGCGCTGCTAGAGCTCCGCCTGTCCGCTAGGTAGCGCGCGACCGCCCGCGGGTCGATCTCAACGCCCTCGCCGGGCATCGGCGCCGATGGCCCAGGCGATAGGGGGCGCTCAGACCCGGGCGGTCCTCGGCTGAGGCCCTCCCGGGGCGTCCCCATCCTCTGCCTTGCCTCGTTCCCCCTGGCCATCTCCGCCGCGTCGTCCTCGTCGCGCTTGATCTGGATGGCCCGGGCCCTCAGCGCCGCCGCCCTGGCCTCGCTGCTCGCGCCGGCATCGGCCTCCATCGACTCTGCCTGTAGCTCCGAGTCGACAGAGCTCGAAGCCTCATCATCGCCTCCCTCGTCCTCGGGGGTGACACTGCGCCGGGGCGGGCTGCGGGAGACCGCCCTCTCCCTCGGCGACGGCATCGGCAAGGGCCCCCTGACGCAGGCACGCGACACGCCTGCGCCCCGCGTAGGCCGAGGGGGCACTGAGCGAGCCCTCCTTGCCGGGCTCGCTGGGCATCTCCTCTCCCCCGACGACCTAGACCGCCCCTGACCCTCGGGCGCGGCGGTTCCGCCGCGCCCTTCCTCAAGCACCTGCGGCCGCAGCTCCCGAGCCCGCGCTAGGGCGTGCGCTGCATGGTCCAAGAGGCGGCGGTGCTCCTGGTTCGCCGCGCTCTTCCCTATGGTGCGCCGGCCCTCCACGCGATCAGCCAGCTCCTTGCACCTGCGCCCTGCCGCCTCGGGGTCGGCTCCTCCGCCGCCCCCGCCGCTCGCCCCCTGCCTCGACGACGACGCTGCAGCCGTCTTCGAACCCTCATCCTCCGACTTCACTTCCTCTTTCACTTCGGTTGGCAGCATCCTCGCAACGAGCTTGATGCGTGGCTCGTTCTTGCGGGCCTCTGCCTCTGCGTCCCTCTTCCTCCTCCTGAGCTCACGTGGCGAGGGGGGGGGCACTCAGGTGACGGCCCCTCCTCTTCGACATCACCGTGTAGCGCTGCCAGGACTCTGGCACGGCCCAAGGCCCCTCCTCGGGCCGGGGGGCCGTGCGGCGGCTCGGCGGGCTTCTCCGGTGCGGATCTATTATTATTATTGTTCTTCTTGCGGCTCGCCTCCTCCACCTCCGTCTCCTGGCTGCTGCCCCTCTTCGCGGCCATGAGGCGCTTTTTCGCAGTACTTGTAGTGCTTGACGCCTCCCTCGGCCCAATCCGGCTCGCAGTGGCGGCCGCCGCACTTGTCGCAGCAGTAGCCCGGCTTCCATAGCCTCGCAGGGGCGCTGTGCTCCAAGTAGGGGCACCCCGGGTTGAGGCAGGGGGCCAGATTCCTGACCGGCCTCCCTTCCTGGGCGGGAGCCTGGGCGGGCCCCACTCCTGCTGCGCCGGCCGCGCTGGCGCCACCCGGGGTGGGGGCGCCCCGGCCCTGTGGGGTCCAGCCTCCCCACCGCTTGTCGTCAGAGACGGCCCCGGCGTGCCTGTCTGGCCCGCTCGGAGGGGTCGGGTCGCCAAGCTGGGCGTCGCTGGGCAACGACCTGAGCGGCGGCGGCACCGCTCGGGCTGCTGTCGCCGCCGCACTTTCTGCCTCGGCTGCCTTCCGTGCCGCCAGCGCCCGATCCCGTGCCATCGAGATGGGGTAAACCCTATGGCACATGGGGCAACCCACATCTCGACCTTCGCCTTGCACGCCGCAGCACTCGCACCACTCGTATCGGGCGCTAGGGTCGCCTCCTGGGAAGGGTACTGGCGGGGGCTCGTCACCTCCCCAGATTCCCCATCGCGACAGCAAGGGCGGCGACCTGCCGCGAGGGGGGGGGCGAGACGGCAACCTCACTCCCACCGCTTCCTCGGGTGCTGGCGGCGCCCACCCCGACTGCGGCCCCATCGGTGGCGGCGTGGCAGGCGCCTCCTTGCCTGCTGCCTGGGCTCCAGGACCACCGCTGCCACTCGCCCCCTTGTTCGCCTCCCTCTGCGTCCTCTGGAGGTCCTCGTGCTGGGCCTGTAAGGCCCATGGGCTTCGCCATCCGTATTACGGCACGTCCGACAGCAGTACCGGCCCCAGCCATGATCAAGGCGAGCGCAGCTCCTCGCGCACCCATTCCAGCACTGCGGTCCTCCGTCTGGGTCACGCCCCACACGCAGAGAAAGAGCGTCTGGATAGGGGTCGTCAAACAGGCTCTGCGCCCGCCTCTGGCCCAGCCCGTTGTCCTCGCCCGGGACCATGCCGCACTTGGTAGGGGGCCTTTCCTTCCTGAGTGCCGCCGCCCGGCCTCCTGGGTCGCTCGGGCACTCACGACGCGCGCGCAGCCACGTCTGCAGCCGCCCCCACTGCGCACCCTCTCTCGCCAGCGAGCAAACCCTTGCCTTGCCAGTGTCCCGCCGCTGCCGGGAGCTCCAGTTGGAACAGCGCCTCCTCGACCATGGCGTCCGCGAGCTGGGGGGTGGCTGCCCGGGTACCCCAGGCCACGAGGTCATTGGTCTTTGTGTCCTCCTCAACTGCCCGCCGAAAAACGAAAGATGGCAGGTGTGCCTCCTGTGAGCTTCCAAATCTCCTCACCCCCCAGCTGCCAGACTCCTGGGAGAGCATCGTGGAACAGGATGCGGTCTCCAAGCCCCCCTGCCAGCGCCGCGCTCCTAATGCTCGGCGACGGACCTTCCGACGCATACACCAGCTCCTTGGCGCCTCCTCCTCTGGGGTGCCAGTGGCCGCAGGGTCGCGCGCCGTCTGGGCCCCCCCTTTTGGGGGTGCGCGGGTCCAAGACCAGCTCGCCGTCCTCGCTGCTGAGTCTGATGGAGCCCTGGCTGAGCTTACCGACGAACGACCTGACGCTCTGCGGCTCCACGGACTCCTGGCCTAAATTCATCGATTCACCTCCACCTCGGACCGCCAGGACCACCCTTCGCTGCTTCGCGATCGGGTCACCCAACCTAGAGCAGCCCACTTCCACCTCCTCCCAGCTGTAGCCCACGCCCCTCGGCCTCCGCAGCGCGGGGCCTAGATCGGCTGGGCCTGGCGCGTCCGCAATCGCAATCTCCGCCTCCTCTTGGACGACGAACTCCGCCCAGCGCCTTGCCTCCTCACCGTCGTCGTCGGTCAGGCTGGCTGCCGCCGCGTCTGCGTGCCCAGGGCTTCTGGCGTTCCACTCCGCCACGCCTGGGGGCCGCGCGGCGTGCCCTGCCCCTGGGGCTCCGGGAGCCGCGAGCATCCAAGCGACAGCGCCCCGGCGGGCCCCTGCTTTACACAAGGCGCCCGTGGCGCCTCGCCACTCGACGAGGGTCAGAGAGCTAAAAACGTTCAACCCCAGCTGTGATTGAAACCTGGGGTGCGGGTTTTTCCTTGCCACGAGACCATCACCCTGGGTTGCACTCATTTCTGTTTTTTGGCAACCTGCATGCGTGGTTGCACATATTTCGTTCGTTTTTTTTTTTCGCCGCAGGAAGGAACCTTCACCCTTGGTTGCACGTATAGTTTTTCAGGGGGTTCACCCGGGGTTGCACATCTAGTTCCCCCAGGAACCTTCACCCCAGGTTGCACGCGCATCTGTGGTTGCACGTTTTTCGCCCCCCGAGAGGGTCACCGCCCGCCCTGGTGTCATCTGAAGGGTCCGCGGACGACGCGGCTCGCGTCGCGCAACGGCCAGCTGCTTCGCGACCCTGGCGTCTGCATCGCTTTGGCCCTCCCAGACCAGCGCCCGGTGGAGCCAGCCGCGCTCAAGGTGCTCAGCCCAGCTGCCCCGCAAGTCGACGACCTCCAGACCCCTCGACCCGGCCAACTCCACCGCCTCCTCGTCCTCGACCCTGGAGAAGGTGTCCGCGGTGACGTTGCGGTACCTGCGGAAGTAGGCGCTCGCGACCTCATAGCCGTAGACCGCTTCGAGGCATGTGACCACCGTGATGAGGGAGTTGGCGTGCCGGTTTTTCGCCCGGCGGTTCTGCAGCCAGCAGTGTACGTTGTAGTTGTCCCCGCCGTGCATCACTACTCCTCGTTCCCACCAGCCTTCCGCTCCTGCCTTGGCTGCGAACGTCGCGAGGTTCATGAATTCCGCGATCGCGACGATGGCCTCCTCTTCCTCCTCTGCGCCGACGGCCTCCCGCAACGCCTGCGTGAAATCAGGCGCGGCGTGGAAAGCGCACTTAGCGTTAACCCAATCGACCGCGGCGATCCTCTGCGGGGCGGCGTCGCCAGTGACCCATGCCACGCGGCGCTGCCACCCGGGAAGCGCCAGCTTCTCGTTGATAGAGAGGGCGCCAGGCAGCGAGCCTGCGATGCGCGAGCTCCACTTCGTCCTATCCGCCGCCAAGACGCGCGCCACCTCGGTGGCCTGCCAGAAGTCCGTCCACGCCAAGTGCCCCTGCTGATCATCGCTCCTGGGCCCTGCGAGCCTCCTCGGGCGACCCCGCATGAGTGCGTCGGTAGCGCTCGCGAGGCAGCGCATGGCTGGCATGACGAGGCACCAATGCTGCGGGCTGCTTCGGTAGATCTCCAAGAAGTTCCAGGGCATGGTCTGATGCCCGTAGTCCAGCGCGGGGTCCGCCAGTAGATAGGCCGCCTTCTCGATCTTGGGCTCCGGCATCTCAATCGTGCCTTCGCGGGTACGATATAGGAGGCCCCGGCAGATCTTCGACGTCTCCCAGCCACCCCCCTCGAGGTCTTTCTCCTCGTTGATGGCCTCGTCGCCAAGGCATGCCCTGATCCCTTCGAGCGCCGCGTCGCTGCTCTGAGCCGCCCTCGTGCCAATGTCGGGCTCGACGAGCACCTGATCGCCCATGAGGAACGAGCTGTGAAAAGGGGCGCTGTCGTCCCACCTCGCATCGGCAGGGCGGTATTCTGCATGGTAGCACTTCGCCACCCACGCCCATATCATCCACTCGCCCGGGCTGCCCGCCCAGCCGAACGCGAGGACCATGTAGACCGCCGTGATCAGAGCCGCGACACCCCACTTTCCCCCCTCGAGGTCCGCGCCGAAGATGCACGCGTTCATCTCGTGCATCACCACCCACCTGAAGGCGTCCTTGACACTTTCTTGGCCAGCGCAATGTCAACGCCCGGCATGCGCGCCTTCCACCACATGATGATACCGGCGAGGTCCTCGCGCCGCGGCTGGTCCGCTGGGTGGTGGCCCTCCTTGGGGCAGCTCTGGTTGGGGACCGCCCCGCCCCAAATGAGGCGGCCCTTGTCGCTCATGGCGCGGTCCGGGTTCTGCTTGGGCACCCTCGCCATGGGCGCGCTCACACTCTTGCTGAGCAGGTGCTCATGGACGTTGGCGCACAGCAGGACACGGCCCTTCGCCGCATCCTTCCAGAGGGCGCGCATCACTTCGTCGAGGTGATCCCTCGCACTGGCGCGGGGAAACGCCGCGAGGCGCGCCGGTGCACTTCTGGACCTCGCCCTAGCCCCCTCCTTGGCCAGCTTCCGCGCATGCTCCAGCAGCGCGCCCTCTACTAGCGGCTCCATATTCTTTTCAAAGATGCCCTCCAGGTGGTAGCCATGCCTCTCCCACCAGACCCCCCCCCCCCCTTGGGCGACAATCGCCTTCTCGAGCGACCCCGCCTCCTCCAGCACCGCGTCTCCTAGCCTTACCACCTCCTTGACCTGGCCTTCCTCATAGTCCTGGTGTATCTGCAAAGAATCGTAGTAGGCCCTAGCCGCCGCATCCTCCGGTCTCCTCTTCGTCGCTTTCGATGATGACCTCTCCTGCCCTCGTTGACTCCTCGATCCTGCCACCGAGCGCCTCTTCATCACCGTGCTGATCTGAACCCCCCCCCGCCGTGCTCACTCCTCGATCCTGCCGCCGAGCGCCTCTTCATCACCGCGCTGATCTGAATCCCCCCCCCCCCCCCCGCCGTGCTCAACTCCACCCGCTGGGCGATCCCGCCGACCCAGACCTCCTCGAGTTTTTTTTCATGACGCTCGTTTTGCGTGATTGTTTTCGGATTGTCTTGAATTTTCGTCTCATGATTCACTGTCTTGATTTTTTCTCACTGACGGCGCCTTGGCAACCCTTGACAGCCCTTCATAATCCTTGACGCGCCATGACAACCCTTGAGAACCATTTGATGATGGCCCTCCTGTCGGCAGCGCTTCTGACAAGCCTTGACAGTACTTAAGCTAGCACACGTTCTCGGCGCCGCGGCGCGCGCGCTGGCGGCACGTTGACCGAGCGGATTCGGATGGCCCGACCGCGCGCGCGTACGATATTTGCATTGTCTACAATCGAAGTGTCGCCTTGCTGACTCGGAAAATTAAAGTGAACCCTTAATGGTGACAGATTGGATTTTGAAGTTAAGATACTGTTTTATTTGTTTCCACAATCGAAATGTTGCTGTGCTGGCTCGGAAACTAAAGTGAACCCTTCATGGTGGCCGATTGGATTACGAAGTTCCCCACAATCGAAAGGTCGCCGCGCTGGCTGGGAAACTATAGTGAACAAGTAATGGTGACCGATTGGGTGTTGAAGTTAAGATACAATTTTCAGGGTTTCCACAAGGTACCGAAAAGTTGGCATGTTGGCCGTTAGCGGTGACGGTTTGGATTGGTTGGCATACGGTGTTTCTGTTTTCTATAATCGTAGGGTCACCATCTCTCGGCTTGGAAACTGAAGTCAACCCTTACTTGTGACCGATTAGACTTTGAAGTTGACATGCAATTTCTGTGAAGTTGTCATATGGGCTGGAATCTAAAAGTGAACCCTTAATGGTGGCCGATCGGATTTTGAAGTTATCGTGCGGTTTCTGCTCTCTACAATCGTAAAACCACCATTTTGCTTTGGGAAACTCAAGCGGGCACTTAATGGTGATCGATTCGATTTTGATTTTACTATAAACTTATACAATTGACTAATTGGGCTTGAAGTTCACATGCGATACTCCTGCTTCCCACTATCGTAAAATGTCACCCTCTTGGCTCGAAACCAAAGTGAACACTTCGTGGTGGCCGATTGGATTTTAAAATTTGTCATGCTATTTTCGGCTTTCTACAGTCGCGAAGTCGCCGTATCTTGGCTCCCCCCCCCCCCTCTTCTCCCTCCCCCCCCCCTCCCCCTCCAAGGAGGGGAGGGGCC
>CAUYUJ010018349.1:447530-641138 GCA_963575745.1 Prorocentrum cordatum | reverse complement strand
GACGAGGGGATGCTCAGAGGATTTCAAGGTACCGATACCGCTACCCTTGCCTCGTGTTCGCCTTTGTGGCCTCCTGGGAGGTCCTCGTCACAACAGCTGGGTTCACCTTGAAGTTCTGGTCAGAAACCCCGGGAGAGGTCCGGGGACTAGCGGTATGGGTACCTTTTGGTTTCGCCAGAAGCGTTCCCGCAAGGGGGCCAGCTGATACCCAACATAGTAGTTCGGGGGGGGCGATCCTGCAAGGGACTCTGCGGGGGTCAGAGGGTTTCCGAGGGTCTCTGGAGAAGGGCTGCCCACAAGAGGAGCTCAGGCAGAGATTAGACGAGGAGACATCGGTTCGGAACGCTCTAGGAACATTTTTGGACTGTCTGGAGCGGCCGCGGCGTACGATACATGTTCGGAAGCCGCCTAACGATCGCCGCGCAGGGAGAACCGCGGAACGTCGTCGGATTGAGCAGGCCTTTATATGATGCTCATTGCGGGAAAAGGGCCTGGGTGTTAAGCTTCAGCCGTTCTGGAACTCGCGCCCCTCCTCCCTGGATCCAGAAGTGTGTGGCCCCGAAATCTCTGAGTTTCGGCGCCCTCGCTTTGCAGTTGTGTCGTCGCTGGCGCTTCTAGACTTCAAGGTCGTAGCTGGCTCCGTCGGCGCCCTGGCCTTCGTAGAACTCGTGAGCGTCGCCGCCGCCTTCGTCGCCGCCCTCTCCGCCGCTGTCGTCGCCATCGTCGCCGTCTTCGTCGTCGTCGTCATCGTTGTCGTCGCGGCCATCGCCATCGCCGTCGTCGCCGCCGCCGCTGTTTTCTCAGACTTCGCCTAATCTCGCTTCGTGGAAGCCAGTGGCCCTCTACGAAGGGCTTATCATACGACTTGTTGGGGGACCCTTTGGGCAATTCGGAGGAAATCGACACTTACCCTTTCCCGTGAGGCCAGAAAATCATCGTCTCTTGAGCCCACCTTAGAGCACTGTGTTGATCCCCTCTTGAGCCCACCTTAGAGCCCTGTGGAGTCGAGAAGGTGATACGGTGAAAACAATGTTCGAGGTTGAAACTTCTCGTTCAAAACTTGACAACCCCTGTCGGAGGTATTCTTGGGAGGTTCGGGGGTCACCTCAACGCTGTCTTGGCAGACTCTTGGACAAACGCATGCTTTCCAACACACCTTGGGTCGTGCTGGCCACAGGTAGCCTCCAGCATAGCTCTCTTGGGGGTCGTCTTGGGACCCTCTAGGTGGCCTCTTGGGCCGCCTTAAGGCCATTTCGAAGGGTGTTGGGCCGCACTGAGCTGGCGGAAGCTTGAAAATTCGAGAATTCGAAGATCTGTCAAACATCACTCTGGAATCAGCAGTGTTGGGCCCTGCTGGGGTTCCTCTTGGTACCATCTCTTGGGCCGTCCTGTAGGCGTCTTATGGGCAATCTCTGGGCGGCCCTGGTTGCCTGCCTGGGCTCGCCCTGCTCGGCGGAGAACTTCTCAAAAAGCCCTTCCCCCTCTCTCCCCTTGTCTATCATTAAGTCGGCCCTGTCCCTCTACAGGAGGAATATCCTAAAATAGGAGAAACGTCGGGACTGCTTGATACTATTTTCGTGTGTGTGTGTGTGTGTGTGTGTTTGAGCATGTTTGGGGTATTTCCCTACCTAGGCTCTGCCTAGAAGGGTTCCTACCCTGTTCTCTTAAAGGGCCGGCAGTGGTCCTCGCCCCGGGCGGTTCCCCCAGGATCCGCCCCGCGGTTCCCCCAGTTATGTTCCCTTAGCTCAGCGTTGCTTATCTCATCTTAGCTTAGCTTACTTCATCTTAGCTTAGCGTGGCTTCATCTTAGCTCATGTTTTGTCTTAGCTTAGCTTACCTCCATCTTAGCTTCGCTGAGCTTTAGCATAGCAGAGCACAGCATAGCATATCATAACGTAGCATAGCATAACGCAGCATATCATATCATAGCATAGCCCAGCATAGCATAGCATAGCGCAGCATAGCATAGCAAAGCACAGCATAGCGCAGCACAGCACAGCACAGCATAGCACCGCGCAGCATAGCATAGCATAGCATACCAGATCATAGTATAGCATAGCAGTAAAGCAAAGGCAAAGCAAAGCAAACGCAACACCAAAGCAAAGGAAAGACAACACAAAAGCAATGTGCATAGCATAGCATAGCATAGCAACGAATGCTGGCTTCCTAGGGGCTCCAACTTCTAGGTAGGGTCGCACTGGGGTAATTTTGATTTGTCGTCCCGGATCCGCCTGTAGGAGGACATGCCCGACCTAAGTCTATCATGATTCCCCCCGTCTCTCATCAATAAAGCGAATGCTCGCACTGCGCTTCGTGCGGCCAGGGTTTGGCCTGGACCCCAAAGAAGAGGGAGACGAGTAGAGGGGGAACGGACACGCAAAAGGAGAGAGTCGGGTCAAGAGGGGTATACCGTTGTGCAGGTAAACAACGAGCTCGGACCTGCACGCTTCTATCATATTCCGATGGCCGACCGAGGATGTTAGCAAACGAGGGGCAGTGTGCCCCCCCATGGAAAAATAACAGCCACTGACTGGCAGCAGTGCTGAGCGAAAGATGGCATGCGTTCATGCCAAAGCCGGCTCTTCCCGCTGAGCCCGCAGCTGGATAGGTACTCCACTCGAGTCGAAGGGGCTCGACACCTCGGGACCGACGTTCGCAAGCGGGAACACAGGAGCCGACGCACAATCCTTGGTGTTATGGTGTTCCAACCTACTTGAGCCCTGATCGCCAGAATGAATTCCGAACACCAGAATAGTACCGAAACTCAAGGGTTTCCGTCCGACACGATTTCGACATTGTTTCGACACTTTTCCGTGTGCTCGAAATTATTTCTGGCATGTGGCCCTTACGTGCCACGAGGGCAACATGACCTTGGTGGTTCTTTCAGGGCGAGGCCTGGACATGTCAGGTGCACCCCCAAAAAAAGAGTGCCCCCCCAATCGGCGCGCATCCTCACGGCAGTCGAGAAGCTGCGCCGACGTTGTGGCGAGATTGTGTGGCAAAGCGCCGGCGCCGCTCGGGATGGCGGCCTCGGAGCGGGCCGCGCTGGAGGGCCGCAGCCTCGTGGGGACGCCCTCCGCAGAGAGGGGGGCTGGGCTCACAGGCCGCCCGCCTCTGCGTCCGGGACGCGCTGCGTCAACGAAGTGGGCAGTCCTCGGAGCAGCACGCGCCTGCGGGGCAGCTGGGTGAAGCAGTGGCGAGGCGTCCCGGCTGGCCCAGGGGCCCACCAAAGAATGCTCTAAGAAGCTCTCTTGTGGTTTGCAAGATGCGCTCTCAGAACATTTCTCGCTGAGATCGTCTTGGTTTAACACATCGGGCTGATGCTCTAGTATCATTGTTTGTGTTATTGGAACATGTTTTGGTTTCTAAGAATATTTTGTGGTAGGCCTATAGGAATGCGGGGATGGTCGGTCCCTGCTCAACTGGGGCAGTAGGCAATTTGCGGCCCCGTTTTGACGCCTGGCCCGTCGGGGCACTCCAGCATGCTGCTGGAGTGCCTGCAGAGGTGGTCCTCGAAGCAGCCAGCGCCTCGTAGCAGCAGTCCACCGTGCCAGGGACTTGCCGCAGCCACATCGAATCAGAAAACGTCTGCAGGGTAGCTGGGGTCGTGGGCAATCGGCAGCTCCGCGTGGATGCCCAGAACTTTGGAGCAGTCCAGCGTGGTTCTGGAATACCAGACAGGGTTTTCCCCGAAGCAGCCCGCGCCTGAGGGGCCGCCGGGGTCGTAGACGATCGTAAGCCTCGCGGTGATGCCAGGAATCTCGTAGTCGCCACACAAGCCCAGCGGGCACCTATGTCTTTCGAGGGATCAGAACTGCAGCGCGGGGCAGTCTTGGGAGAGACGCCGCCGGCCCGAGCTGTACGTACGGCTGGGGGCTGAGAGGACCGGGCCAGCCCGACTGAAACGGCCACGCCTCAGAATCACCCGAGACTGGAGCGAGGAGGGTGGATGGATTGTGGGCCGCCTGCTGCAGGCTGCAGGAGAGGAGGAGGAGGAGGAGCGATGAGGAATGAGGGAACAAGGAGAAGCATCTCCAAGAGGCAAACCTCTCGCTCCCTCTCTCCGGCCTTTTCTCCCCCCTCTTGGCGCATGTTCCTCTCTCCTCTCGCATGCTCTTGCCTTTGCCTCCTGCCCCTTCTCCAGCTCCTCCCCCGTCGTCCTCGTAATTAGCTTTTCCTCCTCTCGAGTCCCCCTCTCTCCTCATCCCCCCCCTAATCCTCTTCGTCCTCGTCCCCCTCCCTTTCCCCCCCTCCCTCCCCTCCTACACTTCCCCTCCCCCCTCCTCAAGGTGCTCATTTTCCTCCTCCTGT
The DNA here is from genome assembly GCA_963575745.1 of Prorocentrum cordatum. Lineage (NCBI taxonomy): Eukaryota > Dinophyceae > Prorocentrales > Prorocentraceae > Prorocentrum > Prorocentrum cordatum. Next base: position 636,827 of record CAUYUJ010018349.1, on the reverse strand, counting down.
TTTTGTTCCTCCTCCTCCCTCTCCTTCCTCCTATTGCTTTCTATGTCTCCTCCTCTGCACCCTTTTCCTTTATCCTAATTCTGGCCTCCTCTGCTCACTCATTCCTGCTGATTCCTCCGCCTCCTGCGCATCCTCCTTGCATCTTTCTGTATATTCTCCCCCTTTCCCTCCCTGTCTTGTGTTCCTTCTCGCTCCTCCATCCCCTCCCCAGTCTTTCCCTCTCCTCCTCCCCCTCCTCTTTTTCCTCCTCCCCCTCCTCTTCTTCCTCCTCCTCCTCCTCCTCTTACTCCTCCTCGTCCTCCTCCTAGCCCTCCCGCCCAGGAGTACCACACAATTGGGTAGGAGAGCTTCAGCACATCTGATACTTGATTTGCTTTCGGCCGGGATGGCGCCACGGCCAGCTCCCGCGCACCGCCATGCAGTGCTGTTTGCAGTGGAACTGCATGGCTGCCGCTGACGAGTTGCAAGCGGCGATCATTTCGGACGAACTCAAGCATGTCGACATCGAGGCATTGTCGCCGAGTGAGGAGAGGGCTGGTGAACAGGCCCTGGTCATCACGCACCTGCGGCACCATATTGCCTTGCGGAGTGGTTTTGTTCATGGTCGGTATATGAATCCATCGTGCGGGGTCACACTGCTGTCGCGTAAGAAAAAGTCTCGGAAGAAACACATCGTGGATTCCTCCTGTACTTCGGCAGCTTCAATGTCGCGTTGCGCTCCACCAGCTCCGGCTGGGGCGGTTCGACCATCTTCTGCCCCTGGCGCACTTCCCGCCGGGGCCGTCGTGCAGACGCGAGGGGAGGGAGTCCACAGATAATGCCCTTTTTCGACGATGTCGTGCCACCGTTGACTGCATGCGCAACTCTTCTGAGATATGTTTCACGCGGGCATGCGCCAGATGCGCATTTATTTTTCGATTCGGCTTGAGCGACCTTTTCGGCCTGAGAAGAATATCTGGGCAAGGACAAGTGCCCGTTCGATGTATTGTGTTTTGAGCGCACGGTCGTGGCGAACAAAGATGCGCGGGGGACCGGGTTCTGGATATTGCGAAGGCCTGACGGCCGGTGCCGCCGACCCTGTTCGCAATGCGCAGCAAGAGATTACGAGGTTGCTCAAGGTCGGCTTGGCTGGAGCCCAGGGGAAGAGGAGTCCCAGGGGGGGGCGTCGTATCTGACCCGGGGGGGGGTCGACACCCCCCCCCCCCTCCCGGCGGGGGAGGGATCAAAGGGAAGGGGCTTCCCTTCGACTCAATTACGAGGTTGCTCAAGGTCGGCTTGGCTGGAGCCCAGGGGAAGAGGAGTCCCAGGGGGGGCGTCGTATCTGACCCGGGGGGGGGGTCGACACCCCCCCCCCTCCCGGCGGGGGAGGGATCAAAGGGAAGGGGCTTCCCTTCGACTCAATTACGAGGTTGCTCAAGGTCGGCTTGGCTGGAGCCCAGGGGAAGAGGAGTCCAAGGGGGGGGCGTCGTATCTGACCCGGGGGGGGGGTCGACACCCCCCCCCCCTCCCGGCGGGGGAGGGATCAAAGGGAAGGGGCTTCCCTTCGACTCAATGACGAGGTTGCTCAAGGTCGGCTTGGCTGGAGCCCAGGGGAAGAGGAGACCCAGGGGGGGGAGTGTCTCTGACCGGGGGGGGGGTCGACCCCCCCCCCCCCATCCGGCGGGGAGGATCAATGGGAAGGCTCTTTCCTTTCGACCTCTAATTACGAGGTTGTCAGGTCGGCTTGGCTGGAGCCCAGGGGAAGAGGAGTCCCAGGGGGGGGCGTCGTATCTGACCCGGGGGGGGGGGTCGCTACCCCCCCCCCCTCCCGGCGGGGGAGGGATGAAAGGGAAGGGGCTTCCCTTCGACTCAATTACGAGGTTGCTCAAGGTCGGCTTGGCTGGAGCCCAGGGGAAGAGGAGTCCCAGGGGGGGGCGTCGTATCTGACCCGGGAGGGGGGGTCGCTACCCCCCCCCCCCCTCCCGGCGGGGGAGGGATCAAAGGGAAGGGGCTTCCCTTCGACTCAATTACGAGGTTGCTCATGGTCGGCTTGGCTGGAGCCCAGGGGAAGAGGTCTCCCAGGCGGGGGGCGTAGTATCGGACCGGGGGGGGGTCGGACACCCCCCCCCCCTCCGGGGGGGGGGGATCAAAGGGAAGGGGTTTCCCTTTCGAAACTCAATTACGAGAGTTTGCTCAAGGTCGGCCTTGGCTGGAGCCCAGGGGAAGAGACCCAGATCAACCGCGACCGAAAATTTCCGGTCGCGGGACAGAGCGGCCGGGTACGACTGGAATCCCGAAATCTCAGAAAATATCCGGTAACGGGCATTCGTTGAGCATGCTCGATGTAACAATGAAATCCGGTCGCGCGCTACCGAAATTGGTTTCGGCGCTACCGAAAAATACCGGTAGTGCGCGACCGATTTTGCATGCAGCGCTACCGCCGCTCTACCGATTTTCGATGATGGTTGTGATGATGATGATGATGATGATGATGATCATGATCATGATGATGATGATGATGACTACTGCGATGGCGGTTGTGGTGATGATGATGATGATGATGACGGTGATGGTAATGATGATGATGACGGTGTTGATGGTGATGATGATGACGACTAGTGCGATGGCGATAATGGTGATGATGAGTATGATGGTGACGGTGATGACGATGATGCTGTTGTTGGTGGTGATGATTATGGTGATGTCGATGATGGCGATGATGCTGACGAGCACGATGGTGGATTTGATGATGACAGTGGTGAACACCCTCGTCATCATCGATCATCGGCCACTCATCATCATCATCACCATCATCATCACCATCATCATCATCATCATCATCATCATCATTGTCGGCCGCATCATCATCGATTCGGTCCCGAGCCCCTTTTAGGGGGTTTTCGGCGCGCTCGGCCGCAGGGGCGACGAGCTCGCCATGGCGGCCCAGAGGTGCCAGGGGGCGAGGATAGGAAGAGGAGGGAGGGTGGGGAGCTGCAGGAGCAGCAAGGAGTAGGACGGAGGAGAAAGGGAAAAAGAGGATGATGAAGAGGGAGGGGAGGGTGAAGAGGAGGAAGGGCCGTCGGCGGTGGTCCGATTGGGGGAAATCGGAGGAGGAGGAGGAAGAGGAGGAGGAGAAGGGGGAAAGGGAGGAGAAGGAATGGAGAGGATGAGAAGGAGGAGGAGGAGAGGGGGAGATGGAATGGAGAGGAGGAATGGAGAGGAGGAGAAGGAATGGAGAGGGGGAGATGGAGGAGGAGGAGGAGGAGAGGCAAGATGAGGAGGATAAAGAGAAGGAAGAGGAGGAGGAGGAGGAGGAGGAGGTGGAGGAGGGATTCCCCTCGCCCTCCCCCCACCTCCCCCTGCCGACAGGTGCGAGGTGAGGAAGTTGGCCCTGCCTTTCAAGCAGCGCGTGCAATTCACGATGCCGCGGCCTTATCCTGCCCCTCACCCTTATCACTCAGGAGGAGGAGGGGGAAAGGGAGGAGAAGGAATGGAGAGGGGGAGATGGAGGAGGAGGAGGAGGAGAGGCAGGATGAGGAGGATAAAGAGAAGGAAGAGGAGGAGGAGGCGACGAGGATGGGGGTGCGGATGACGACGAAGATGGGGATGATGTTGAGGAGGATTACGATGAGGATGACGACGAGGGAGTGGGGAGATCAGATGACGATGCCGATGAGGATGACGATGGGACGGCCTAGGCCCAGCAACGACGACATCATCTACTACCCCATCGACGACCACAACGACATGGAGCGAAGGACACGCGGGGCGGGTCCGCACTGCTGGAGGTGAGGAGGATCACGGTGTAGGGGACGAAGCGGGATATGTAGGAGGGAGGATGATTAAGAGAGGATGATGATAATAACGATGGTGAAGGCGATGATGTTACTGATGATTATAATGATGATGATGAGGAGGAGGAGGAAACTTGTTCGTGTGGGAACATATCGCGCCACATAAACCTACCTACATAGGTTGCACCACATAGGTTGCACCACATAGGTTGCACCACATAGACTCAACCACATCGATTGCACCAGATAATTTGCACCACATGGCTTGCGCCACATAGATTGCACCACGTAGGTTGCTAGAAACACACTGTTTGGGGTCCACGCTGGTTACGTCCTCAGAGTTTGATGTGCTTCAAACCCGTTTCACACATTATACGCATCATCTTGAGATTTCGATTATTTCGATTTGCAACATCTTCAGATTCCGAATCCTTCTCGCATCGTTCAAATCATTTTTGTTGTTATTTCGATTATCTTGAGATGTCGAGGTTCTTTCCTTGAAATGCCTTATCCTTCGAACATTTTGAATTCAGAATCCTTTTCTTGAGCTGCTGTTGTCATGCGTCGAATCCTTTTCGGTGATCTCGAACCCTTCCGTAGCCATTTAGGCTCACCCGCGCGGCGGCGCCCGCGCGATGTCGACGCCGGACGCGCTGCCGAAGAAGCGCCCAGCCCCGCGCGCGGGGGCCCGCGAGTCCGCCGCCTCCGCCGACGGCCAGTCCGCCGCCTCCGCCGACGGCCAGTCCGACGCCAAGCCCGACGGCCAGTCCGACGCCAAGCCCGACGGCCAGTCCGCCGCCTCCGCCGACGGCCAGTCCGACGCCAAGCCCGACGGCCAGTCCGACGCCAAGCCCGACGGCCAGTCCGACGCCAAGCCCGACGGCCAGTCCGCCGCCTCCGCCGACGGCCAGTCCGACGCGAAGCCCCACGGCCAGTCCGACGCGAAGCCCCACGGCCAGTCCGACGCGGCGCCCCACGGCCAGTCCGACCCCGAGCCCGACGGCCAGTCCGACGCCGAGCCCGACGGCCAGCCCCCGCTCGCCAAGCCGAGGCCTTGGGTTCGCCATCCGCCGCCGCCGCCTCCGCCGACGGCGTCATGGCCGCCAGCGCCACCGCCAGCACCGCGGCCGCCAGCGCCGCCAGCACCATGGCCGCCAGCACCGCCACCACCAGTCATCCCAGCGAAAGCGCGGCCGGGGCGGGCGGTGGGCGGGGACCCCGTGTGGCCTGGGGTGGACGAGCAGGCCTTGGACGGGGACCCCGTGTGGCCTGGGGTCGAGTGGGAGGTCAACGAGGAGGAGGTCGAGAGCATCGTGGACAGCGACGACTCGCGCAACCACATGCCGATGACTCCCGTCACGCCGACCCCGTGAAAAATCATTATCCTCTTCCTCCTCCCATCGTCATCGTGGACCTCCTCCTCCTCCTCCTCCTCCTCCTCCTCCTCATCATCATCATCATCGTCATCGCCCTCACATGCCAGCATATCGACCTGCTCCTCCTCGGCCTCGTCATCGTCCACCTCCTCCACCTCGACCTCGAGGACCTCCTCCTCCTCCTCCTCCTCCTCGACCTCGCCATTGTCGTCGCCGTCCTCCTCCTCCTCCTCCTCGTCATCGTCGACGTCCTCCTCCTCCCCCTCCTCATGCTGGTTGGGAGTGGATAGGAGGTGGGGGCAGAAACGGAGACGACGACGAGGACGAGGACGACGACGACTGCAGGCTCTTGGATGATGGTTGGGATCTCGTGGGAGGACGCTGGGGGGGTCTCTTGGGGCAGTTTTGTTGCGGGTCCATTTCCACTTTTCCAGCCTCCCCTTCGGCATCTTTCATTCCCCAGCTTTCCCCCCCGCCCCTCGCCCTTCCTCTGCGCCCCCCTCCCCAGTCGGGGGGATAGGAGGAGAAGGGGGAGGATGATAATAATGAGGGTAAGGAGTAGGAGGAGGAGGATGAGGAGGAGGAGGAGGAGGAGGAGGAGGATAGCGAGAAGCACGTTGGTGATAGTGAGAGGGATGTCAAGAGAGCTTAGGGGGGGGGAATGGGGATGGAGCCCCCGCAGGAGCAAGCGCAAGCCAACGTCGATCGAGCGCTTCATCCACAAGAGGAAGATCAGCTTCGCCCACTTTACCCCCCCACAAGCAGTGGCACCTCCTCACCAAGTTGCAGCGTGCCCGCGAATTTCAAGGGCAGAGGACTCCTGGCCATAGTCCTTTGTGAAGGGGGTCAGGGGGGAGAGGAGGACGATATGTTTTGTCATGGTGGAGGGCTCATGTTTCCCGTTTCCCTACCATATACCTCAGATTCCACAGTCTTCCCCCTGACCCCCTTCCCCCGACCTCATATCCCCTTAATATTCATTTGTCATTCTGATCCCCTTTCCTCCCCTCTCCCCCTCCGTCGCCGGCGTCGTGGCCCTCGGGCCCCAGTCCGTTTCTGGATTCATCTGCCCTTTTCGTAGGAAGGCTTTTCGGAGAGCTGAGGCGAAGCCCGCCTCCATGGGATTCTGCCCAGCGTGCTCGGCGATCCAAGACGTCTGCCCCGTGTGTACACATAGGATCAGATGCGCGTTTCAGCCTGACCGCGGATGTGACTCTTCGGATTCTGATTGAACGAACGCCCCTCATTGTCATCTCTCGCCCCGTCTCTTTCCCTCTTCGACGGTGTGCTGTGCAATGTATGCTATGCCATACGCATCTATGTAGCAAGAACATGCGATACGCCTCCCCCGAGTTTGCGCGCGTGGACATCGATCTACGGATGTATTTGATTGCTGCATTGCACGCGTTGCATTGCGGTCTTTGCGTGGAAACATGTTGCAACCGAATATTATATATATTACACGTTTGTGCAGCTCAATGCGATGATTGTGGCATTATATAGTTCAACATGTAGTCGCGCAATCTCTGGTGGAGCATCATTTTGAGGTCGTTCATTTGGGGTGCAACATCTTGATATTGTCCCGTCAAGTGCAACTTCTTGAGATTGTTCATTCACGTGTATTTGTGCGTCAAGCCATTGTTGTTTTTGTTGCCTGGACCCTCGGCATTCAGAGCCGCGACGGGGGCGAACGTTGAGATTCTGACCGCCGCCTTCGAGAGGCACCTGAAGTCAGCGGGCGCCAAGAACGCGTTCCGGCTTGCATCGCGCGAGCACTTGACCAAGGACCGAGCCGTTCACGGGAGGAGCCTGCACCAGATGGCTAAGCTGGTGTTTGTTTTTTTTTTGGTTCACTTCATGCCTTTCGCGCGTTCGATCGCCCCCGCTTACCTCTCCGCCCTCCCTCCTCTCTCGCTTTCCCCCTCCTGTCCGCGCCTCGCCGACAGCCTTTCCTCCTCCGCACCCCCCGCGCAGGGCAGGGTTGGCCGCCATGGGGAGATGGGGGGTGGAGGTCCAGGATGGCGGGGGAGACCGAGTGGCAGGAGGGCAAGGCGGAGGATGAGCGCGAGGAGCGGAGGGAGGAGCAGAGCAGGAAGGGGGAGGGAGGAGGGGCTTCTCTTCCAGGTGGAGGTGCTCCTGGACGCCTGCCCTTCCGCGGAGTGCCACTTCACGACGATGAGGTCCGCGCTCGTTCCCGTGATTACGAAGCGCCCAGGGCGCAATCGAGGTTCGAGGCCCGAAGTTCGAGGATGGGAGAACGAGAAGGAGGGGGGGGATGGCGGAGGAGGAGGAGAAGGAGGGGAAGGATCAATAGCAGGATGAACAGTGGGACTGACGAGATGGCATCAACGAGAGATCTCGTTGACAGACGTCAGATCTGACGTTCGACAAACGTTTGACAAACGTTTGGCAAACGTCATATCTGACGTTCGGCAAACGTTTGACAAACGTCAGATCTTACGTTTATCAAACGTTTAACAAACGTCAGATCTTACGTTTATCAAACGTTTGACAAACGTCAGATCTGACGTTTGGTCAGACGTCATATTTTTACGGGTATGTCACGTTTGTCAAACGTACGCTACCCTTTGTTGTTGTTGTGTGTTTTGTTTGTTTGTGTTAATGTTTGGTGTTGTTTTTGTTTGTGTGCTTTGTTTTTTGTTGTTTATGTTTTGTCTTGGTTATTTTTGTGTATGTTTTGGTGATTCTTTTTGTTTGTTATGTCTTTTTTGATTTTGTGTTGTTGTTTCCAGCCCCGAGCGCCCCAGGTATCCGAGGTGCACCGCAGAGGATCCGTCCAAGACTCCCTTCCAGCGCGCGGGCTCGCTGGCGGACAAACTCACGACAGTGTTAAAACACTTGCGCCGCATCAGGGACAATGATGTTCGCCTCCGCCAGGACCGAGCCCGCGGGGGGGGGGGTGAGGATGATGGGGAAGGGGGGCGAGGAAGAGGGAGCTGGAGGGGAAGTCAGGGGGGGCGCAGTGGGGGAGGGAATCGAGGCCGTCTCGAAAGCGTCTGGAACCGTCTTGTGCCATTCAGGGCCGCATCGGTAGCATCGTGGCTGTCTTGGTAGCCGTCTTGGAGGCCATCTTGGCCATCAGGCCCGTGGAAGGGCCTCCTCCACCCCTCCTCCCCAGCCCGCTCGCCGAACCCTCGCCCCGAGCCCAGGCGGTTCGAGATCTGGAGCCGCGCGAGAAGGACAGCATCAATTTCTTCTTGCACAAGATGGGCAGCTCCAACCACGCGTCCGAGGCGGCTCGGGGGCTGGGCGATGGGGCGAGTGGGAGGGGGGGGGAATCGTCGAACGACGGACTTGCTCCTCCTTCTTGATGTTTCTTCTTCTCCTCCTTTTCCTCTTCCTCCTCCTCCTCCTCCTCCCCATCCGCTGATCGCGTTGCTGCTCGCAGTTTCTGTCGCCTCGGTCTCGGCCGCGGCCTCTTCCCCCCCCGCCCTTCCTCCTGCCCCGCCGCTCCGAGGCTGGCGACGACGAGGGCGAGGGCGACGAGGGCCAGGACGAGCCCCTGCCGATCGCGGACACGACCTTGTCAGACGCCTCGCTGAAGGCGCCCGCTTGCTGTTTCGTTTGCTCGTTCTCTCAATGGTTATTCCCATCATTCTTTCTCTCTCTCTCTATAGATTTATCCTTCCCCCTCTCGCTCTCTCTCTCTCTCTCTCTCTCTCTCCGCCCAGAGGTTCTCATTACTTGGTCCTCTATCGCATCTATATTCAGCAGGTATCTTCAATCCTCGGCCCTCACTGTTTGTTTCTCTCTCTCTCTCTCTCTCTCACTCACTCGCTCTCTCTCTCTCTCTCTCTATCTGTCTATTCAGAGGCCCCCGCTACGGCGGGGGCTCCGGACGAGGGCCCTAATTCTCGGGGCCCAGACCCCTGGCACCCTTTCTTGTTTCAAGGCGGGGAGTGTGGCTCGCGACTGGTGTTCCTGCGATTGGCCCGATGTGTGAATATATTGGTTACTTTTCTTATCTTGTTACGTTGCATAGATCTTATATAAATGTCTCTGTGATTGTTACATGTGATTGTATATTGTTACATATGATCTTATATAAATGTCTCTGTTCCCTGATGGTTGCCCCCCCATACAAATCATCTGAGCCCCCCCTCTCATCCGTAGCCATTTGGGCTGAAGCGATTTCGGCGCTTCACTTGCGCCGCGGCGTCGTCGGCCCCAGCAGGCCGCCTGAGGCGCCGCCATGGGCAAGACCATCGAGGCCTTGGCAGCGCTTTTTTTCTTGCCTAAGCGCTGGCGCCAGCTGCAGCAGTGCCGTCACAGCAACATGATGTTGATGTTCATCGAGTGGTTGCTCCCCGTCCTGCCTTTCCTGGACACTCCCGATCCAGACAAGCCGCCGTTGAGGTTCGTGGAGATCGCGCCCGCGGCCAGCTCTATCACCACGGAATGTCGCGCGTGTGGCCAGTCTTTGACGTGCCCGCACTTGTCGCACGATGATTTCGACATCACCACGGACGCGGGGTACACGCGCCTAGTCCAGATCGCCTTGCGCCTCGAGAGCGGGGCTTTCGTGTGGTTCAAGTTGCCCGACGACACGTGGATGAGCTGGCAGACGGAGTTTCAGCGCAAGCCAAACCGTTTGGGGAACATCGAAATGGAGAAGGTCAAGGTGGAGAACTTGAGGATCCAGCGGGGCTGCGTCCTGTCCACTCTCCTCTGGCTGCGCGGGGCGCCACAGGGTGAAACATCGGGGGCGGGGGTCTTTGGAAATTGGTTCGGGGTCCATCGTCCTGTGTTCCACGTTGATTTCGGCGTCTTGTGCATTTTCCTTGGTTTTGGACATTTTTTCGGGGTGCCCCGTGCAAGCTCTGTGGCGCTGCCGCCAGGTGCATTCGGCTTGGGAGTTCCCGACGTTGTCGTTCGCTCCCAAGGCGCCGTATTTCGAGATGATCAGAAAGCTGACCATGGTTGGCAAATTCCCCGTTACCCGCCCCAATATGTCCTCCGCCCTGCAGCGTTACTACATTTATTGTACCAGCCACCAGATTAAGCGCATGCAAGGGAACATGCAGATGCACAACAAAATCCCCGCCTACAACAATTTCAAGACATTCGCCGAGGACATCGCGACGGTGGTGTCGGCCACCTTCGCTCAAGACCCTCCTGAAGGCGACATTGAAGCAACGTTTGGCTGGAGGCAGGATACCTCCTTTGCTTTCCTCCAACTCGTCCTCCAATAGTTTTCCCCCCGCTCATCCCTTCTCTCCCGATCCCCTCCTCTCCGCTCAGGGTCAGCTCTGCAGGGAAGATCGAGAAGAGCCAGCAGGACAGTCCCAGCGAGAGCCCCGTGAAGTCGACCGAGGGCTCCGCGGAGAAGCGCCGTCGCGTCTTGCACAAGTCGCAAGATATCGAGATGGCGTTTTCGGTTTCGTCGGGGTCGTCGCCTGAGCCTACGGCTTCTCCTGCGCCTACGCCCCCCGCGCCTAGGGCCCCTGCGTCCCCCGCGCCTACGTCTTCCGCGTCGTCGACGGCTGCGCCATCGGCAGCTGGGCTTACCTCGACTATGCCGACCCCGTCGACGGCGTCGAGGTCGTCGAGGCCGCCAGCCGCGGAGGACCCCGCGGACTGGTCCAACAGGGAGCTGATGATGCTCGCTCGCCTCATCAAGTACGACGGCAATTGAGCTGGCGCGCATTTGGCGTTTGGCGCGTAGACCTCCTGTCGATAGTTCGTCTTCTCGCCCTCTAGTCCCTCCTCCTCCCCCGCCTGCTTCCCCCCCCCTCGCATCCATGGGCTCCCCCCCTCCTCCTCCTCCGCCTCCTCCTCTTCCGCCCCCTCCAACTCCTCGCCCCGCATCTCCGCGCTCTGCTTCTTCGTCAGAGGAATTAAATTCGAGTATATGATGAGGGAGGAGAAGGAGGAGGAGCGGACGGATTGCCGACGCTAAGCTGCCAAGCAGGGGGTGCGACGCAGTCGCGGGGCTCGACTGCGTTTAGTGTTGCAGCTGACCCATGATTCATTTGCCGCGCTGAGATTTGCCAGTGAAAACACAACCATAGTCAGCGTCGCTTGATGGTTGAGTTGTTTGCCTGCTCACACGCACGCTCTCTCTCTCTCAGTTTGCAGTAGAAAGCGCAGAGGGAGGGAAGCGAAGAGGAAAACGATGAGGAGCAGAGGGAGGAAAACGGTGATGAGGAGCAGTAGAAAACGATGCAGATTCTAAACATGAAGCCATCCCTATTCACGACTATGGAGGCTCGGGGAGGCTGGAGGAGGCTCAGGGAAGCATCAGGAGGAGGAGGACGAGGAGGATGAGAAGGAGGAGGCGAAGGAGGATAAGGGTGAGGAGGAGGAGGAGGAGGAGCTTGTGGGCGGTATGGAGACACTCTCATGCGCCATGGTTGCATCATGCATGTTATCCTTTCGCGAGGCCATCATGCGAGCGATCAAGCACGTCGACGACGCTCCTGCCACGCCGGACCCGAAGCGCAGCAAGGTCGACGACGACGACGACGACGAGGACAAGCTGCTGAGCATCGCCAAAGGCACCAAGCCCATTCCAGGGTCCAAGAAGGTGCTCAAGGATCTGCGCCATTTGGCTGCGTTTCCAAATATGGGGGCGGGCAGCGAGCGAGGGGCAGCGGCAGCGAGGGCAGACGGGTTAGGGAGGATGAGGTGGATAAGACAGGCGATGACGAGGACGAAAGCGAAGGTCCATGTATAGTTTCGCTTGACGTGTGTATATTGGGTTTGTGTCGTTTGCATCAGAGCTTATGACGTTTGATGTTATACTTGCTTGGCGCGATTTTCAGTAGTGTGCACATAAACAGAAGGCGCGTTTCTCCAGGCGACCATCAAGGCTGCCAAGAAGCAGCACTCCGACTCCATCAGCGCCGAATGCTTGATCAGGACTTCGCCGCACAAAAAGCTCGGGTCTTTGCGTGCGGCATACGCGAAGGACAAGAGCTACATCGTCTCGGAGGACAAGAAGTCTGGGAAAGCGCCCCTCTTCGTGGAGTTCGTCAGCAAAAAGTTTGCTGACCACGCCAAGCTCGCGTCCAAGCTGATGAAGATCGCCAGCGAGAAGGCGTACACTAAGGACCAGGCGCGTGAGTGGCGCGACAATCAGATCGGCCACTAGGCTGAGGATGAGGGGAATGAGGGTGAGGAGGACGAGGAGGAGTATGAGGAGGAGCGAGGGGCGGTTGACGACAGTAGCGCGGGGCTGCCCAGCGCAGGGGCGTTAGGGGAATATCGCCCGTTGACGGGTGCTGGCAGCCTTCGTTCTGATCGACTGCGTCTAGTGTTGCAGCTGGTTCGTGATTCATTTGCCACGCTGAGATTTGCAAGTGAAAATGTACGTATGTTCGGCGTCGCTTGATGGTTGACATGTTTGCCTGCTCACAATTGCGATTATCCAGCGGTCGTTGATAGTAGGCATTCTTGAACCCCCTGATCCCGATATATTTCGAACGCCTTCCTATTTCAACAATCGATAGTCCTAGATGCTGTTTGATCATCGTTGAGCAGGCCTCAACCACATATAATTGCCCTGTCGTTCCACTTCATGTTCCTGTCTAAGTATTATGGCAGCTTGGTATTGCACAACGTTCTGCCGCCATATATATGATTATAATGTTATGAAGTGCATGTCCTGTCAACTGAAATATGAGCAGGGCGTCAATGCGATGGCATTCAATAACGCAATAATTTGAAACAGTATAACATTGCTAATAAATAATACGGGCTCTAATACTAATGCAAACATAACTCATTCTATAGACCAGGTTTGTTTCAACCACGCAACAAACAACTGTGTAATCAGAAATACATGATACTTGCAGAAGTCGAGATGATATTGGCAATATTCAGCGTATATTATGATGTAGCAATGGCATGATTACAGCATATATTTGAAATAAGTACGTACGATATTGTGAATTAAAAAACATTGTATATAAAAGTATTGTATTTGTGTTGAATTAATGTAATCGAATAATATCTTGCGTTTGCAGTGTATCTTACGTTTATCTTACGTTTTACAAACGTAAGATGAATATCTTACGTTTGTCTTACGTTTGGCAAACGTAAGACGAAATCGTCTTACGTTTGCCAAACGTAAGACAAACGTAAGATATCGATCTTACGTTTGCAAAACGTAAGATAAACGTAAGATCTTGAGTGTTTTTTTTTCGGTTAATTTATTTTTATGATTAAAAACCATAGACAACACCTTCATATATATTTAAAACCACACAATATAATATTGATCAAATAAGTATGTTGTGATATAATGGACACTTAATGCATATACTAGTATATATATATTGAACATACGACGTATTTACATGTACAAGTTGTGCAACACAGTGTTTACATTATCATTTTTTCGTGTCAAATTGGTGGGACTACTGACAATTATGTTGCTTCGTTATTGTTGAGGTTATTGTATGTGGTGTGGCTCGACATGTTCGTTTTCGTTGACCTCTAGATATTTGACTCAATGGTACTTGTTAATCCTATCGCATCGCCTACACATTTACACGTGTTCTATCATCCACGCAGAGACACGCAAATTGTGGCGTGAACTTTGCGACACAATATGTCCATCTGAACATTACCTTATTAATCATATCACATGGCTCGTCCTCGCGGCAAGGCGGGAAACGTTTCGGCATCGTCTTGCGATTCCACTCCCAGCCTCGCTCGCGGCGCCATGGCGACGAAGGGCAAGGGCGCGAAAGGCAAGGGCGCTGTCATTAAGAAGTCGTTGAAGGCGAAGGCGGCAGGGAAGGCCAAGGCTGCGGCCAAGAGGCCTGCCGCGGCTACCACAGGTTGCCTCGCCATCGTTCCAGCTGATAAAAAAGGGACTCGCCGAGAGCAAACAGACAACCCCGCCATAATTCAAGTCGATATGCACGGGGGCTTGCGCTGGCTTTCCTGTATTTTTAATTGGGGGTCCTGCTCAGCGCTATCAGCCCCCTCATCCCCGTGAACATGGCATTTGTTTATATCCCCATCCCCCCCCCCCCCCGCTTGCGCCCAGTGCCTCCCTGGCCACCGCCTCAGGATTGCGAGGACCAACCTGCTGGAGGAGGCGAAGGGCTTGGACTTCGACGGCAGGGTCGAGCTCTTCAAGGCCCGCTTTGTTTCATGTTGAATCAGCATTGTGACATGTGTATCCTCCTCGATATTTGAAATGTTTGCAGCCACCCCTCGCAGTGTTTCAACCTCCCCCTCACCATGTTGCATCAGTTCACTTGTCTCACGTTGTAGCTTTGTCAGCATCATTTGCCGATGTACAAATTCCTGCGGAGGCGAAGGGCGACGTCAACGACCCCTCCTCGTTCCGCGCGCTCTTCTCGAAGGATGAGATTTCCGCGCTGTACGGGAGGTTCGGCACGTCGAGGCAGCAGAATGCAGATGCGGAGACGGCTTACGAGGAGGCCCGCGGCTTCGGATATCTGTTTCAATTGTCGCATTTTACAGCGTGTATTTCGCCTCCACCCCTCTAAATTGTTTGCTCCGCTTCTCTTCCCACTCTCATGTTCTCTCTCCATGTCTTCAGGTTCCAATCCAGCGTCCCATGAATTAACCCGTTCCTCTCCAGCTCCCCCTGCCCACTCCCCAGCTTCCTCTGCGAGCCAGGCTGGCAAGGTGGGCGCTGGGAAGGTGAACGTTGCCAAGCAGAAGTTGCTGATGGCCTGGATACAGGCTTGCGCCCCCTCACTGTCTTAGTGCGTTTCCCTGGCCCGCCGACAATGTATCGCCGCTCTTTCTGGAGCGGATGGTTTCTTTATTTGTGTTGTTCACGAGTCTAGCATTTAATCTGATATGAATGCAATTTCCTTGGCATGGCTGGGGTGCAGTACGTGCAATTATGCTGTATATTTACATGCGTACAAGCGTACACGCACATACCTGCATTTGCGTGCATGTATATATACACCGTAGGAAAGAGATGAGAGCGAGAGAGAGAGAGAGAGAGATCACCACGCGTATGTTTGTATGACATTATATATGCTGCATACATCTTGGCACGTATGGATGCTCGCGCACATCTGGAAAACTAAAAAAAACATTGTGACAATATCTAGAGGACCCCAAGATGGAGAACACATTTTGGCAGATGTGCACTGAGATCGGCTTCAAGCACGGCTTTCGCCAGAAGAAGCATTGGGAGCCCTGGAAGTTCTTTTGTGACAAATACGGGGAGGAGGAGGCGCAGGGGATGCTGGGCGACGGGAAGCTCGAAGTGACGGATGATGGGATAGCGCCGCCGAATCGTCGCAATGTCACGAAGTGTTGGGACTTTGAATTGTCTCGTCGTGGCGCGCAGAGATGTCTCGTCGGGCGCGCCGAAATGTCGGGGCCGCGGATGAGGGATGAGGAGGGATGAGGAGGGTGGGAGGGAGGAGCGCGGAGTTGCGCGCAGGAAATTCTCGTCGGTGCGATTGCATCTGTAGTGAGATACATCGTTTGGCAGGGTCTCGTCGTCGCTGTCCTGAGATCATCCAACCCCCTGAGATCTTCTGATCAATTTCCGCGTCGACCTCCTCCTCCCCGCCGTCGTCGTCATATCAATTTCCGCGTCGACCTCCTCCTCTCCCCCGTCGTCGTCATTGCCGCCAGGCCCCCTCTCCTCATCAACGCAATAATACAATTTCGCCCAGTCGAAGCGGAACCCTCGCAATAAGAAGCGCTTCTTGTACTTGGAGGTCGACGAGACGGAGGAGAAGGAGCTCAGCCGGAAGAAGACGACCAAGGCGAAGGGCCAGAAGGAGCTGACTGGTGGTGAGTACAGCTGGCTCACGAAGGCGATGACGAGGGGCAAGGTGGCGGCCATCGCAGACGGAACCCATTTATAACCCTCCCGCAGCATCTTCTGTGTTATTGTGTGTTTGCTACTATCGCAGCGGTTGCTATCAACTATCTGGTTATTATTGTTTAGCTATATTGCCGTGGCTGTCATAGAAAATCCTCTTTATGATTCAGACGATGGCGATGTAGCATTGTTTCCCAGACGTGACTCGGATATCATATTCTTGCATTATCATAATGGTGTTTCTGCATTGTCTTCTGTGCCACTGCCAAAGAACGGCTGTCCGATCAGCCGACTTCGACACTCTGGGGCACGAGCGCAGCGACCCTGAGTCGGAGGAGGCCCCCTTGCTGCAGGGGACTGCGCGGGGCGGCCGCGGTCGCGGCCGCGGTCGCGGCGCCAGTCGCGGCGCTGGCGGCGGCGCTGGCGGCGGCGCTGGCGGCGGCGCTGGTGGCGGCGCTGCTCGCGGCGCTGGGAAGGATTGTGCGGGGCCCAATGATATGCGCCACCGCCGCCTCCCTCGCCCTCCCCTCCTCCTCCCTCCTCTTCGTCTCCTCTCTCCTTGGAGACGACGACGGGATGGAGGTGGCGGTGGTGCATCTATATTTGTGGGCCCCTCGCATTGCTTGCAATGGGGGGGGAGAGCGAGAGAGAGAAAGAGAGAGAGAGAGAGAGAGAGAGAGAGAGAGAGAGAGAGAGAGAGAGAGAGAGCGTGTCTGCGCATGAAAACAAAACGGTAGATAAGGACAAGAAGTTCGAGAGCTTGGCCAAGCCGCTCTTGGAGGTCAAGAAGGAGGACATGAGCACGCTGGAGGACGCCACCGAGCTGGCGAAGGAGTTCGCTGCAGCGGCTTCGGCCGAATGGGCGCGTCAATTGTCCCGCTTGCACCGCCCTCCCCTAACTGGTGAGATGCGTGCAGAACCGTGTGTATGTGCGTGTGTGTGAGCGTGTGTGTGGGTGTGTGTGTGTGTGTGCGTGTGTGTGGAGCTTGCTGGCGCATGTGTGTGTTCTTGTGTATGTATGCGTGGTTGCATGTCTGTGCGTGCGTGCGTGCTTATGTTTTGTGTTCGTGTCTGTGAGTTCCTTTTTGCTATCGTAAGTTCTTATTTGAATATTTATCAACGCAAGTTATGATTGTACACATATACATATAGACGTGCAAACGCAACATGCGCGCATAATTGGATGGGTGTACTTGCTTGTTTGTACGTGTGTGACGCTTGACAGACGTTTGATAGACATAACTGTCTGCGTGAAATTCTCAGCATGTAAGACACGCGCATGCCTTTACTCTCATGTGCCCAGGTTGGCGCCAAGATCATGGTGAAGGAGATGACCGCGTACAACTGTTCCTTGAACCTGAAGGGCAAGGAGGCCTGCTGGCCTCGGGGCTCTCCGCGGATTCTCATCGCCGTTGTTTCATTCTCATGAGTGCATTCTCAGTAGTGCATTATGTTTCATTTTCTTCGGTGGGTTTCGTGAATCTTCATTTGTTATGTTAGCATATGTCCATATTGTTAGTGCAATATTTCTCATAAGCTTGATTATGATGTGTTCGTTCTCTTACATTGTTTGCATGTCCCATTGTTTGCGTTATTGTAGTCTTATAATTTGCATCCCCCTGACGGAACTCCCCCCCTGTCTTTTGTTGCAATGCATTCCTCATTCTGCTTCCCTGTCGCATCCCCCGACCCCCCCCCTCCGCGCTAGCCCGCTGCGCCCCCGCGGCGATGCCCCGAGGTGCTGGGCCAGATGAGGGCGGCCCTCCAGGAAATCGAGAACCTCCAGATGGCCACGACCCCCAGCCTCGCCGCGTTCCAGAAAGCCTTCAAGAACAGCACAAAGGTTTTCAAGGCGGCGTTGGCGCTTCCGCTCATGAAGGGCAAGTAGGTAGGGGCTGGCTCCGCGTTTTGAATGAGGTCGAACCTATTTGTCGCCCAGGTTGTGCCAGCTTCCTGCGAACGCATTTCACGCTGAAGCTTCCACTTATAAGTTTTGAGTCCCAAATGTCATATGGCTTGTTTTACCACGTACCCGCTTACATGGACCCCTTGAAACCGTTTCTGCGTTCAAGGTAGCTTTGCATTCCTGCGCGGTTGCCACTTTGCCGCGACGAGTGCTTTGGCGCAGAGGGTTGCGCCGCGTTTGCTAAAATATTTAGGCCCCGCCATTCTCCCCCAATTCCACAGCGTGGAATCGTTCCCTCGCCGTGCAGCCACTGCCCCCCAAGCCTCGCGATTGGGCGATGCCAACACGGAGCAAGCGTAGGTTAGACCCGCCTGCCGCGCCCTCGGAGCCCTCGGAGCCCGCGGGGCCCGCGGGGCCCGACGATGATTCCGACCCCGACCCCGAGGACGAGCCAGAAGAATTGTTGGCAGAATCGAATTTGTCCACCCTCGTGCTCCGGAAGTGGGCCCGGGGATACATCCACGCCACAGAGGCTCATGAATATCTGCTCGCAGCCTACAAGGATGGGTTGGACCTCGTGCCCGAAATAGCGAAAGTTGCTCAGATGGGCGCTTGGGGGTCGCAACCTGGGTCTATCCACAGGGCCTTGACTACTGCCTACCTCAAAGATAACACATTTCCCGCGGCGGAGGTCGCTAAGATACCATGTCAAAAACCAAAAACGTTGGAGATTTGGGATAAGGAGTTTAGCTTCATCTTGCCGCATGACTCGTTCAGCGCACTTTTTCATCATCATCATGATGAGTTTCAGCATTATTATGGCATCAAAGATCTGGGCAAGTTCTGGGATGGGGCTTCGAGGAGCTGATTACTTGCGAATGCCGCTCGTGCGCGCACCCGCTCCGTTCAACAGGGGGGCCAGAGGGATTTGGAGTAGGGTGGGAGAGAAGTGGGGTCGGGGTGGAGCACCGTTTGCCAGCGTGGAGTGGGGGAGCGAAAGGGGGCGCGGAGGGAAATGGGGGAGGGGGGGAAAGGAGGCGGGGGGAGAGAGGAACGGAGTGGGAGCGTATGTGCCTATACATGTAGGCACGCACGAACCCCTGCATTCGCATTGCTACCCCCCCGCAGGAACGATCCTAGAATGAAACACCATCCAATGTGGAATGTGCGCGACTACCGTCGTTTTTGTGTACCTCTGCGCGTTCACGGAGACGGCGCGGAGATGACTGGCGCCGACTCCGTCATGATTACTTCGTTCACTGGCCTGCTCGCTCGAGGCCAGACTCGAGACGTCAGTTTTCTTATGGCTGCTCTACCGTACTCGTTGCAAACGAAGTTTAAAGATAGTGGGAAGGATAGTTGGACCGAGATCTGGAAAATATTGAAGTGGAGCTTCAACGCGCTAGCTTCAGGGAAACACCCTACGAGAGATTCTGGCGGCTTCGCCTGTGCCAATGGGGGAGGGGTGGGGGAGGAAAAGGCTTTTTTAAGATGCCACCAGGGGAAGAGGAGGAGGAAGGGGAGGAGGAAAGCGCAAGCTTTGATGGGGAGGAGGAGGAAGGGGAGGGGAAGGGTAAAAATCCCAATGCATGTCGGAATGCCTAGAAGCGCCCAATGGGCGTTGCGGACTGGAACAATGCAAGGTTCGAGCCCGATTCTGAACGAGGGAGGTTGGCAGGTTCATTCTTGTGCAGCAAAGAAACCCCATATAGAGCTTTTCTACATTCGATCCTTGGCGATCTAGAGTTCTTTTCGAACCACCTCGGCACGCCGGCGCCAAATGCTACTAAGCCCTGTTGGCTTTGCGACGCCAATCGGACCGACAACGCATTCAATGACTTTGTGAAGGATGGGGTGAGATAGGAAAGCCAGTGGGAAGGGTAGGTAGCTCACGAGAGGGTGGGGGAAAAGTTGCGGGGGGGAGATGAACGAGGGCGAGCCGAATTGGGTTTGGAGCACCTTCGAAGTGTTGCCGCGGCTGGATCATTCGAAATATTGGTTACGCGCCCTTGAGAGGTTTCGGGAATCAACTAGTCATACTTCTCCTTCTCCTCCTGCCCCCGCGCCCACCCCCCCCCTTCCCCGCGGCGGGGGGGTGGGGCGGTGAATGTTGCGACAGGAGCGCAGACCCAATCACTGGATGGTTCGCGGACGACACGTCCCCTACAAGTTCGATCATCCCATTTTTGGCATTGTAGGCGTCAACGCTCACATGATCGCCATCGATTCGATGCACACAATCGATTTGGGGGTAACGTCGCACATACTTGGAAACACACTGTTCGAGATCATCTTCGAACAACGGCCGCCAGGGTGGACCATCAAAAAGCAGGTCGCTCACGTTTGGAACCGCATCCAAGATATTTATAAGGAGCACGGGACCAAGTACCGAATCTCATTCGATTGCTTCCGCTTGCGCCGCAGGCCTCATGCCCCCCCCCTCTCCCCAGGAGGAGGAGGGCGAGGACGGGGAAGAGGAATGAGGAGAAGTAGTGGAGGAATGATGAAGATGAGGAGGGGTAAGGAGGACGGAGAGATGATGCGGATGAGGAGGTAGGAAGGAAATGGGGATGAGGAGCCAAAGATATCCAAAGAAAACCCATGGCGGCGGAGGATGAGGATGAGGATAGGGTTGGGAGGCGGGGTTGGGGGGATGGAGGGAGCTCATGGATGATGGCGGAGGAGAGGCTCCTCGATCCTCCCTCGTCTGGGGTTTCCCTCCCCTTCCTCCTCGCTCCCCTCCCTCCCTCTCGCTCCCCCCTCCTCGCCGCGAGCCTGCCAGCCCCTCGTCACTGGGCCAGATGACATTTCGGACTCAAGTATTTTTGTAAGCAAGATGGCCCCCATACCGAGTATCCCTGTCTGGTTAAGGCCTTGAAGGCCGCCCTGCAGCGGCATCTCGCACCAGTTATGTTGCAGTTGGTAGCAGATTACGACGACGGCAGCCCCTTCCGCAGGATGCGGACCCTCTGCATCAAGCATTTGAATGAATATTACAAAATATGCGACGAGAGTGATATGTATTTAACTCAGGACCAACACACTAAGCTGATGGAGTCTGTGGAGAGATGTTTGGTGTTCTATGGATCGTTAGCATCACATACCTCAGAACAGAAAAAATACAAATGGTCTACTGTAAATAAGCACCATTTTATGTATCATTTGGGGGAGGCTGCCAAATACATGAATCCAGAGATGCTCTATTGTTATATGGCTGAAGACCTCATGCGACACATTGTGAAAGTATGCGGCGCACTTATGATAGGGTCGGGCCCGCTGCTCCTAGACAGGAAACTCTGCGAGCGATGGCGCATCGGTAGGTATCGACATGCTTCGCAACCCCCGCCCTAGATACAACGCGCGTCAGGAGCGAAGGTTCGGTAGGGGAGAGGGGGGCGTAAACGAGCGAGGAACGGCCTGGGCCCCAACAGGGCGAGGCGGATTTCGAGATCACGCGGCAGAGCGCTGACTAGGCAACTGCATGCAGATGCCGATGCTGAGGAAACAGAGGAGGAGGAGGGGGATGCGGGGGGGGAGGAAGAACGTGCCAGCGATCCGGCATGCAGGCGCCGCTCGTTTCGTTGGCGTTCGCATGCGTTCCGCCGCTCTTTGACGTTTCGCTGCGCCGCATTTTGCTGGCGTTCGCGCGCCCGAGCCAATTAACAGGAAGGCGAGTTGTGCGAGTGAACGAGTTGAAAATAGTTCCGACGGCAAGCGCAGCAGGTCGAGGTCCTCCGAGACTTTACAGCCGCCGCTGCTCGTCCTCATCAGCCCTATCATCCGCATCAGCTCATCATCCTCCTGCTGCCCTCCTGCTGCTGCTCCTCCCCGCCCTCCCCGCCTCATGTTCTTCCTCCATGAGGTTTCCATTGCCTTCCTCCACGTCCATAGCGGTTTCGCCCGAGCGATTTCTGAGGCTTGATCGGCCCGTCAAGAAGGGGAAGAGACCGCCGCGGGGGGGGGGGGCCGTCGGTCGGGTCACCGCGTCTTCTGGGCCAGCCAGTTTGACGATGATGTTGATGACGGTGAGGATGACGATGATGATGATGTTGATGATGGCAGATGACGATGATGATGACGACGATGATGATGATGTTGCTGCTGCTGCTGATGATGATGCTGATGATGATGGTGATGATGACGGTGATGATGACGGTGATGATGGCATTGATGATTACGCTGGTACCGATGATGATAGCGTCATTGAGAATGATGGCACTGATGATGATGGTGATGACGATGATGGTGGTGGTGATGGTGATGGTGGTGATGGCGGTGGTGAAAATGCTGTTGATGACCATTGTGACGGTTACGATGATAACGATGACGAGGACGATAACGATGACGATGATGACGATGAGGATTTCTGCGACTAGGTGTTGTTCGGGGCGGATCTGCGAGCCGAGAAAGGGGCATGCTCGCGGAGGGGCGGTGACCCTGCTGGCGCCCCCCCTGGCAATTGCCACATGGACGCGGATCGCCGCTCGGTTCTGAGGCTCATCCAGGACTACCACGGCCAAGTGTTCGTGCAGGAAAGATGTGGAGGAGGAGGAGGAGGGGGAGGAAGAAAGGGGGGATAGCTCCTTCCCCCCCCCCCTCGTCACTTATAAACCTCCCTCCTCCTCCTCTTCCTCATCCTCCCCCTCCTCCGCCTCCCCCCCCCTCTTCCTCCTCCTCTTCCTCCTCCGCCTCCGCCTTCGATTTGGCCTTCGCCTTGGGCTTGTTGGCCTTAGCCCCCACCTCTTCAGGACATGCAGCGGGACTTGAGGCGGCTCGACGACCTTGAGAAGCGAATGAAGGCCGCGGAGGCGCGGCTCAATGAGATAGAGAACCCGCCCGAGGCCAAGGCCCGCTGCATGTCCAAGACGAAGGTGAAGGCCAAGGCCAACAAGCCCAAGGCGAAGGCCAAAGCGAAGGCGAAGGCGAGGGCCCAGCGCTGACGCCGCCCGTCGCTCAGCCACGACGCCCAGCCTAGTTGCTCGCGGCACAAGTGGGCTACTCCCCTCCCTCCTCATTGTCGCCCTCCTGATCATCATCCACCGCGTTGGTCTCAATCCATCCTCGTGCTCCTCGCGCTCCTCGCTCCCGAGCTTTAGGTCCTCCACGTCAACTCCTCCAAATCATCGTTCACTTGCTTTCCTTGGTCCACATCAATTGCTGTTTTTGGCACGCCTGCGACCTACTACGCCAGGTCTCGTGGCTGGTTTTACATTGTCACGCACGTGCACATTAGTAATATAGCGGTTGCTGTTTTTGGCACGCCTGCGACCTACTACGCCAGGTCTCGTGGCTGGTTTTACATTGTCACGCAACGTGCACATTACTAATATAGCGGGAGCCCAGGCCAAGATGCGCTTTGTTTCCCTCCAGGGCGCCCTGGTTTGTTTAGCTACGATGTTTTTTTACAATGAACCAAAACAAAACGTCGGGTCGGAGAAACAGCACGGCGCCCCGAAACAGCAGGTCAATGGGCGTCCTTTGGGGTGCACGTTTGGGATTATTGTGGACAGTTTCTTGTGGCCGAGCTCCTGCGGATTGCTTTTGCGGTGTAGCGTGGGCGTTCCATCCCAGCCTCGCCCTCATCTTCATCCCCGTCCTCATCCCCCGACACGTTAAGATTGGCCGCCTGCTCTTGCATTGGCCTGGCCGCTTCGTGTGCGCGTGATCAAGTGTAGTATCTGTTATGTTCAGTGTCACTTAAAGTAAGCTCTAAGCTGGACCCTTTGGATTAAAATCGTATCGTGCCTTGGGCTCGCCGTATCCGAGGTGGGAGGGCCTATGTACGTGCGCTGCACTTGGACCATGATAATAACCATCACCATCACCGTCATCATCGCCATAATCCATAATCAACGTCACAACCATCAAGACCATCATCATCATCATCATCATCATCATCAGGATGACCGCGCTCACTTTGAACGGCTGCTCACTGTGAACAGCTTAGGGCTTAGGGCGCCTGCCTCGTCACAGTCGAAGCCACAACCCTCTGCAAGGGGGAGGCACTGCTGATTGGCGACAGCCAGCGCATACCGACGCAATTGCCCTAAAAAATGTCAGTGCCACGGTCAAGTCCGCCTCAAAAACACATTGTTCAAACCATCATAATCATCATAGTCGTCATCACCATCATAACCATCATAATCATCATCATCACCATCATATGCGCTGAATTCCGGTCGCGGACCGGTCGTGCGCGACCGAAGTTGGTTGTCGCGCTACCGAATTTCGCCTTGTGGTCGCGACCGAATTTCGCTCTTGCGTTACCGAAATTTTCAGCCTTGTTCCGACCTCGAAACGCGACTCCTCGAAATTCCGGTCGCGGGCGAATTCCGGGTACGACTGGAATTCACAACGAGTCGAAATCGCTGCCGAAAATTTCCGGTCGCGGTTGATCTGGGTGGCACTTTACTGGTTTGCACGTTAGTTTCGCGGGGGACACGCGGGGGAAGAGTCCAGATGTGAACACTACTACTATTACTATTGCTACTACTACTACTACTACTACTACTACAGAACCTACTATTATTGATACTACTACTACTACTACAACTACGACTACTACTACTACTACCACTACTACTACTACTACTACTACGACTACTACTACTACTACTACTATTACTACTACTACCAGTACTACTACAACGAATGCTACTTCTACTCTTGTCCATTACTACTACTACTACTACTACTTTTACTACTACTACTACTACTACTACTACTACGACGACGACTGCCGCTACTTTCTGGTACTATCGCTATGATTGCGATTACTACGACTACGACTACGTACTACTATTAGTACTACTACTACTACTACTACTCGTAGTCGTCGTCGTCGTCGTAGTATTTGTAGTAGTGGTCGTAGCGGTAGTAGTAGTAGTAGTAGTAGTAGTAGTAGTAGTAGTAGTAGTAGTAGTAGCCGAAGTCGCGCCAGTAGTATTAGTAGTAGTAGTAGTAGTAGTAGTAGTAGAAAAAGTAGTAGTACTAGTAGTAGTAGTCGTAGTAGTTGTATAAGTACGACTCGCAGGCGTAGTCGTAGTTGAAGTAGTAGTAGTAGTAGTAGTAGTAGTAGTAGTAGTAGTAGTCGTATTCGTAGTAGTAGTAGTAGTAGTAGTAGTAGTAGTAGTAGTAGTAGTGGCATTAGTAGGAGTAGTAGAGGTTGGTCGTACCAGTCGTAGTTTCTAGTAGTAGCAGTAGTAGTAGTAGTAGTAGTAGTAGTCGTAGTAGTAGTAGTAGTAGTAGTGCTAGTAGTAATTATAATAGTAAGAGTCATAGTAATTCTAATAATAGTGAGAATGGTAGTCGTAGCCGTAGTAGTAGGTAGTATTCGTAGTAGTAAAAGTATGAGTAGTAGTAGTACGAGTACTAGTCGTAGTCGTAGTAATAATAGCAGTAATCATAGTAGTAGTCGTAGTAGTAGTAGTAGTAGAAGTAGTAGTAGTAGTCGTAGAAGTAGAAGTAGTAGTAGTAGTAGTCGTCGTCGTCGTCGTCGCCGTCGTAGTCTTAGTAGTAGTAGCGATACGGGTACGAAAGAGTAGCACGATAACTACGAGTGGCCCCAGTTGCCGTACTGGCACTATTATTATTATTAGTAATCTGATTCGTAGAAGTAGTAGCTCTCAGCAGTTGTCAGAAGCTCTCAGAGGTTCGCAGAGGCGTTCAGAGGTTCTCAACGAATTTTCAAATGTTTTCAAAGGCTCTCAGAGGCTCCCACAGGTTCTCCGAAGCTTTCAGAAGCTTTCAGAGATTCTCAGGGGCTGTCAGAGAGGGCACTCAGAGGTTAGTAGTAGTTGTAGTCGAAGTACTCGTAGCAGTCGTAGTACTAGTAATAGTAGTATGAGTAGTAGTAGTAGTCGTCGTCGTCGTCGTAGTCGTAGTAGTCGTAGTAGTCGTAGCAGTAATAGTCGTACTAGTCGTCGTCGTCGTCGTCGTCGTCGTCGTATTAGTAGTAGCAGTCGTAGTAGTAATCACAGTACTACGAGTACGAATAGTAATAGTAGCGCGAGAACTCCGTAGTGGACGTAGTGGCATTATCATTGTTATTCGTATTGTTACTCTTGGGAGTAGTATATCTCAACGGTTGTCAGAAGCTCTCAGAGGTTTTCAGAGGGTCTCAGGTCTCAGGGGTTTTCAGCTTCTTTCAAATGGTCTCCGAGGCTCTCAGAGGCTTCCAAAGTTTTTCATAAGTTGTCAAAGGCATTCAGATGCTCTCAAAGGTTTTGAGAAGCTCTCAGAGGTTCCCAGAGGCTTTCAGAGGTATTCAGAGGCTCTCAGAGGTTCTCGAGGTTTTCACAGCTTCTCATATGTTCTCAGCAGGTTCCAGAAGTGCTCAGGATTTCTTCAGAGGTCTCTGAAGCTCTCAGAAGCTCACAGAAACTCTCAGAGGTGTTTGAAGGCTCTCAGAGGCTCTAAGCTCTCAGAGGTTCTCAAAGGCCTTCAGAACCTGTCAGATTCCATCAACATTTTTCAGGCTCCTGCTGGATCTCTCCGACTGTTTCCGGATCTCTTCGAATATTTCCGAATCTGTTCATATCTCTTCGGGTCTTTCAGAATCTTTCAAAATGTTTTAGGCCATCCCAGAATCTTTCCGAATCTCTTCGAACCCTCCAGAATCTCTCAGTATCCCCAGGCATCTCTAAGGATTGCCAGGGATCTTTCAGAATTGCTCGGGATCTTTCAGAATCTTGGAGAAACTTTCAGGGCCTCGAAGGATCTCGAAGAGTCTCTAGGAATCTTTCAGAAACTTTCCGAATCATCAGGATCCCACAGAATCTCCCGGCATCTTTCAGAATTCCGCAGAATATCTAGGAATGTTGCCCAATTTCTCTGAATCTTTCAGAATATCTGAGAACCTTTCCGAATCTTTCAGAATCTCTCGGAATCTCACAGAATCTCCCAGAATCTCAGAGTCCTTCAGAATCGCTCAGAATCTTTCAGAATCTCAGAATCATTCAGAATCCTTCAGGACCTCTCCGAATCTCTCAGAAGATATCAGGAGCCGTCAGCAGCTCCCAGAAGCTCTCTGAAGTTTCCAGAAGCTTCCAGAGGCTCTCAGAGGTTCTAGGAGTCTCTCAGAGGCTCTCAGCAGCTCTCAGAGGTCTTCGGTGGCCCCCAGAAGCACCCAGAGGTCCTCAGAGGCTCTCCGAATCGATCGGGATCTTTCAGAATCTCTCAGCCAGACCGGGGAATAACCCAGCTTACATGGAAATGCCCCAGTTTACCGGGAACAAGAATACTTGCTTCTTCCGGGCAATCAGGCGTCGCGCAATCTTTGAATTGCACTTGCGGAGGGTGATGGCAGAAGATCCCGATTCGGACGTCAAGCTGAACGCCCCGTCGGACGGCGCCGGGGGACGTCTGGCCGCGGACGGGGCAGTTGCACCGAGGTCTGATATACTCACCCATGTCTATTACGAGCCCCATAGAGTGGCAAGGCTCGGATGGGCAAACTCGGACACGGGTTTCGCTAGCAGAAACACTTCCCCGGCGCCGATGCCCGACCGCAGACGTCAAGACACAAGCATGGGCGAGGCTGCGCCTCGTCGCTCGACGGCGGCGTTTGCGCCAGGCGCAGAAGAGGTCGCCGATGCGGCACCCGAGGGGCCAGGGGCCGCAGGGCCAGTCGACGACCGCGGCGGTGGCCCAATGGAAGAAACAGGTCCCGATGGGGACGACGACATGCGAGCGCCTCCAGCGCGGGGCCGTCTCGCGCCAGCACGCGCTTACACGCGCGCCATCGAATTCGCTCTGTTCACGTGCCAGTGGGCGAAGACGTGGAGAACGCGACAATGGCAGATGAATGTCGAGGGTTACAAGCAGATGCGAGCATCCTCTGAGCCGACGAGGTTTTGTGGTCTGTGCACCGTGAACCACTTATTCGCGGCCGATGAGTTATCGAGGGGCCTCATTGGGGGAAACCTGGCGCGCGGCACTGCGCGACCAGCGCGCGTGATTCCTGGCGAGCCAGAGCACTCATGACAAGTCGGCCGAGCACGCAGTTGATTCCCTTGTGAAGCTCAGGGCCTCCGCCGAGAGGCTATGCTGCATCTATCCCGACGCGGCGCCCGAAAACATAAGGGCGTGCAAGTCGCTGAGCGCGCGTCCTCTGAGCGAATCTATGACTGCGCATGATTCCACGCAGTCCGCAAACACGAAGCATGACTCTGCGGCGGAGAGAGCCGGCGCCATCGTGCAGGACGGGGCCGGAACTATCCTCACGACGGCATGGTTGCCGGCCCCGTACTTGGCGCGAGCAGTGCCTCACTTCTGTTTGATACGCAAGAGAGAGGAGCGGGCGGATCAGCGTGGAAAAAGGAATGCGGCACATCTTCTTGGCGGGTTTTTAGTGGTTCCGCCGCGAGATACTCAGCGCCACCTGAGTCCCGCATTAGACATGACAGACTCTCGGACAGGAGCGGGCATCTACCTGGACCACTTCCATCGTGCGCGGGGGCGACCCTGCCACCTCCGGCTGGGCCGCCGCCGGCAGCGGCGCCTCCTCCACCCGTGCATGCATCGTCGTCGCAGACACTTGCCTTTCTTGCTGGTTCTCCACCGTTGCATTCGTTGCCCTAGACGTCTGACCGCGCTGGGTCCCTGGGAGACGCTGAGCCCAGAGCACCGACTGCAGGTGGCACTCCGTCAAGCACAAAAGATGCAGGGAGGGCGCGTAACTTTCGGGGGCCAGATGGGGTGAGTCTGGCTGCGCCAGCGGGGCCGCGGCGCCGCCTGCGCCGCCGTCTGCTGGCGATCGACGCGCCCATGTACTGTCGAATGCTGGCGTGACCGGCATCTGCGGCGTAGCTGAGGGCTCGCATGCAAGCGAGGGGAGGGGGATACGACAGGTTTTCGCAACACGTGCTGACAGCGGGTGTGGAACCGTCCGATGACTACGTCAAGCTTGCTTAGGGATTGACGACCCGAATGGCAGCGCTGGTCAACGAGACGGTAGTCCCTCACAATCGGAACTGGTCTCTCGTCCAGACGCGCGCAGCTTGCTCACAACTCATTGAGATGAGCTGCATCCACGCCAGTTTCATTGGCCTCATGTTTTCCCATATTTGAAAACAGAGTGCCGATCGAGACCTGGCATTCCGAAGATGCGGAGCGCTCGTGGAAGAACATGTGCACGCACCCCGATATTGACGTCATGCTGCTTTCAGACTCAATGGCGATATGTCACGGAGCATCTGGCGAAAAGTTCCCGGAAGGAGCGAAGTCCCCCTTCCGCCAGAGCATTGACCACCAGGTCGCAGGATGCGATGCATATTGTCAGGGCGGCATCACTCTCCCGGACACTCCGCTGCTAGATCAACATTGGAATTGGGTTCGACAGTCGGAACATATTCGGGGGTAGCACCGGGTGCAGATGCCGCGTCGCGTTGTGGAGCGGCAGCGGCCTGGTGACTGGCAGGGGGGGCAGGCGTCTACGAGGCGCAGTACCGGGGTCTGATATCCAGCAGTACTTCGATCTCGACTTGGTGCTGGGGCAGGCGAAGCAAGTGGTCGACGTGCAGGCCGGGTACGCAGAGAGGGAGAACACCTACATGGCGGTTCCAGGGTTGGGCGATGCACAGTCTTCGGGGTCCCCGGCCACCAGCGGAGAGCACGTCGCGTGGAACGCCCTTGCAAGCCGGGCCGCAGCTGTCGCTCACAACCGAATGAGGTGTTGAGAGGAGGCTGGCATTCCGAGTCGGATGTGGTGGATACGCGGGTCGGAGCAGCACAAGAAGGGCGAACGCCCAGACGGCGACCCGTGGGGCTTCAAGGCGGGCCGTGGTGAGTCAGATGTCTGGGAAATGACCAGGTGCATCACTACCGCCTGCTGGAGGCCAGTTTTGGGGGAAAGTAGATGCCTGTGCTGATGCTGATCTGGCAGGCGGGCTTAAACCCGAGCGCCCGTCTTGGGTTGTAAGTTTTCAGTGCCGGGCGCCCTGCGTGGTGGGCGGGTTTCAGCCACTAGCGGACGTCGAGTTCGACATTTTTCTGCCGTTCAATTTCCAGGACTCCCCGTCATTGCCCAGGCTCTCGTGCATTGACGTGGACCCGTTGAGATTTGCGGACTGGATAAAGGAAGAGGGCGCGGCTGGGAAGGTTCCGTGGGAAGACGCGCCGACGCGCGCCCTGCCGCGCGATCCTCAGTTCTTTTTCCCCGCAATGCTGCCTGATCCTGACATCATGCACCGCGAACCAAGGCTTTGCGACAGGGTGGTCCATTGCATGGGGGCGCTGCGGGTAGGGGGTGAGGTGACCGCTATTGACCCCAAGAGAGTCGGCATGGGCGGGGCGGCAGTTGGCCATGCCAGCGACGCCCCCAAAAAATTGGACACAATATTGGTTCATGACTGGAAGATACAGGACTTGCTGCTCCCGTCCACCGAGTATCCCATCGTCAACTGTGCCACGGAGGTGAACCCAATTTGCAATTTCGAGGGCCGAATGATTGTGCGCCCTCATGCCTTTGAGGCCGGAGACCGATCATATCTGGGCCAGACACGATCGACCGTGCGCTGATAGGAAGATCGTGCGTTCTGTCTGTCCCGAAGTCGTTTGACCGAAAGCTCGTGCCGATGATGTAAAATATTCGTGCAGAGGCATGCGTGCCAATTCCAAAGTTTGGCTCGCTGCATCTATTCGCCGTGCGCATTACCCCAAGCCTACCAAGACTTATCTCGGTCGCTATGCTGCTGAATGGCCCTGTACCAGGCGATTACACTTGGCTGGCGACGGTGCGCAGGGGGGCGCTCTGCTTTTTTTGACCTGACCGGGCTGTCGGTCGATGCTCAGCCTACGCATGCCGTTCTCACCCTGCCATTTGACTTGTCGGCCGACTATGTACTCCCGATGAGGATCGTCGGCTGGAATTTCTATTCATGCGCCATCAACATCAACAGACTTGGCGCGGTCCTCAACGCGGGCGTGTTCGTCGCCTCCAAGGAATGCGATGGCGCGCGGAGAAAGAACTACAAGGGCAGTGACACACTTGCAGAGGGGGCATATGCCTTCGAGGACTCTTCTAGAGTACTTCGGCAGCACGCCACCAACTCTAACGCGGCAGAGCTGTTCGGCGACGGGTTGGGCGTTGCGCGCGACTTCCAGGCCTTGGTTCCGCCGTCGGAGCCTGGGGGGTCCACGGCAGTGGACGCGGAGAAGAATGCGCAATGCTGCTGCCCGCGCCCCCCAAAACCTGGTGCGAACTGCCTTCCGCCCGCGCGCCACCGCGCCGCCGCAAGCGCGCGCCGAGGGGTCGCGGCTACATCGCGCCAAGGTGTCCAACGGCGATGAATTTCAGCTCCGCTTCGCTATCATCGCGGGCCCAGATCCCTTCGCCCCCGTCGAGGAGACGGGGAATGGATGGCGTGAAGCAGGCGGATGGGCATGTGATAGCCGCCGGGCAGATCGCGAGGAACGACGGCGCCTCTGCACTGCCCGGCAGAAGGAACATATTTAGGGAATTTGCGGCAGCAGGAGACTGCTCGTTGAGCACATTCCCCCCTTTCGTCGCGACAGCGGAGTACCTTGGACTGGCGAGAAGTACCGGGGGATGGAGCATGGGACGGACCAGGTGCATGAACGGTACTGCGTCTTTTCCGACGCGTGCAATTTGACCGTGCCCGGCAAGCAGATACATATTGACATGACTAACATGTCCCCAGCAGGTGTAGACGTTGATGATCGGTGTGCACATTTCTCAGTACACGACTTCGCACAGCACAGGCCACGTAATCAACGAACCACTTGGGAGGAAGACGACGACATGGGGGGGGGCGAGGCAAGCACCGACGACGT
Organism: Prorocentrum cordatum; assembly: GCA_963575745.1. Taxonomy (NCBI): domain Eukaryota; class Dinophyceae; order Prorocentrales; family Prorocentraceae; genus Prorocentrum; species Prorocentrum cordatum. Next base: position 605,180 of record CAUYUJ010018349.1, on the reverse strand, counting down.
CGACGTTGCCCCAACGACGATAATCCGCCACTGCCCACGTTCGGCAAATAATTCCGAGAGCGCGTTACCGAGTTTATCCGAGCCGGCGCGGGCGGCATTCGCGCTGCGACCATGGCATTTCGTGCGCCCGTGCCGCGCGGGAGAGAGCGCCACCGCTTGAGCTGGGGACACTCGGGAAAGGCGGGATTCAAGGGATCGCACTCTGCAGATGGAAGGCTCCAGTTTCCTTCAGGGACCTTCCCCCGCCATCTCCCCCAGCGTCGCAGACGCCTGACCGGCGCGACGGAGCGCCAGTCCATCATCCCATTCCATCAGCCTCCGCCGACGGACGGGACGAAGCCCTGACACGAGAGCATGCCGTAGACGTCAAAATGGCTGAGTCCAGAATGGAGCAAAGAGACTTGTGTCTCCGACATGGGTGTTGCTGCGCGTCGCACAAAGAGGTTCATTTGCGGTCGAAGATGAAGCCGGTGGAGTCGTGCGACTACTGCGACCAATCCAATGCGGCATTGCACATCGACCTTTTCTCCCCATCGGCGTGCATATGCCCGCTGGTCTGACGCCTAGAGAAGCTGATTTTTGGGCCGTGGCGTCGATCTGAGATGCGCGAAGGGGCGGCGGAGCTGAGCGAAGAGGTCGACAGGCCGATGGTCACGTCAGTAAAATCGGACCTCGCTCAGAATGAGAGAGGACAGCCGCCCGCCGCCAGCGCCGTGGAGGGGGCCCGCGGCACAGCCTCCCCGCCTGTTCCACTGCCTTCAGAAGTTGCGACACCTGCGCAGGCCCATGACCCTCTAGATAACACGAAGCCCAAGCTCGGGCAGCAATCCGCCCAGAGGGGGCCAAGCATGGTCGACTTGGGCGCGCCCGACGAGGAGAATCCCCCGCCCCCGCTGCCTGGCGGCGCTTCAGATAACGCCACTGGCCCTGGAGGACACGGGGGACCAGAAGTCGGATGATACCAGAGAGAAACATGGTGAAGATGCGCGGAATACCAAGCCGAATTATATACCAGAACGGAAGCCCGAGCTAATTCGCCTCGGCGCGCTCTCCATGTGGCTTCCTCGCGCATTCACGTCGAATCACTTCTGCCTCGGAGGGGCCCCGACCCCGCAAGAGGAGGAGCAGCTCTCGATAAGTGAGTGCCAGCGAAGAATGAGAGAGATGGGAGAAACGGCTCACCTCGGGCGTGGGCATGTGGAGAAGGACGAACACGGTGCCCTGCTCATCGATGAGGACGGCGGTGCAGCATTGCGCGCCGCCCCAATCGAGCTGTCTCGTCAGCTGGAGGAGTGCCGCGACTCCGGCCCTGAATCCTTCGCGCGCAGAGTGAGGCGGGGCATTGGTTACCAGGAGCGAACCCTGGAGTGGGTGCGTGATTTTACGGGCGATGCGCTGCTTGAGTTCCTGCGACGCCTGCCGGCTGAGGACGGAGCAGAGGCGCGCCGATTCTTGCGCGCCCGTCACAACACGGTAAAGCCACCTGCCCCACGCCCCCCGAGTTCTGCCTCATCCCGATGACCCTGACCTGTGAATTGCGCGCTTGCGTTATATCCGCGAACGGACGTAGAAGAAGTTGGGCGCCTTGGTTCGCTCATTCTAATCTGGCGATGCATGGCGCAGTCCGTGTCCGCAGATCAGGAAGGTGGGCCAAGGCGCCCGTTATCTTTAAAATGTTGGATAACGTGGTTTGTGAGAGAGCGTCTGCATTCTTCGCGCGTGCCCTCGCTCAACTCTCACTCAGCGCTGTCCAGATCCTTGCCGCGAGCACGACGAACGCCGATGCCAGCCCATTTGCTGAGACAGAAGATTGGGACGGGCTTCGGGGCGAGCCAACTGTGGGCGACTATGTCGACAGCAACGTGCTTGTGATGATGCCCATGGTTAGGGTGCCACTTCTGTTTCGTCACTGCAAGGGTCACTCGGTCCGATTCGACCCGAAGCGCATGCACATCAGGTATGATGCGGCAGCGAACCAGGCCAGTGTTATCACATTGGACGATGCCTCGATGAAAAGATCTACGACCGGGCATGTTGTACCGCCGCAGGGGGGTCTCCAGGGCGTTCGGCAGTGCCGTTTTCTGACCTGTCTTCCGACCCTGCTTGGACCTTATCCTGCCGCAGCGGGCCCAGTCGCCAAAGACCAGGAGCGGGGTCTTTCTAGGGGCAGTCTGGCTATCCCCGGTATCGCAGGAAGGTAAGTACGGCGAGCCACAGGGAGCCGCCAACGCGGATTAGACCTGGAGGGTGGGCGCGAGTTGTGGTTGGCCAGGCTTTGGACGCCGGTGTTTTTGGTCTGGACGCTCCGCGCTTGCTCTCGGAGCGTCACGTGCTAACTTTCGAGCGCCGCGTCTTCGAGAACTTGGATATTCGGATTCAACGCGATGGCTCTCTGACGACCACATTTCGGCCCAAACGGAGACACATTCATCGGATCATGCGTGTTACCGTGTCGGGGGTGCAGCGTAGCCGGGCATCGTAAGTTTTGGTCCATGACTGTGGTACGCTGCGCTCAAGGTCTGCCCCTGCTTCGACACGGCTAGCATAGATTGGACTCGACAGCGCCAAGTCTTCGCGCGGATACCCGATGAAGACGACGATGATGCGCTCGCTTCTATTGAGAAGAAGACTGCGCTCTGCGCGCCTAATGATTTGGACGACGGCTACCTTCAGTGCGGCAGCATTTGCCGCAATCGGTTGGGGTCGCTGAGCCTGTGCAGCGCGACCCAATTATCATTGAACCCGACGTGATCAGGCCGATGATTGATTACCGAGAAATCGGACTGGCCGAGCGGGATCGAGAGGGCAATGCCCCTGACCCTACGGCGCGGAAGTGGGCGGCCCCCGGCACCGGCAGCGCGCAGGCATAAGCGCGACACAGTTGGAAGGACGCCGGCATTGGGGGTATAGCCGCTCGCAGAGACAACGCTCTGCAAGGAAAGACCGCGCTACGCAGCAACGTCACGGCGGTCTTTGCCTAGATGCCCAGGGCCCCAGATGACGAGCTACTTGCACCGCAGATTCCGTACAAGCTGTAAGAGGCAAAGAAGCTGGCTCACAGGTGGGTCAAGTTCCAGAACAAGACGCCTGCAACTGGGAGAAACGCAGACGTTCCCCATTGGATATGGCGGCCGTGCATCAGCAGGAGGATACTGAGTGGGGAAGGCCATGCAATCTGGGAGCCGTTCGACTGGGACTGCGACCATCCAGAGAAACGCCGTGGTGGTGAATATTCTAGCATGAGATGGTCTGCGCGGCGTGCAACGTCCCCGCGGGCCGTTGAAGTCGAACCGCTCAGCCAATTGAAAGCTGCCATGGAACAGGAAATAGAGGATCACCAGCCGCGGGCGGAATTGCCGAGAGCTCCAATACCGACAGCGCGTGGAGCGAGGGCCTGGACACCACCCGACTATGTCGGAGCCGGTGCCTCTTCTCGGGTGCAATCTGCCAAACGAGCAAATTTGCAGTGTTCCATGAGGCCTGAGGGCTGCCCTACGGCAGCAAGGATGTCGGACGACGCCGAGGGCCAAGGGTTCGAGAAAGAGGACGACGGCAAGGGGGCTAGCAGGGCAAGCAGTCGCGCGCTAGATGCTCAACGGGAATCCAGGCGACGCCGAGCCGTGAACCCGACCCAGTGGGACACGTTCTCGCACGCGGGGGCTGCCCCTCCAAGTTCCGCCACGGCCGCGAGACCGCCAGCGGCCAGAGATTTCTGGCCGGGCGCGCTCTGGCGCATGGAGGCAGGCGCCTCGCGGCGCCGCGCGGATGATGCCTTTCCACGGCGCGCGTGCGCGGACAGCGAGCAGCAGAGTGCGGATTCCTTTGCCCCGTGGCAGGCGAGCGCCAGGTTTGGCGGTCGCCTCGGAGCTGGAGCTCAGGCGCGACGACTACAGTTGGGGGTGGGAGGAAGAGATCGAGGACGAATGCACGGCGATGCCGATGGTACTTCCTCGAGGCGAACAATGGCGGTTCGAGTGCGTCCAGAACGGATGAAGTGAGCCGCCCAGCACTGAGGTGCCACGCGCCGAGTGTCCCAGAGCGCAGTGAGCCAGGTAGCTGGAGTGTTGCCTGACGGGCGCGGTGGGACGGGCTGCTTTATAGGCGAATTGGGGGCGTTGACGAATCGTCGACGTCCACCCGCGCGAGTGGAGTTCGCTGGGGGGGCCGCGGGGGGAGTTGATTTTGTCGCGCACCTGCCATTCCTCAGTGACTATAGTCTGTACATACCCGCAGTTGCATTGTTTGCGATCAGGTAAAGAAGGTGAGCGCCCGCCCGCCGGCCGGCCGGCTGGCCCTCTCTCTTACCAGGTCGATGCCAGTCAGACCTTAACGGCGCAAGGTCACATATCGCCATGATTACAATACGTGCGTCACTTATCCACCACTGGAACCTGAGCAAAGATTAGTGCAATAAGAACAAGAGTGGTATTCACATGATGCGCAAACACACACTTTGCTTTATAATCCGGCTGCGAAAGCTCCCCTCATGACGCAGACCCAGCAAACTATTGGATCGTCTCGAAGTGGAGCCTGGACCGCACCGACGTGCATTCTCAGCCCTCGCCGCCGAAAGTGGAAGTTTGTCTTAAAGTCGTGCGTTCGGTCGCACGTGCATGTCCTCGACACTCAGTTTTTCAGAGTGCATCAGCGCGTGCTAGCGTCTGTTAATCGATTAGCCAGCGCCGGCATAGCGTTAGCGTCGACTAGGAAGGGCCAGCGAGATGACACGGGAGGTTCCGATGAGTTGCCACATGATGCGCGCCCCGTGGCTTAGATGGAATGTGCCGAGTGCCACGCGCAGCCCGGCGGTTTGGCTGCCGCGTGTTGCGCGGGGCGTCCGGCTGGCGGGTCGCGTTCTCCCCGCCCCCCGTCCCTTTTTCCATCCCCCCTTTCCGCGTGATCTCTGTCGTGTCGTCCCTCCGTCGTCGCTTCTTCTGTTCATGTTTCTCTCTCTCTCTCTCTTTCTTTCTCTCTTCCTCTCTGCCGCTGGGCTCCTTTTCCGGCTGGTAGAACAAGTGCGGAATGCCATGCCGGGGCATGGTTCACTCCGTCGGAACGGCCCGTCGGGTCGGCGGTCCTTGTGCCGCCAGCAGGGGGGGGCACGTCCCGCACGCCCCCCCGCCCCCGCCCCTCCCTATTTCAGCGCAGCTGCCCGCGCAGGGCGCGCGGCATCCCGCCCGCTGCGTTGCCACGCGACGGGGTGGATGGATTTCCCCGTGGAGGTCCCCAGGGGTACGAGTTGGGGTTTTGTGGAGGTGCAGATCGTGTGACTCGTGAGCTTTCAGGGGTTTCCGCGAGGCTCCGTCATTGCAGCCCCGCCTTCCGTCGGGAGAGTGACCTCAAGGATCCCATGCCTGATCCTTTCTTTCTCCAGAGCTAGATTTGATCCCAGCTCGCCCAAAACCTCTTCGTTACACGGAGGTCCGAGGTGTCGGACCTTGAAAGAGCGGCCGAAGTCCTAAAAATTGGCAGCGGGGGACCAACACCCATTTGACGTTTGGTGCCATTTGTGGGCCTGTGAAGCGATGAGGTATTTGAATCGTTGGGAACCGTCCAAACACCACTTCAGAGTTGCTCCGCACGGCAGGTCGAACATTGCCTAAGGTTTTTTCGATTGGGGCGTGGTTCACCTCAAAACTATCAGCAGCAGCTGCAGTTCGAAGTCTTGCAGCGGCTTTGTAAAAGGCTTGCCACCATCCACGACCGCCCGCTGATGGGCTGACGCGTAAATTTTGTGCCTTGCAGCCCAATCCCAGTTTCTCTGCCTTTGGAGCTTGAGCTGCAGCGGTGCACTGGAAACCTCAGAGCCCTCAGAGCAAGCACGCTGGCCCCACGCCGATCCGCCGCCGCTGCTGCCAGTCCGCTCACCTGCGCCCCTGCTCGCTCCGCCGCGCCAGCTTGCGCCGCACGCCAGCATCGCTCCCCGGCGCCAGCCGGGCGCACGGTGACGCCGGCGGCGGCGGCGGCGGCGTCGGCAGCGGCTGCGACAAACGGAGCCGTCGGCGATGTTGTCGGCGACAGTGTCGGCGGCGGTGGCGGCGTCGGCGGCGTCGGCGGCGTTGGCGGCGGCGGCAACGGCGGCGGCGGCGACGCGCCCCTGCGCCGCCTCGACAGAATTTCCCGGCTGGGCGGGCGGTGACGACGCGGAGCGGGGCATCACCCGCGAGGAGCGCGGCGTGCCGCGGGGCCGGCCACAGAGAGACATGGGCGGCGTCGCTGTTGCTGCTGGCCGCGGTCGCCGTCAACCCGGAAGGCAGGATTCCGGAGCAACGTTAGGGGGGGATTAGGGTCGGGGGGATGCATCGACCCCGAATCGCCCACTCATCGCTTGTGTGGGGCTTTCTTGCCCAACCCGCCCAGAGCCATGCGGATTCGCCATCGGCGGCCAATCGCCGCCTTCTCCGCGATATATCGCCGATTTCAAGTCGATGTTTCCTTCTCTGAGCCAGCCCCCCTCTAACATTCCCCCTTAGGGGCGGGACCGCCCTCGACGGGGCACAGTCGGCGTCGTTGCTGCCCGTGGCTTTTGTTTTTTCGTGCGACGATTCTAGTCCAAGGCATGTGCGAGTCGCTCTTCCGCCCCCTCTTCCGCCCCCTCTCCCGCCCTTGGAGGAGGTGGGATGGAGGAGAGGTGCGAGTGGCTCTGGCCAGGAAATTCTGGCATGCGGCGCAGGGCGGTGCGTCGCCGTCGCCGTTGTCGCGGCCGTCGCTTCCGTTGCCGCTGTCGCCGTTGACGTCGTCGTTTGCTCGGCAGCCATCTAGCGCCCTGCCTGGCGCTGCTCTGCTGCCCCTCGCGCGAAGAGAAGGTTTTTGAGTCTCTCTGGGCGTCGTCTGCCCCCCGCAGGAAGGCGCCGCGGACGCCTCGCTTGGAGCCCTCCTGGGAACTCCGGAGGCCTCTGCGCAGGCTCTCTGGGGAGCTTCTGTGAAACTCTTGGAGGCCTCAGCTTTGCCACGGCTCGGGCCCTGCCTGGCTCTGTACAGCTGCTCCGTGCAGTGCTCTGACATGATCTGCCTTGCCGGGCCGTGCCCTGCCTTGCCTCCTCGCAGTGTTGCGGCCCGTTTCGTTTTGCCATGCTTTGCCGTGTCGTGCCCGGTTCCCTGCCTGACCTGGCCCCGCCCGACCCGGCTGTGATGTGTTGTGCTCTTTTTTGCGCCGAGAGTCCAAGCCAGGGACGTGCCGCAGAGGGCTTCGGACACGTCGCTTGGCGTGCTGGAGGCTTCTGCTTCTGGCCTCTGGTCCTACGCAGTGACCGTCCAGCACTCGGCGCCAGGAGGCTAAGACGCGGGCACGATGCGCTGGCCTTCTGCCCTGCGCGGTTTAGCTCCTGATCGCTCGGAGTAATTGCGGCGTGGATTTGTTTGCTAGCCAGAAGGGTTGCGAAGACTCTCAAGCAAAGAGGCTCTCTCTCTATATATATATATATATATATTTATTTATATACATGGTATTCCCCTTCGAGATCGGTCGTCTGTTCCCTACTTTCAGCGCGTCACTCCCATTATTCTTTAATCGCTTCGCTCATTCCGCCAGCCCATATTGCGCACCGCGGTGGCCTGGCCGAGTGGTCGTCGGCAGTGCGGAGCTGCAGAACGGCGCCCCCAAAACGTTTCCAGAGGCTCTCAAGAGGGCTTCAAAACGGCTTCAGAGCGCCTCAGGACAGCCCACGAGAGCCCCAAGACGGCCCAAGGAGGGCCTTTTGGGGTCCTCCGTGTGCCTCTTGAAGGCGTGTTGGCGGCCTTTTGGAGCCTCCTGGGGACCTCTCCGGGCCAAAAGCTCGAAATATCCGTTCGGGTGCCCCGTCTGTGCTCGCTTTTAGAGCCGTCTTGGAGGCGTCTTGGGCCATCTTGGAGGTCTCTGGGACTGTCTTGGGGCCCTCTTGGACCCTCTTGGCCTTATCTTGGTGGCTTGTTGGGCCGTCTTGGGGCGATCTTGGGGGCCTCTTGGGCACGTTTGGACGCTGTGAACCCCAGACGTCGTGTATGCGAAACATCGTACTTTTTCCTAATGGAATGGGACGAATTCTGCTTGTTGGAGCCCTCTTGGAGAGCCTCTTGAGGCTCTCTTGGGGCTTCTCGGCGGCCTCGAGGCCCGTATGAATGCCATCTTGGGCGTTTTGGACCGCTCGTTCGGTGACTCGGACCGCTTTTGGGCTGTCTTGGAGGCCTCTTGGGGCCCTCTTGGCACGCTCTGGGGGGCCTCAGAGACCGCACCTAGCAGGAAAACCATCTCTGAGTAAAGGGTGGCCGGGGTGCGCCCGGGCGGCGGTCGGGGTACTTTTCGCTGGGGGACCCCCAGGGGCCGCCCCACGCGCGCGAACCAGAAATATTGTTAACCAGTTAGGAGATCTTAGCACGCCTCTGGCCCGTTGGGCTGGCGAATTCTGAGCTTTCCAGTTCCGCCTGTGGGTTCTCGGTTCAGCAAGTCCTTGCAATTCCCTGTTTGCCGGTTTTTTGCCATCTTCGGCCTTGTCATCATTTGTCTCCTTCTCCGAACTCGTCTATTGACTCAATCTGGGCTTACAGGTCGAGATGGCGGTTGCGCAGGATCTATCTTGTCCATGCCACCTGAGCAGCGAGGCAAACGGGTTCATCTTCACCGACATTGACGCGTACGATCGCGCGTAAGGTCGCGCATTATCGCCCTCGCATCCAAGGTAGCGTTCCGCGCTAGCGGCTCGCGTACGCCACCGCGGAATGTCGCTATGTCATTTAGCAAAGGATCTGTTTATTGCTTGACACTTGACTCAATATGGGCTTCCATGTCGAGGTGACCGTTGCCGGGATTTCACCTGGTCAGTGCCATCTCGGGAGGACGAACCGGGAATACAGTTGGCACGAGGGTAAGGGCAACCATACGTTTCGATGGGGAACCCTTGCGTTATTTTCGCCGTTGGGCTCTCCAGCTGGGTATCTCCATGGGGCCCTCCCCTCGGCGAAGGGGCTCATGCTCTGGATCAGCGGTCTTCTTGCCATGCTTCGACTGCAGTTTCGAGGCAGGGGCAGAGGATGTGCTACTGCTCCCTGTCCTCTGCTGGCCAGTTCTGAATTCTCCCGCGGGCAATTATCATGGTGCGGTGGCCGACGCTGAACTATCGGTGTCGTAGCTCCGCTCAGGGGGCGGGGGCTTTTGCGCTGCATTCGATCCAGAAAGGCATGCCGATGCTTCAGATTGGAAGGGACCTTAAGGAGAACGGGACACGCGTGTTGCCACTGAATGAACATATTTCCTTCCTTTTGTTTGCTCTCTTTCTCTCTCTGTCTCTCTCTCTCTGGTTTCGCTCCTTCGCGTCTCTCTCTCTCTCTCTCTCTTTCGCTCTCTCGCTCTCTTCACTGCACCCCTCTTTTCCGCTCGCCCATCCCTTCTGGGCCTCTCCCGGTGTGCGCTCCGTTCAGGATCTCGAGGGGAGCCCCGCCGCAGCGACGGGAAGCCTCCCAAGAGGGAGCCCAGAGAGGGCGCAGCCCGCTCAGAAGTCTCGATTCCCGAATCTCGATTCCCGAATCCTGCAGGACGTCGATCTGACGCCGTACACCATGTGGAACTCCGCCGTCTTTCCGCAGGCCGGGGCAGCACTGGCCAGCAGGGGCTGGCGCAGCAGGGCCAGGGGCCACGTCAGGGGGGGATGAGCTTATGAACTTATGAGGGGATGCACCGACCCCCAGTCGCCCATGCATCGCCGATAGCGGCACGATAGTTCGCCTCGCCCAGGAATTTGCGGATGCGTTTTCGGGGGCTCATCGCCGATCAGTCGGCGACCTATATATCGCCGAATCCTGGTCGGCGTCGCCTCCCTCGGGCCAGTCCCCACCTCACGTTCCCCCTCAGAGCGTGGGGGAGGATCATTGGCTCGGGTCGCCCAATTAAGTTAGGGGGGGGCTCGAGAGCACCTGGTGGCGGAAGATCCCCCGACACCCTCCCCCCTCGTTTCGCCATGATGGAAAGGGGTCTTGAGGGGAAGGGGTCCTGAAGTTTTTCCGTGTTTTCGGAATCCCCCTGGCTCTTGCCGATCAGAATTGGTAGCGCGGAGCAGGATCACACACGGAGAACGTAGAGGCGAATATCTGAGGATCGGAGAGTTCAGGTGAGGCTCAACAGTGGCGTCGGAATCAGCAAGTCGTGGTCTTCGAGACCGGACATTTTCGGCGGATGCCCTGGACCCCAGAGAGTACAAGAGATGGACGCAATTGGCGAAGGGCCCGTTGTTTTTCACATTGTGGACGGCCTGGCGCAGGCAATGTTCGACGACAACGAGGTGGACAGAGACCTGGCCGTTGAAGGAGGAGAGAATCTGAGATTCCAGAGGCTAGCCCAGAATTGCACAGACACGGAGCCCGAGGACAGACTCGCCGAAACGCTCGACGCGATCTACGACCCCACATGGGAAAACAACGAGACCGCCACGGACTACGTGGGGCGGACGCTCCAGGTCTTCGCGCGCGCACGGCAAAAAAGGAGTCACGTACCCTGAGGAGGCTTGGGGTCTAGCGCTGCTGCGAGGAACCCTTCTCGAGGCCGCCTGTCGCGCGGTGGTGTTGGGGGGTGTTCACAGATCATGGAAGGTTAGCAACCTGCCGGCGGCGCTGAGGACGACTTACCGAATGCGGCCGAAGGCTAGCCATCGGATGGTGCACCTCGCGGAGGAGGAGACCGTGAGCGACGACATGGTGACGGAGGAGGCGGAGACGCAGGCGTTGCTGGCAGATCATGAGGAGGACGACGCGCCGGAGGAAAATATCCTGGACGAGCAGGACGCACCCGACGCGCTCGCGACCTGGTCTAAGAACCCCGGGGCGTGGAAGGAGGCGCGGGTGGCTAGCAATAGCTCGAAGTTGGCTCGAAAGTTCGGTGGTTCCAAGAGCCCGCTGGACAAGGTTGGCAAGATAATGCAGTGCTTCAACTGTCGCAAACTGGGGCATTTCTCGAGAGGAATTCCCGATGGAACTGCCCAAGGCCGCGGAGAAAGCCCACGGGGGCATCACCATCGTCATCATCGGCGCTGCCTTCGACGACTCCGGCTCGATCGGTCAGGTTATGCTCAGTGTTTTCCGTGGCGACCTGCAAGACGCCCTGGGGTCTAATTCAGTTGGCACTGGAAGACGGCCGAAGCACGCAGACGGCGTTGGCTACGCCTGACGAGGAGTCCGACACGACGGAGGAGAAGATGACGGGCCAGGCGTCGGACAGGTCGGTGAATTTCACGATCGAAGAGGGCCAGGGGTGCGTCGACAGCAGGCGTGCCAAAGGAATCGTTGGGGACGAGACGCTGAAGGTTCACGAGCAGAGGTGGTGCGCCGCCGGTGGCCACGAGATGGTTAGCGGTCACGTTTCGGACACGACGGCGATCGGTTTCCATTTCGGCAACATCGAGACGCAGAGGTCCAATCGGAAAGCGTGGGCGCCGCAGTGGATTGGCGACGCGCTCGTTCGAGCACGCGCGCGCGTCGTCCCTGGGGCAGCCCCGCTGTTTATTCCAAGTGGTGGGCCAAGGGTCTTGGTGGGCGCCTGGGTTTCGAGAGAGAGAGAGAGAGAGAGAGAGAGAGAGACCGGATGACCTTCGCCGCCGTCGAGCGCGGCGCAGCCCGCGACCGGCGCAGGGGAAGACGACGGCCCTTATACGGGCATGCGTCGACGTGGAGAAGACCCCGGACTGGAAGACGGGGGGCGCGGGGGCGCGCATGAAGAGAGGGCGGCATACGTGGAGGCATTCCAGATTTGAAACCGGCAGCGCCGACGAATGATCAAAAAGGGTCAATGGAGTCCGCGGCGTCAGGAGCTCGCGTCGAGGACATGAGCGACGTCGGGGTGCTCGAGCTGTTCTCGCCGCTGCGAATGGCGCAGGCGGCGGCCGCCGCTGGCGTCGCGAGCCCCGGGGCGGTCGACCTGGAGACGGGGAGGGCCTGGGCGGGCCTCAGGTCAGGCGACGGGCGGAGGAGATCAGTGAGACCGAGAGGCCGTGGCTGCTGACCACGCCGCCTCCATGCCGCATGCTATCTCAGCCGCGCGGTCCCAACCCCGTGCCGAAGGACGTGGGTCGGTAGATCCGGGACTGCAAGAAGGCAGTTGTCTACGTGCGCTGGCGTATCAAGATGGACCGAGGAAAGATGGCGCCTGGCGGAGTCTGTCCGTTCGAGGCGCCGCTTGGATGCGGGGCCTGGGCGCCGGCGGAGATGGGGGCCTTTCTGAGCGAAGCTAACGATCAGGCGCGCGCGGTGAAGACGGCGGGGTGCGCGCGCGGCCCGGCGGTGCCAGGCGCGGGCAGGGGGGTCGCCATGCAGCGGCGGTCCCTGACGAATGACTGGGCGCTGGCGGAGATGGCTGGCGGAGGTGCCCCGCCGAGGCGGCCGCGAGCACGCGCGTGCGATTCGCTTCGTGAGCGGCAGGCGACAGAGGAGCGAGCGCACGGAGACGCATCCCATTCCGCTGCCGGTCCGCATCGCGCAGGGAGCGCCGGCAGGGTTGGACAAGAGAAGGGCCGCGAAGGTCCCGGCGGCCGCGACAGAGCAGAAGGAGATGACCAAGTCTACGGATAATCAAATCAAGGTGGCGGCGATGAGGCCGCGCGAGAAACTGGCGCCCTCGCCCGCGCGCTGCGGCATGGTGGTGCCTGCGAGAAGGCGATGGAGTAAGCGGGCAACTGATGCGCGACGCATGCAGCCGGCACGTGGAACGGAAGGTCCAGCATCCAGCGGCGCCGTCGTGGCGAAGAGCCCGAACATCGCGGGCGCGGGCTCCGAGCTGCAGCAGGGCGGGCCATTCCTTGAGCAAGAGTCCTCGCGGGTGCTGCTCGGCCCATGCCAGAAGACGCGGGTGCAGCACTACCCTGCGCCACGTCGGGTGCAGATGGATTCCGGCCCGGCCGTGGCGGGCGGTTTCGAGATGGACGGGGCCGCGGCGGCGGGCAGATCGCCGGGCGACGCGCGCAGGCAGCGCGCGGAAGCCGAGGCGCATGGGCAGCGGCTCGGGCGGATGCTCAAGAAGGCGATTGGCGCCATGCAGACCGCGACGAAAGGGGTGGCTGGAAGCTGTCGCCCGCGCGTGCGAGGCCGAGGATCGACTGACACGGAGAACGGGCTACTCTCCTGTCCAGTGGGCGCTTGGCCGCCAGCCGCCCGTGCCAGAGGAGCTGCAGCCCGATGGGGAACTCCCGGTACTCGGCGGCGAGGCGCGCGGAGCGACGGACTTGGCCGAGCACCCGAGTTGGCGTGTGAAGCTCCTAAGGGCGATGGCCGAATAGTTCGGCGCAGTGACAGCCAGCGAGGTGGCCGATGGAGAGTTCAAGGGAGACGATCTTGTCGAAGAGGACACGAACGCGGTGGAATTCGAGGGCGGCAGGGGCGGCCGGCGCAGGCGGGGCCGGGCGCGAGCAGTCGGCGTAAGTGGTGCGTCGGGGCAGCCCGTTCATAAGTCATATATATATGTATACATTTGTTCGATGAAAAAGTTGGAAGGAGGCAGCGCTGAGCGCGCTGCCTGCGCAGGCGCGCACTCCGGCTCGAAGAATCCAGGCTGCCCGCGGGAGCGCGGGTTCCTGCTCGGGACCGGCGGGGGAAAGGTGCGAGCGAGATCCCGCGGCTGCTGCCGACGCCCGCCGATCGGCGCCTAGGGCGCTCCAAGTGCCTCAGGGTCGTCAGGAATCGGCACAGGGCGAACAGCTGGTCCAGCTGGTCTCGGCGGAGCAGGAGTCGGGGCTGGAGCGCGCCCTGCGCGGGGTGCTGGCAAACAGACTCGCGCATTCTTTATTGTGGACAATGATGTCGTCTGTCCAGCGTTTCAAAGGGCGGCCTGGTGCCCCGCGGCTGGCTGGCGCCTGTTCCAGCGCCACCTGCGACCGCCTGCCATCGGCGTTGCCGACGGCATTCTGCAGCAGTGCAGTTTTACTAAGCTTCTGTGAGCGCACCCGAGTCTGGAAACCCTCAGTCACATTTCTCCCAGGTTGCGCGGCCGATCTTCTCCACATATGGTTCGTCCACCACCCGCAGAGACAGACCTCGTCGTTGGCGTCGCGATGACTTCCCCGGACTTGCTGTCAAATTTTTGACTGGCGCGCTATCGCCCTCGACGCCGCCATGGTCTACGATCCCTTCTCGTTGACACAATCGTCAGAATTTGCCGTCTCGACATCGTGACACCCATGGAACGCACAGCCTGCGCCCGAGGTCAGATGCGCTTGCGTCCACTGAGAATACTCCCATCCTACCTGTGCCGACACCCTCGAGCGATTGTGCAAGCACCCCATTCCGGTCAGCAGTGTCAGACTGGAGGTCCATATTCCCCATGTGCAATTTCAGCCTGGCCCCCTCCAGCCCGCAATGATAAGTTGCCCAAGAAGTGCTGCACTTGCGTGCAGAGTTGCTCCGATCATCAGAATGTCTCCTGCGAGCCGGATGTTCGCGAGACGTTTGTTCCCCATGTGTCGCACCGAACGTTTATTGTAAATCCCTCTTGTTTTTGTGCCACGCATACTTGATTCCTTTTGACCGCGCATAATTGCGGGGGTTATTGGGCCCCCGGCGTCGACGACTCGCACGATCAGGCGCGATCTGCCCCGTTGTTTCTCGCGCGATTTGCACGGCGTTTGGATATGCGGACCCGGCGCGCTCTGCATGTCAGGAGCGCCCGCCAAGAGTCGTGGTTGACAGGTTCGGATGCTTTGTTGGAATCCAGAGGTTCAAATTGTGCTCGCACATGTCTCGCGCAGCTAAAACAGCGTCAACGAGTGACCGTCGCCACTATAGCCTTTCCAGAACCCCGCTGGGTCCATCGATAGTTGTCCTGTAGGGTACGGCGGCAATCGACCATGCAAAACCGTACTGGACAGTCTGTACACATCGGAAAAATCAAGATAGTTTGGCACGTTTGGTAGTTGCGGGTTGCTTTGTTTGAACAGACTTTCGATGCGCGTGGTCCTCCACGTCTGCGGAGGGTTGTTCCCAGTCGGTCAGAATATTTGCGAGGACTCGGCCAAGCTCTCCCATGAGATAGTCGCGACCGGCTTTGAACATCTCTGCGGCCGCGCCAGCCGGTTCCGACGCCCTGCGATGCTTCAATTTCTCTACATGCGTTCTGACCTCTTCCGTCGTGACTGGCCGACTATCTGACTGCGCGCTGGCAGATGACGGCGGAACGGCGCAAGCATCTTGAATGCTTGATTGCGCGCTTGCAAATGACGACGTATTCGTTTTTCCCCTTGGGCAGTGCTTCCAGGAATGTAAATCTTCAGAATTTCCGCAAATGCGTCTGCGATGCCCTGTCTGTCCGATGCGCTAACCCCCGTGCTATTGCTGACGCAAGTCAGTCGCTATGTCTTATAATTGTTCCCAACGTGATGCGTTTTCCTTATGTCGCACCATTCTTTTCAACTGCCGCATATTGTTTCTTGCTTGCGCTGTTGGCCCAAACTTCTTCATTCGCTCTTCAAGCGTTTGCTGATGCATTTGAGTGTCCTGTGCCCTTCGCCCCCTCTCCGTGCTGCCCGTTGCTCATCAAGCAAGTGCCGGATCTGAACGGGCAGTTGCGTCTGCTTCTGTTTCTCGGCGGCACGGTTGGCGTTGCCCTCTTCTGTACTCGACGACGCTGTTGCTTCGCTGCGAGTGCAAAGTTCCGCGGCCAGCATCGCGCCACGGGGCTCGTCCAAATCTCTCATGTTGCTTTCAGCCCAACGTAGCATCAAAGCCTAGATGTCCAGAAACACGCCGTTTGTTTTTCTGTTTGGTCAGCTCCCCGTGGTCGACCCCAGGCCAGGGCAAACGCAGGGTTAAGTTTACTCTCCGATGGTCAACTCCCGCCCCAATGTTTGGCATAGCTGCAGAATCTGTTGCGTGGGTGCTCATCTCCGTGCCCGTGCTGAACACATCAATTTGCCGATGCTTCATCCCATCCCATCGCAGTGCGTCGAGTTGCGCAAGATCGGCTTGGGAACCGTGAGTCCGCAATCGACAGGGTCTCTGCGGCGACCCGAGCGGCTAGGTCGTTACCTCTGCGACTACGTGCCCCGAGCTCGTGTTCTCCGATGCGCACGTTGTCCGCCAGATCAGAATTGCTCCTATTCAGAAGCATTGAAACCACAACCAGCAATGACAGCCAGATTTCTTAGCATTGCTTCTTGCTTACTTGATGGCATGTCAGCGCACAGGGCGTCGGTTTCCTCTTATGGCAGCCGTGCGCTCGGCATATACATTAGCAGCCATCGCACACCATGCGCGGCAACGACCATGTCAAGTCAGCAGACTCTGGCCGAGCGAGCTGTGAAAGAAGGGATGCGATCTCTCCAGCGCCCTTGCACCGCAATCGCAACACCGTTCAAATGCCTGCAACCTCCAGAACCCATGGAAACATGCACCTGCTTTGTTTGGAATGAATCCTCTGCTTCATTCCTCCATGTTTCGCTTAGCGATATCTTGCCCCATGTTCTCACATGCCGCAGCTCCGCGAACAACGTCCTGCAAATCGCTGTAGATGGTGATGTGTTCTCGCAAGTGTCACTCTGTTGCTCCTGCATTTGGATGATGCTTGCTTGCCTCATTGCAAGAATGCGGCTGATTACGTAATGATGTGGCCATGTTCGCGGGCAAGCCGCCGTCTGCATTGGAATATGTTCATCTCCCTCCCAATGTGCTCCATCCATGCTCTTGAATTGGCCGCTCTGAAAAGATGCCAGCTGCGTAAATTGTGCGAGTCCTTTTGGATGCCGATGTTCACCTACGAAAGGTACTTTGCTTTCGAACCTGTCACTTGCTATCCGGGCTCCGCCTGCTCCTCCAATCATCTATGCAATCTTCGGTTGTGCGCTGCACTGCGAGACCCGCGTCCTTGTACTTCACGGTGCCGTTCTCCATCGACGCCAATGGTTCGTTCTTGAACTCCACCACCTGCGCCCTCCATTTGATTTTGATGTCTTTTAGATCATGCCCGTAATCCTTATGCAGCCTCACCTTGATCTGCCCCACATGCATATCCACAACTCTCTTCTCAAATCAATCGTTGCATTTAATCTTCACTGTACGGTGTTCGTTTTCTCTGTAAAGCCGATCTTCCCCGCGATAGACCTGAACAGCCTTACGCCGATTCGCGACGGATCCGTAAAGGTAGCGATGTCCGTGCACGCACTTCTCCTCCGCGCCTGCGCTCCTGACGACCTCCCTCACCTGCTTGACGATATCCTCCTGATCCTTCTCCTCCTTCAATCCCACCGCAATCACCTGCAATTTCCTCGACTCCCCTTCAACATCCTTTTGGGCTGCTTCTTTCGCGCGCTGCTGATGTTGATCATGTTCCTCCATCTCCTCCTCCACCCTTTCCCTGGCCATCTCTGCGACAATGTCCTTCACCTTGTCCTCCGTGACTGAATCTGCCATGTCAAGACGCATGTTCGTAATATCCACCTCCATCTCTTCCACCTGCTCCTGGAGAGTCGAGGTCGTCCCCTTCACCTACTCCGTCTCCTCACGCACTTCGTGAATCAACGATTTGAGTATGTTCATCTTTTTCGTGATTTGTCGAATCGTGATTCTTGCTTGTCCTCAAACTTCCGAAACCAATCGGGTGCACTTGCATCCACCACTGCCTTTAACCCGTCCCGTCCTCCCCACTTGAAATATTCTTGATGGCTGAGGCGGCCTTGCGTGCACGATTCCACATTTGCGAGTCCACAAAGCCGCTGGCTCCACGCCGCGGCTTCCCATCTTCCGGCATGATCTCACAAGCACCGTGCACGGTCGAAAGGAGCAAAGCGAGTTCGATTGGGGGAAATTCCACGAACCAGGACCGGTTTCCATCAGGACCCTTTTTTGTCAAATGCCAATATTTTCCTTTTGGTGCCAGAGTTGTCATGGCGTTTGTCTGGACGAGATGTGCTTGAATTGTGACATTACTTTCAGTGTCATCGCTGACTCCATTCCACCCGCCATGCCGTCTGCGTGTTTCGTGGGCCCCTTTGGTGTCTCATTTCAGAGTGCCCCCCTAAGCTTGCTCTGGGCCAGCGTGGCCACGTCGCGCACCCCGTTCTCACCATGGCATTGAGGGAATAGAGAGTAATCCAATGATGGGCACAGGGCTTGCTGCAATGCCGCGTCCTCCTCCCTTCTCCTTCCCTGGGGGTTCTCTGGAGGTCCCTGCGGGGTCTCATCTTGGGCCTCGGCTGGCTCCTGGGGGCACAGAAATGACAACACGAAATAAGACATCTCAAGCGTGGGACCTCGAGCAGCGAACCTCGGTGCTCGAGTCCCGAGACACCTGAGCCTCGAGGCGAGAGTCTTGGCTCCAGTGAGGCCCCCCCGACCAGGTAGGCGGCGGCAGAGTAGCAGCCCCAGTCCAGGGGCCGCCCGACGAAGCATGGTGATGACAGAAAAGTCGGCCCCCCGACCGAGCTAGTGTCAAGTACTTCGGAGGGGGATCCTCGATGCGAGGCCCACCCGACACAGTAGACAATGGAAGAGCGGTCCCGGGTCACGGATTCGTGGAACACCGTTGTGGAGGAGACGATCGGGGCGTGGCATCGGTCGAGCACCCAGCGTTGGAGGGCAGAGACGTGTTGAACACTCGGTGGTTGTGCTCGCAGTGGTTGAAGTGCAGGTCATGCTGGAGCTCGCGCTGACCGTACTCGCAAATGGTTGGCCCCGCCCCGATTGAACTCCACGAGGTAGCGGACCCATCATTATGTGCCAGAACACTCGTTGGCCAGGCAACTGGGTTGGCGGGGGTTGGATCGGGACGATCGAAATGGGTACGGAAAGAATGGGTACAACCACCGACAGCATTTGTCCATTATGAACAGCATTCGTTTTCGGCGTCGCGGCGTTTGTCAATCATTTGGAACAACAAGACCTCTTGGCCAACAGCGGCTGCTGTCGGTGCTTGACAACATTTGTTGCTTGGCATTGTGCTAATGTTTTCCGTACCCAAGTTCGGGCATCCACATGGGAGGATCAGTCTCCGTCATGCCAACCTTTCGCCGGCGACGTCAGGTTCCGCAGAAGAATGACGGCGACGAGGGCTTGCGCTTTTTCAAGGCCCTCGCTTCTCCCTCTCGCCCCTCCAGAGAGAGAGGATCACCGTGGGCACGAGACATTCGTGCCTCGCGGTTGGGATTTCTTGGCCGCGACCCCGTGGACACAGGGCGGCTTTGTGCGGAAGCCTCGCGCGGCACGTGTCCATGGGATCGCGTATCCATCGGATCGTGCTTCGGTGTCCTGACAGCGAGGGCATGAATATGGATGTAGTCGTCGCTCGTGAGAGGAGGAGGAAGATCGGAAGGAGGAGGAGGAGGAGGATCGAGGCCACGATCGAGAGTGAAGCTTTCGAGGTCGATACCGCAAAGGCCCGTACACTTCGTGACGTTGTTCGCAACTTTTTTTCAGTACTTGCTGGTGCATGTTGTCGATCCGGTCGTGCTTGAAGGGACTGGGGAGTCAGTGCGCGCACGGGAAACATTCGTGTTGACAAATGTATGGCTTATGATCAAGAGCGGTTCGCTTCGGCAAGTGTATGGGCATCGCCTTGTGCTTCTTCGATAAGCATTATTTTATGCAGCATTCATCAGATTTGAGATAATTGGGGCTGCAGCGCATTGCATTTGCCTTGCTTTGAGTTGCTTTGAGTTGCTCTGGTAGTCCGAGCGCATTTCGATGTACTCTCGATAGTCCATCGCACTGGCATGAGACTCCCGTGTGTGACCATCTTGGGTCCGTTTTCGCGGGGACGTCCTGAGGTTCTTTCTCATCTTCATCCTGCTGATATGTCTTCTCTTTTCTCACATTTCTAATTTTCTACACCTCGGGAAGGAGGATGACGATGCGAAACAACTGGTGGAAGGCCACTTGCCTCGGACCACGCCTCCACCTCCGTCAACTGGAGGCTGGAAATCTGTCATGACAGTCGCCACAAACACTCGGGATGAAAAACATGCGTCTTCAGGCTCGGGGCGGTCATGCGGGCAGGTTCTTTTCCGAGCTTGCAATGGTGATTGGCGCTTCATCACCCTCTTCCCCTTCATTTCGCTTTCCCTCTCCATTTGGTCCCTTGGCCATCTTGTCCATGCCAGCTTGAGAACTTGGTCTCCTTGCAGGCTCTTCTGGCGAGGCCGACACGTTAGCTTGGGAGGCTTGTGTGCGCCGTGTGAATGCGCGGGGAGACGCGCCCCATACCGCATCTTCGGGTTCTGAGTCCCCTCCCCTCTTCTTTCCTTCCGCGCTCGCCTCCTAGGAGCGCAGGCTGCAGGCCTTCTATCTGCCTCCTTTTCCTCTTGCTCCTCCTCTCTCCCGCAACAGGCTTGTGCGCAAATGCCCACCGCGGCTGAGCATCGGGAGTGGCCTGCTGCTCTCGTTGCCATTGTTAACGTCGGCGTTGTCTGCGAGGCTTCCCTTTGGGGTCTCGTCTCGTTTCTTCCTGGCTTTTTCAGTTATCCTCCTTAGGTCGCTATTTTGGAGGCCTGGTCAGCCCTCTGTGCGTGCCTCCTCTCCCGACGTTGTCGTTGTCTTTTATTTGCTATTTCAGCTCATCGTCCTGCCGCCAAGCCGCTCGATGTTCGAGGACGTGTAGGTTTGTGATGTTTTTTTGGTCGCGGAGCTTTTTACTGCGCCCTAGGTGGGATCCTATTATGTCGGTCTTGCGTTTCCCTCTTCGTTCCTCCTCCTGCATCTTTTGTCCTCTTCCCCTCCTCATGTGGCTTGCAGTTTTGTGTTAATGTTTGCTTGGGGCAGTGTTTAAGCTGAGTATGTATACATGCGAATGCCCCCTCACAGGAGGAGTGTGTGTGTGTGTGTGAGTGAGTAGGCGATCCCACACAAACTATCCGTTGGCGTTTGCACATACGGAGCCCGTTTGCCAATTCGCTTTTGTGAAGCCCACAGAAGGACTTACTGTTGATTTGCTGCGCAGGCGGATTTGGCGTGTTCCTTCAAGCAGGACCGAATGTTAAAAAGTACACATAATGACTCAATGTGAAGAGTCTATGTCACCGAAGCCGATGTGTAAACCATCCCTCGCAAGTTGTAAAGGTCACATTCTCAGATTCTTCTTGAGCGTCCTCCCTCACATACGGAATCGGTTTGCACATCCCCCCCGCATAGAGGTTTCCTCCGTGAAGCTCACACGGATTCTGCTTGAAAGGTCTTCTTGGCAGAATGGATCGGTCGATGTGGGTATTTTTTCCGCAGCAGGATCTCAGGCTCAAGTTTGTCACTCGATGCGTCTGTGTGTATATATCACATGGAACGCTTCCATCACACGGGAAGACTAGTCGGCGCGTGGAGTATAAGTATTGTGCTCCAGTCGGGTGGGGAGTTCTGCGGTGAACAATGCGCATTTTTTTCGTTTATCCTCTTCCGCCTCCCTCCCATTTCCATCGCGTCTTCCAGCGTCACAGTGCTGTCCATACGTTTCTGCGTGATTGCAAGGACTCGCACGTGCTCCCAGCGCGTTGCCAGGCTGGCCGGCGCACGCAAATCTAGGCCTGTTTGCGATCAAGACGGATGGCAGGACAGCTTGGGGGCGGCCGGGGCGAGCTACGCGCAAGTCGGAGCTGCGGGCTCCGCGCCGCCGGGTTCCGCCGCCCATGCCGGGCGCGCGCCCCTGCCAGCGGCGCCGTCGCCGCCGCCGCGGCGCTGCGGCGGAGACGATCCCGGCCGCCCTGGCGCCAGGCTCGCCGCCTTCTTCGCAGGGCGGTCGCGGCTGCCGCGCGCTCTCGCGCAGGGGCCGGGCCGCGCCGCCTGACTCCGGCGCGGCGCCAGCGCAGCGGCGCCGGCGGAGGCGCTCGGGAGTGCGTGCCCAAGGTGGAGGGAGCGGCTGCCGGCGCGGGGGCTAGCCTTGCTCTTGCTGCACAACGTGCGCTGCTCTGGGGGCAGCGTTTCCGAATTCGCGGCGCTGGCGGCGCGGCGTATCGCGCAGTTCCCCAAGGTGCCCGACTGAGTCGGGCGCGTGTTCGGGGCGCCTGCGGCGGCGTTTGTCGCCCAACCCTGCTCGTCAAAAAAGCAAGTCGGAGCTGCGCAAGATAGGCGACGCGATCGATCGCGAGATCCAAGCGAAGGGTTATCCTAAGATGGGGCCGACATGGGGCGAAGGGGTTGTCGTGGGGACTGCGCGTGGGATTGAGCATGCCGGGGCGACGAAGCCGGGGGGCGCTGGGAACGAGTATGACGAGGAGGTCTACAACACCATTATCGGGGCGCCGTGCAACGCCAGACAGCTGGAGGCGAAGGACCAGAACGACGTTATACGGAGGAGACGGTACAGCACGAGGGTGGTTGTCGAGGGGCATGGACAGATTGACTGGCGCGCAGCTTGCGAAGGGAATTCGGCGATGCACAACGCGAGAGGCAGGGCGAGGTTTTCGAGGATCTTCGGCGAGGCTGAGCCCAGGATCGAGACGGCAGACCCAGTAGGAGGAGCTCAACCAGACGGAGACGCAGCTGGCAGCACCAGCAGAGCGAACATCACCGGCAGGAGGAGCTCGAGTCCACGACCAGCGACTGGCGGATGCAGGACGTCGAACGCCAGGCACGCCGGCAGGACACCATGTCGGAGGAGAAGAACCTATCGAGCAGGACGTGGAGATCAGGGTCAAAGTGATCATCGCAGGAGGAGGCGCGGCAACGCTTACGCCCAGGAGGGGTGACATGAAGGAGACGGGCATCTGGATGTCGACCACTATGGAGGAGGTTCGCCGCGTCTGCGAGGAGATCCAGCCGAGGATGAATTTCGACAAGCTGGGGGGGGGGGCGGAGTCTACATGGACACGTACACTAGCGTGGAGTTGCCGAAATATCTGGCTACCAACGGCAGGACCAGTGAGATTCCGAGCGTGGGGGAGTTCGAGGACTGGATGAAGATGTTCGACAACGCGGGGATCGACAGAAAGAAGTACGCTGCGCAGTGCAGCGAGTTGATCGAGAGGAGCCGTTTCGTAGCAGGTGCCGCGGCGGAACAGACCCTTTGAGTTTGCAGGGATGTACGTATTGCGGGCAGTTCTACGGCATTGTGGGAGTTTGCAGGGATGCAGGCATTTGAGTTTGCAGGGGTGCACGCTTATTGTGGTACAGGAGGACGACGAAGCGTGTGTTCTATGATATCTCAGCGGCGATTTTTCTTGAGTCGCTGATGGGGCCCCAGCGCCGTTGGCCATCAACAGAACAAAGGCGACCAGGAATGCTCAGGGTGCTGCAGAAGGCTATGTATGGCCCGCCAGAAGGGGCCAACGTTGCCCCAGGGGGAAGTTCGAGATTCCTTCGGCCAGGGTGGGGTATCAGGAGTTGAAGACGGTGTTTTGCTTATATCACCACCCAAGTATTGACTCGCTCTGCGCAGGACATGGGGGCGATTTCGTTGTGGAGGCATGCGCTGATGGCTTGGGCGCCTTTGACGATATCATGGCGAGTCGTTTCAAGGTCAGACCTCAGCCTCGAGTAGGGCCAGGAGGAGCAGCAGAGGGAGACTTCATATGCGGGGTGGCTCTTTGGGGCGAGGGGGGCCTCGGTACTCCGACAGACCCGATGCTGATCTTGGAGATGGTTGGACGTATGTGATTTGAGGCATGACAACGCGGCCGCGCCTCCGATTTCGAAGCGCACAGTTGAGGGGGTCCGAGAAGCCGGGGACCCAGTGACGCGGCAGAGTTTGATGGTCTCTCGTTGTTCTGGTGGCATGTTTCAGAGCCTAGGTGGAGATCGATGGGTTATGCAGGATGGCGGTCGAGGGCCTAGCTGCTCGCATGGCGACCAGCGGGCGAAGCACATCCAGGAGCGGAAGCGCCTGGTCAGATGCGTGAAGAGGGTGGCCGGTGATAACATTTCGGGAAGTATTTTCCGTGGCGGTCATTTGCTGGAGAGTTGGTTTATGCCAGGGGCGATGCTGGCATTCTCGAGTGGAGGGTCGGAGTCCTACGCGGCGGGGCCCAACGGCCCAGGGGCTCAACGTCGAGCACGCGTTGCAGGAGACGGCTGAGAAAAGGCGTGGGCAAGTCAATATCTCCCTAGAGATTGGGGCGGTCTCAGCAGAGGCGAAAGATCGGATTCACAGACATAGAGTCAGACGAGTGCGACATCTACAGGCAAGGTGGACAGGGCATCAGGGCACAGTACGCGAAGGCGACATGGCGGTGGCGAAGGCGAATGCGAAGGGCCAGGCGACGGACATACGCATCAAGCCGATAGGCAAGGTGACGTTCAAGAGGCGCAGGGAGACGTCGGGATCATCCCGATGGCGATGGCGAGCTGTAAAGAAGCCAGATGTGTTGACGACGTTGCTGGCGGTCATGCTGGCAATCCCGGTGACCGAGCCGACGGAGTACTACCGCGAGGACGGAGTTATCGTCGAGGTCCGCGTGGCGAAGGTTTCCAGTTGGTGGAGTTGCTTGACGCACCTGGTGGTTGTGATAGCGGCATTTGCATTTAGTTACTACATATTTGTGGTGACGGAGCAAGGAGTTGGGGGCGCGAAAATCAGGGCATGGATTTTGGACACCTCGCTTCGGCCCATATATGACGATGCGGGTTGTGGGGCGGATTTTCAATACCCGATGCTCACTTGTGACAGGTCCTCATGCCCCGAGGGCTGGCGACCAATATAAAGGTCGGGGTTCGAAGGGGTCGATGGCAATCGAGGGGGCGACGGAAGGATTCGCCAGCGTCGGAGGCGCAGCATATCAAGACGACAAGGTCCGCATCGGCGCAGGGGGCAGTGGCGCACAAAAGCAGGGGCGAGCTACATCCTGCTGCCCACGGGCATGATACGCCGTCGATGGCCCAGGAGACGGGAGCTCGGCAGTAACCATGTTGCGCGCGCCCTGGACAGTCAGTGCGAGGTGCCGTTTGTGTTGAGCGATGTTGGGTTGTTCAGCCGTATACGACGGAGTCTGATCAGTTGCCGAGGTCGCGTCGCGAATGAGATAAGACGCGCGTGCGCGATATGGGCCCGAAAACGCACGTGCGCGAGTAAGAAGTTGCATTGGGCTTCGGCGCTGTACTGTGTAATTGGAGCTGGTTGGACTGACGAGCCCGCAGGCATGCATAGCGGCGTCGAGGAGGGATGCAGGGTTTCACGAGATGTGAGCCGAGACATGTGGACTGCAATTGTTTGGCTCCATTTATATTTATATATATATAAAAAAAAAAGGAAAAAAAAAAAAAAAAAAAAAAAAAAAAAAAAAAGTCCGGGGGCCTCGCCGTTCCGCGCGACGACATTTCGAGGCGCGCTCCCCGAGGCCCCCAAGAGGTCCCAAGCGGCCCCCAAAAGGCCCTCAGGAGCCCCAGTAAATCCCCGAGGGGTCGCCAGGAAACGCAGGGAGGCCCCTAAGAGGCAAGGTCCCCCCAGACGCCCTGAGACACTTCCGCCAGTTCTCGGCGCCGTCCCATCACTGAGTGCCAACTGCATCCCATGCCTTGCTCGCCCGCCCGACTACGTTTCTTTCGTGCGCCGTCGTCGTCGTCAGTTGTGCAGTTGTGGGGCCGCCTGGGCGGCTTGATGAACATCTGGCGATGATGTTTTAGTGATTCGGTGCCTTTTGGAGGCTGTCCTGCAAGTCTGTCGTGGCGTCTTTCGACCTCTTGGGCAGCGTGGCGCCCTGGGGGGGCCCTGACACCGTTTTGAGGCGCGTTTTTCTGGTGCTTTTGGTCTTGGAGCGCCAGCTGGCCGAGCGGGCGGAACCCGTCAGAAACAACCAAGAACCAACAGGAGACGAAACAGCCGTTCAGGCCTGAGCAATCAATACTCACAGAATATTCAGGACTGATCACTCAAGTTCCGCGTGGGATACTTACTGGTTGAGTAGTTGTGTGCAGCTCAAGCACAGCGCTGGCCGCAGCATCGCAGCACCGCCCTTTTTGGGGGCGTCGTGGAGACCTCCTGGAGCGTCTGGGAGGCGTTCCTGGTCGTCGGGGAGCCTGCGTGGGGCGCCTTGGGAGGGCGATGGGCCATCCGCAGTTGACTGCGGGTGTTCGGGGGTTATTTTCTGGCGACTCGTGGGCCAGTGGAGGCGCGCGGGGCCTGGGGGGCCCCTCGATGCCTCCAGAACTTCCCCAGGCGCTCCCGCAGAAGGAGGCAAAAATTCGGCAATTCCTCCAGGGGAAACATATTCAGAAACCGCGCGCTCGAGGTCTCCACTGCGTCTACGACGGCGCCCGGAGCGCTCCAGAGAAACCAAATAAGGCCCACGAGCCCCCCTAAGCGGCCCAAGACGAGCCCAACAGGGCCCCCCATACGGCTTAGGGGGCGTTTTGGAAGAGGCCCAAAGCGTATTTGGCGGGGTCCCGAGGCCGTCCAGGACGCCCGAGGGACGTTCAACACCCCCACAAAGCGCACCAAGAGGCCCCATGTGGACTTCAAATAGGGCCTGGAGGCTTCCACGACGCACTCGGAGCCTCCCATGCCGCACCCCGTGAAGACGTCGGGAAATCAACGTTGGCCAATTTCCTACGGAGAACCGACGTTCTCAGCAATTGCGCGTTCGGGCTCCTCACCGCGTCTACGAGTGCGCACGAGGCAGCAGGGATTCCAACGACGGCGCGCGGAACCCTCAAGGCGACCCAAGAGGGCCCAGACAATGGAGAAGGGTGCATGAGGAGACGGAAGGAAGGGGGGCAAGGCGGGATGATAGGGAGAAAATGATGGAATAAACAAAATCGGCCCCTCTTTTGGGTTCTCTTGGGGCGCACTTGGGGTGCCCGTTGGCCGTCGTAGGGTTGTCTTGTGGGCATTTGGGCCTCTCTTGGGGTTCTATGGGGCAATCTGGGACCGTCGCGAGGCCCCGACGCCGCATCGGAAGCGAAAAGGCGAGAAGGATTAATCATTGATCTTCTTTGGGTTGGGAAGGATTTGGACGGGGCTCCAGGAGCATTTGGCTTTCTCGGAAAGGCCATCGTGAACCGTCCTCGGCTATCTGAAATCATCTTGGAGGCCATAGTGGAGCCGCGAAGACCCTCCCAGAGCCATCTTGGGCCAAGAAGGGCCCTCGGACACATCGCGGGGGAGGGGCACGCAGCCTCAAGGAGGGGGATGGGAAGGGTACCCCTTCCCCGAAAGGAAATTATGTTTTGTACGGAATCAACGAATATCGTTCGACCACCTACGCCCAGAGGACTCGTGAGATTCCAGCCCTTCGGCGTTCCCCAGATACACAGCCCTTCGAGGACAGTTCTACTTATCAGCTGTTCAGCGACTTGAGACGATTGTGACACTCAGTTGTGTTCCCCAGTGCTTGCTTTCACGCGTGCGCTGGAAAGCTGATTCCGCAGTCTGGAAAACGTGGCTTTCTTGGGACGCGGGATTCGAGTACGCTTCAATGTGAATCGATGGCGCCCATAGGCCCTCGTGGAACCCTCGTGAAATGGTGCGCCATGCTTTGCGAGGTATCTCCCGCGATCCACTCGCGACCTGCCCGCGGCTCGCCCGCGACCCCCATTGTTTTGACGAGTATCGTTGTGTGTATATTTATATACACACACACATAACGGGGGACCGGGTCCGGGGGCTGGGGGCCGGAACCCCGACCGCAAATGTGGAGCTCGGCGCGCCGGGCCCGCCCCAGGGAGGCCTCAAACAGCAATCCTGGCGGCCCCCGACGATCTCGAGACACCGCCAAGACGCGGTCCAGGGGTCTCTGGCGACGCACGATGCGTTTTACACTGCCCCGGAGGCCCTCAAGACGCCCCAAGAAGCGCCCCGAGAGGGTCCGTAGCCATTTTGGCTCAAGATCAAGCCATTCTTCCTGGCTCAAAGGTTCGTCTGTTTTACATCGTCGCAGGCTCATTTGCTATTGAACCATGTTGCTGGCCATCTGGATGTCGATGGCATCCGCTGAAGCATTGTTCATTCATTCGCATGTCCCCCCCCCCCACACCCCCCCCCACAAGGCCACGTGCCGAGGTTGAAAGCAGGTCTTTGGAAGATGCAGCTTTCAATGATCTGTGGACTCATGATAACCGCAGGACGGCTGCTGATGACTCAATGATTTATCGGATCAAATCTCGGGCTGAAGAGTCCGCTATAAGAGCAGGTTCCTCAAATCCTTTACCTCGCCTCACATCTTTGAGCGATGCTCACTTTAACGTCCCCTTCTTCGTGTACGACGAAGTTGATTGGATGTCCACAAAGTGCGACGGTATCACCATTTCCGGTCAAGAGAACGATTATCATAAACACAGCGATGATTTCTGGTTTTTGAAAGCTGCTTTGAACCATGGGATGCGAACGAAGGATCCTAAGAAAGCAAGGTTGTTTGTGGTTCCGGCATTGTTGAATCTTGCAGTGGAACAATCGGTTTGGAGTCGCAGGCAGTGTTGCGTTGGGGGATTGTAATTTGGATTTCTTCCAACACGCAAACGACATGCTCAATGAGTCTATTTGGTTTAAACGGAATGAGGGGAAGGACCACGTGGTCGTGTGCTCACATTATGCTTGCCTCAATCACCTTGTTCTGTTTGAGAACCTCGTGAAATGTAATTCTATTTCGTTCGAGGAGAATAGCATGCGGCAGGAACGCTGCCGAATAGCAGGCACATACGTTGGTCAGAGATGCGAGCACATGCCAAAACAATCAATGTTTACTTTGATCGCGTCCATGCATCGACGGCGACCTAACTTTCGATCAAGGAGAGATATATGCAAATGGTTCCCGCATCTTGTTTCAGTTAATCAGACCTACAACGTCTCAATCTGCGGCGCTGGAAGGTAGTGCCCATCCTTGGCGCAAGCTCGATTTAGCCCCCACGTTCGTGGCGACACTTGGGGATCCAGCCGCTTAATTGACATCGTGCTCAGCGGCGCAGTGCCGATGTTCACCAACACAAAACAATATCAAATCCTGCCTCCATTTGTACCTTGGGAAAGCATCTCCACGCAAATCGATGTTTCCGACAGGCAGAGATTCGAATTATCAGTACAAGCCAGCGTGCCGTTTTATGATGGATTGAAACAACATGTTGACAAACATGCACATCACCTTGATTGGGAGACGCCCGCTCCTTTTGAGCAGTACATGTGGCTTTTTCAGCAGTGCATTCGATGATCTTGTCGGATCGCCAGAGACGCAGCAGTTGTTTCTCCACGGGTCGCGCGCGCTTGGTTCCAGTGTATTTTGCCGCCAACCTTAAGTCAACAACGAGTGTTTGATCCGTTGTTTTGACACGGGGCTTCTTCCGAGCAAGTGCGTGCGTACGTAAGTGTGTAAACATATTCATAGTATTTTTATATATACATTTATATATATTCACATTTTCCTACACACATCGATAAGCAAGCACTTTTGTGGGAACCATACTTAGTCCGAGCGTGGCCCGAGCGTGCGCATTGGTCAAGGCCCCAAAGAAGAAGGGGCACTGCCATTCCGGCTGACCAGCCGCGCCCGCCGCCTCCCATGTCTCCTCCGCTGCTACCATCGCGGATGCCATGGGTAATCTTGACATCGATGCCCCACAATCGTAGTGGATTTGCAGTGGGGATTGGGTTTAGTCCGAGCGTGGCCCAGGCGTGCGCACTGGTCAAAGCACCACAGAAGAGGTGGCGTTGCCACTCCGGCTGACCAGCGGCATTGTGCCTCCACGTCTTTTTCATCATCGCCATTTGCTGTATAGCGTGTTTACCCCTTAGCGCGTAGCTTTGCTGCACAGGCTGTTTGGGCTTGCTGCATGTTGCTCCAGACCAACAAGGCTGTATCAAAAAATAACAATAACATAAAACAAGAGGCGCCCCAAGAGGGCTAAACTGTTGATTTTCATTGTTTTTCCAGCCCTCCTTGGTTGGGTATTCGTTTTGAATAGAGCGCTGTGGTCGCGTCCCTTCTCCCGCCTCCCGCCTACTCCTGCCCTCTCTTCGCCGAAGATGGGGGCTGCGATCTGCACAACTGTCGCCACTTTCGAGGGCTGCTGGTGGGTCCTGCGGAGTGGGGCACCGCGCGGACCTGAGCGGGACCTCGCCGTCCCTGGGGGGCTGCGATCTGCGAAATTGTCGCCTCTTTCGAGGGCTGCTGGTAGGTCCTGCGGAGTGAGGCACCGCGCGGACCTGAGCGGGACCTCGCCGTCCCTGGGGGGCTGCGATCTGCGAAATCGTCGCCACTTTCGAGGGCTGCTGGTGGGTCCTGCGGGGTGAGGCACCGCGCGGACCCGAGCGGGACCTCCCCGTCCCTGGGGGGCTGCGATCTGCGAAATTGTCGCCTCTTTCGAGGGTTGCTGGTGGGTCCTGCGGAGTGAGGCACCGCGCGGACCCGAGCGGGACCTCGCCGTCCCTGGGGGGCGCGATCTGCGAAATCGTCGCCACTTTCGAGGGCTGCTGGTGGGTCCTGCGGGGTGAGGCACCGCGCGGATCTGAGCGGGACCTCCCCGTCCCTGGGGGGCTGCGATCTGCGAAATTGTCGCCTCTTTCGAGGGTTGCTGGTGGGTCCTGCGGGTGAGGCACCGCGCGTATCTGAGCGGGACCTCGCCGTCCCTGGGGGGCTGCGATCTGCGAAGTTGTCGCCTTTTTCGAGGGCTGCTGGTGGGTCCAGCGGAGTGAGGCACCGCGCGGACCTGAGCGGGACCTCGCCGTCCCTGGGGGGCTGCGATCTGCGAAGTTGTCGCCACTTTCGAGGGTTGCTGATGGGTCCAGCGGAGTGAGGCATCGCGCGGCCCTGAGCGGGACCTCGCCGTCCCTGGGGGGCTGCGATCTGCGAAGTTGTCGCCACTTTCGAGGGCTGCTGGTGGGTCTTGCGGAGTGAGGCACCGCGCGGATCTGAGCGGACCTCGCCGTCCCTGGGGGGCTGCGATCTGCGAAATTGTCGCCACTTTCGAGGGCTGCTGGTGGGTCCAGCGGAGTGAGGCACCGCGCAGATCTGAGCGGGACCTGCCGTCCTTGAGGGGCTGCGATCTGCGAAGTTGTCGCCACTTTCGAGGGCTGCTGGTGGGTCCTGCGGAGTGAGGCACCGCGCGGATCTGAGCGGGACCTCGCCGTCCTTGGGGGGCTGCGATCTGCGAAATCGTCGCCCTTTTCGAGGGCTGCTGGTGGGTCCTGCGGAGTGAGGCACCGCGCGGATCTGAGCGGGACCTCGCCGTCCCTGGGGGGCTGCGATCTGCGAAGTTGTCGCCACTTTCGAGGGCTGCTGGTGGGTCCTGCGGAGTGAGGCACCGCGCGCGGGACCTCGCCGTCCCTGGGGGGCTGCGATCTGCGAAGTTGTCGCCACTTTCGAGGGCTGCTGGTGGGTCCTGCGGAGTGAGGCACCGCGCGGATCTGAGCGGGACCTCGCCGTCCCTGGGGGGGTCGATCTGCGAAGTTGTCGCCACTTTCGATGGCTGCTGGTGGGTCCAGCGGAGCGAGGCACCAGGCAGCTCTGAGCGGGACATCGCAATCCTGGGGGGGCTGCGAGCCTCACGAATGCCGCTCGCAGAAGTATATGCGCCCATATCACGTCATCACCTCCGTATAACGTCTCCCAAGCTACTCATGCCCCGCATTGCGCAGGGGTTGGGTACGTCGCCAGGGTAATTTTAAATTGTTATGTTGCGTTCTCGCTGTTTCGTGTTTCCGGCGCTAAGGCACCGCCCAAGAGTCTCCCAAAGCCGCTCCAAGACGGCCCACGAGGCCCCCAAGAGGGCCCTTAGACGGCCCAAGAGAGCCCCGAGACGGCCCAAGAGCCGCACAAGACAGCGAAAGAGAGTCCCAAGAAGGCCCGAAAAGGGGCCCACGAGAGGGAACGCGAACTGAAAGATCAAGCTCCCCGCCCCAAGATGCCCCCAAGAGGCCCCAAGATGCCCTCAAGAAGCCCCCAAGAAGCCCCGCGAGGCCCCCAAGAGGCCGCACGATGTGTTTTAAATTGCCCCTGAGGCCCCCAAGACGCCCCAAGAGGCCTTTAAGATGCCGCTCAAGAGCGCCCCGAGAGGGCTACATCGTTGATTTGCATTGTTTGTCCTCAATGTTGTTTGCATTCTCGCTGCTTCGTATTTCCGGCGCAAAGGCACCGCCCAAGAGGCTCCCAAAACCGCTCCAAGATGGCCCAAGAGGCTCCCAAGACGGCCCCAAGACGGCCCAAGAGAGCCCCGAGACGGCCCCAGAACCGCCCAAGACGGCGCACGAGGGTCCCAGAAGGCGTCAAAACGGGCCCACGAGAGGGAACGCGAACTGAAAAATCAAGCTCTCCGCCCCAAGATGCCCCCAAGAGGCCCCAAGATGCCCCCAGGAAACCCCCCAACGGCCCTGCGAGGCCCCCAAGAGGCCGCACGATGTGTTTTAAATTGCCCCGGAGGCACCCAAGACGCTCCAAGAGGCCGTTCAGATGCCGCCCAAGAGCGCCCCGAGAGGGCAAAATCTTTGATTTTCATGTTTGTTTAATGTTGCTTGCATTCTCGCTGTTTCGTATTTCCGGCGCTACAGCACGGCCTAAGAGGCTCCCAAAACCCCTCCAGTCCAAGAGGCCCCCAAGAGGGCCCCAAGACGGCCCAAGAGAGCCCCGAGACGGCTCCAGAACCGCACACGAAAGAGGGTCCCAAGAAGGCCCGAAAAGGGGCCCACGAGAGGGAACGCGAACTGAAAGATCATGCTCTCCTCCCCTAGATGCCCCCAGGAAGCCCCCAAGAGACCCCAAGAGGCCCCCAAGTGGCCCCAAGAGGCCCCCAAGAAACCCAAAAGATGCTCCAAGAGGCCCCAAGATGCCCCCAGGAAGCCCTCCAAAGGCCCCGCGAGGCCCCCAAGAGGCCGCACGATGTGTTTTAAATTGCCCCGCAGGCACCCAAGACGCTCCAAGAGGCCTTTCAGATGCCGCCCAAGAGCGCCCCGAGAGGGCAAAATCGTTGATTCTCATGTTTGTTTAATGTTTGCATTCTCGCTGTTTTGTATTTCCGGCGCTACAGCACGGCCTAAGAGGCTCCCAAAACCGCTCCAGCCCAAGAGGCCCCCAAGAGGGCCCCAAGACGGCCCAAGAGAGCCCCGAGACGGCCCCAGAACCGCACACGAAAGAGGGTCCCAAGAAGGCCCGAAAAGGGGCCCACGAGAGGGAACGCGAACTGAAAGATCAAGCTCTCCTCCCCAAGATGCCCCCAGGAAGCCCCCAAGAGACCCCAAGAGGCCCCCAAGTGGCCCCAAGAGGCCCCCAAGAAACCCAAAAGATGCTCCAAGAGGCCCCAAGATGCCCCCAGGAAGCCCTCCAAAGGCCCCGCGAGGCCCCCAAGAGGCCGCACGATGTGTTTTAAATTGCCCCGGAGGCACCCAAGACGCTCCAAGAAGCCTTTCAGATTCCGCCCAAGAGCGCCCCAGAAGGCAAAATCGTTGAGTTTCATGTTTGTTTAATGTTGTCTGCATTCTCGCTGTTTCGTGTTTCCGGCGCTAAAGCACGGCCTAAGAGGCTCCCAAAACCGCTCCAGCCCAAGAGGCCCCCAAGAGGGCCCCAAGACGGCCCAAGAGAGCCCCGAGACGGCCCCAGAGCCGCACAAGACAGCGAAAGAGGGTCCCAAGAAGGCCCGAAAAGGGGCCCACGAGAGGGAACGCGAACTGAAAGATCAAGCTCTCCTCCCCAAGATGCTCCCAGGAAGCCCCCAAGAGGCCCCAAGAGGCCCCCAAGTGGCCCCAAGAGGCCCCCAAGAAGCCTAAAAGAGGCTCCAAGAGGCCCCAAGACGACACCCAAAAGGCTTCAACATTTTTTCTAAGAGGCCCCCGAAGGCATGCCAAGAAGGTCCCATGACGACTTCAAGAGGCAGTCCAGGATGCTCCGAGGAGGCCCCAAGAAGCTAGCTAGAACTTGAGCGCGCGCGATGGTTCTAGTACACATATATGTCGGAGTAGGACAGGGGGCTGAAAAGCGCACTGAGATGGCCTCAAGACGGCCCCAGAGCGCCCCAAGGCATCCCAAGATTCTTCCGAGACGGCCACAAAGACCCTGAAGACGATCCAAGAGGCCGCCGAGAAGGTCCCCCAAGGGCAAACTTAAAGCATTTCTGGTGGAACAACGCGTATACATATATATATAGTCTTGATCTTCGTTGTTTCAGTCCTAACAGCGGCCACGATGGTCCCAAAGGACCCCACATCGGCCCAAGACGGCCCAAGAGGGCCCCAAGACGGCCTCATGAGAGTTTCCGTAGCCAATCTGACTCGAGCCATTTTGGTTCAAGGTGCCAACGGCCCAAGGTGCTTGCGCTGCCGCGGTGCAGCACGAATCCTCATCATCGCTTGGTTCTTGGCCATGGGAGCCAGGGAACTTCGACTGCCGTCGGCGTCCAGCCAAGCAATGCTATAGAGCTATGTTTCCCGTATGGCCTCGCAGCTGCCCGCGCACTTCGTCTTCGCCACCCTGGTGCCGTGGAGCTCTCCGCAGCGACCTAGCAAGCTCGCCACACTGTTAGACTCTGCGCCTGGAGGTCATCGGGATGCACAGGGGATCGAGTCCCTGGCGTCTGAGTGCGGCAGCTTGCTTGTGCCATGCACGTTTGAAACGCGGTACGAGAAGCGCATGATGAAGAAGCTGCTGAAACAGCTCGAGCCGTTCAGTGATTTCTGCGCGTTCGTGCTGCAGTTGCGTGAGGTCCCTGGTGAAATGAGCCGAGAATACGTACAGAAGGTCATGGCGCCCCACGACGCGCTCCTGCTCTCGGTGCCAACGCTGTGGTGTTGGATCCCGGTGACACTCCGGATCGGCTGCTGCAGACTCTCGACCAAGACACGGCTTGGTTCGAAGCGAATGCGCGGCGTGCAAAGGCGATGATCGATCGCGATGAAGACTATTTCCAGCGTGTGCATGACTATCACACCGAGCTGCTATGGGAGAGCGTCCCGAAAGCTCTGATGCACAAGTTCGACTACATCGATCGCAACCTCGTGGAGACTGCCGACAGGGTGGCTCTGGTAACGTTTTGGTATTGCTTGGCGATCGGAGCGAGTCCGAGAAAGTTGTCCTCAAGACCTACGACAAGTCGGTCCACGCATCTGCTGAAGACCTGGAGTGCATCTATCGCGCATTCTGATTCTTGAGGGACATACTCAGGCATCCACACATCGTCCGTTGCAATAACATGTGCCATAGCTTCTCCCAGGTGTACTTAGCCTTCGAATTCTGGGGCATGGAGAATCTGCACCAGCGCCTTCTGGACCAGCCAGGGTACCGCCTCGATGTCAAGGATGCTGTGGACTGCACAATGCAGATAGCAGGAGCGCTGGCCCACTGTCACTCACGGGACGTCGTGCACAGGCAAGTGTCTCTGAAGCACATTGTCATGGAGGACCAGTCTGAAATGCCTTTCTGCCGCTTGGTGGACTTCTTCCAGGCGGCGCTTTGCCCGGAGTCGACGCCGTTGGCCACGCCGTGCGGAGACTTGCCGCGCATCGCCCCGGAGGTGGTTGTGGACGAGTCGTATGTCGCCAAGCCAGTGGACTGCTGGAGTCTCGGGGTGGTGCTCCTCGAGGCCGCCGGGGGCCTGGGCTCGATGAGGCAGGTGGTCGGTTGGCCGGAGGAGGCGGAGCTGGAGCCCACGGCCAGAAGGATCAAGAATATCTTCTCTGGCGAGGGGAGTCACGCTCGTGCACTTGACGGTCATGGGCGGCGTTCGCAGCGAGCCGGTGCTGGCCAATCTATCCGCACTGCTCGAGCCGACTCCCACGGCTCGGGCGGCCATGTGTGCGTGGCGCCCCTGAAGGCCCCGGGCTCGGGCTCCCTCCGTCCAGCCCCGTGGCGCCTCGGACGGCCCCGAGGGCTGGAACGAGGAAGAACACCACTTTGAGCCCAGCACCCTCCGTTCCCATCTCGTAGAAGTGCCATGTTGTGTCAGCCTACACGGTCGGAGAGGGCCCCAATAGGGTCCCCCACAATGATTCCAAAAGGCTCCCAGGAGGCGTCCCATTGGGCCCCCTTCAGCGTACGGGAGGTCTCGCGTCTGCCTCCTGCACGATCCATCTCAAGGTTTTCAGAGGCCCCGCAGAAACATGCTGCGGGGTGCCGAGGTCGAGGGGTCGAGTTCAGGGGTGTACCGCCATGGGCGGGAGGGTGGCATACGAACGTTGGTTTGGAGACTGTCAGTGGAGCTCCCAGAGCACACACAAACATATATACACATATATAGAACTATATACACGCACGCATCTATACATGCATGCATACACATGCACACATACATATGCGCACCCATACAAACACATATGTACACGCATGCATGCATGCATCCATACATTCATGCATACATACCGTACTACCAACAGACGTGCGAACGTTTGTACATTCATACACATACATATACACATATACATACATGCATGCATGCATACATACATGCATACATGCATACATACATACATCAATTCTTACATCCATACACACATATACACATACCGATCTACCGATATACCTACTGACCAACCCAACATACTTGCCGATCTACCGACCTGCACACATACATGCTTACATACGAAAGAGCGCACCCGCACGGAACTCAATACTGAAAGGGGGGACCCAGCTTCAAGCAACCCCCCCCCCGTCCTTCGAACAGGGGGGGGGAACTTCCGAAGCTGCCCCCCTCCCCCTCCCTTTCGGAAGCATTTTTGAGCTGGGGGGGCCCTGGCTAAAGGGGGGATGGGGGGCTTCGAAGCTACCCCCCCCTTCCTCACTTTTCGAGGCCAGAGGTACGCCCGGGCTTCCCTTTCTAAGGGGGGGGGGGCGTCGGAAGCTACCCCCCCTCCCTTTCTTTGCAGCCGGGGTCACGCGGAGGCTCGCTATCGGGGTCGCGCGCGCGCGTCGCGGCGCGCGTTGTAGGCGCGGGCCAGTGGGCAGGTCTTCGCACATTGAGGTTCCAGGAGGTTGTTCGGCGTTTTCGGTCTCAAGGAAGTTTTCTCGGCCCCTGGGTCGTGGTTTCGTTTTATCTGCTCCGTTTCGTGATCTTGTTTTTTTATCCCGTCGTGGTGTCATTTTTCTTTGGACCCGTGTTATTTTTTCCGTTTTCTCTTGTTCCCGGCCCTTGGGTCGTGGTCTCGTTTTCTCTGACCTTGGTTCGTTGTTTTTTCTCGTCCCCTGGATCGTGGTCCCGTTTTCTCGGACCCTGGTTCGGTTTCTCGTGTTTTCCGTTTTCTCTGCCCCTGGGTCGTGGTTTCGTTTTCTCTTAGCCTGGTTCGTATTTTTGGTTTCTCGTTTCCACGGCCCCTGGGTCGTGGTCTCGTTTTCTCGGGCCCCCGTTCGTTTTCTCGTTTTCTCGTTGTCTCGACCCCTGGGTCGTGGTCTCGGCTTCTCGGGCCCCGGTTCGTTGTCGTGTTTTGTCGTTTTCTCGGCCCCTGTGTCCTGGTCTCGTTCTCTCTGACCCTGATTTGGTGTTTTGTTTTGTCGTTTTCTCGGCCCCTGGGTCGTGGTCTCGTTTTCTCGGACCTTGGTTCGTTTTCTCGTGTTCTTGTTTTCTCGGCCCCTGGGTCGTGATCAAGTTTTCTCGATCCTGGTTTGTCTTATCGTTTTCGCATTCTCTCTGCCCCTTGGTTGTTGTCTCGTTTTCTCGGGCCCCTTGCCGTTTTCCTCGTTGTCTTGTTTTCTCGGCGCCTGGGTCGTGGTCTCGTTTTCTCGGGCCCGGCTTCGTTTTCTCGTTTTCTTTGCCCCTGGGTCGTGGTTTGGTTTTCTCGGGCCATGGTTTTGTTATTGTTTTCTTGTTTTCTCTGCCCCTGGGTCGTGGTCTCGCTTTTTTCTGACCCTGGTTCGTTTCCTCGTTTTCTCTGCCCCTGGCTCTGGTTCGTGTTCTTGTTTCTTGTTTTCTCGGCGCCTGGGTCTCGGTCCAGTTTTCTCGGACCTTTGTTCGTTTTCTCGTGTTCTTGTTTTCTCGGACCCTGGGTCGTGGTCTCGTTTTCTCGGACGCTGGTTCGTAGTCTCTTTTTCTCGGGCCCTGATTCCTTTTATCGTTTTCTCGTTTTCTCGGCCTCTGGGTCGTGGTCTCGTTTTCTAGGACCGATAATTGCGTTTTCTCGGCCTGGGTCGTGGTCTCGTTTGCTCGGACCTTGGTTCGGCCCCTGGGTCGTTATCGCGTTTTCTCGGACCCTGGTTTTTCTCGGACCCTTGTTTTCTGGGTCAGTACCGTTTTCTCGGTTTCTTGGCTTCTGGGTTTTTGTTTCGTTGTCTCGGGCCCTGGTTCGTTTTCTCGTTTTTCTCGTTTTCTCTGCCCTTGGGTTGTGTTCTCGCTTTCTCGGGCCCTGCTTCGTTTTTTCGTTGTCTCGTTTTCTCGGCCCCTGGGTCATGGTTTTGTTTTCTCGGGCACTGGTAGGTTTTCTCGTTGTCTCGTTTTGTTGGCCCGTGGGTCGTGGTCTTGTTTTATCGGGCCCTGGTTCGTTTCCTCGTTTTCTCAGCCCCTGGGTCGTGGTCTCGTTTTCTCTGACCCTGGGTCGTCGTCGTCGTCGGTCGCGCGTCGTCCGTCATCCGTCGCCGTCTTCGCATGACCTCGTCCTTGTCGTGACGGCGACGACGAGGTCATGCGAAAAACAATGACGGCGACGGCGGCGACAACGACGACGAGGACGACGACGGCGTCGTACGAGGACGTCGGGCGACGGCGACGGCAATGACGACGGCGACGGGGCAGGATCGTCAGGCAAGGGGAGTTTAAGGAATGGGGGTGGTAGCTTCCAGCACGGGGGGTTTAAAGGGGGGGTAGCTAAGCCCCCCTCCCTTTCCCCCCTCCCTTTCGGAAAGGGGGGAGGGGGGTGAGCTTCCGGAGCGGCAAAAGGGGTGGAGGGGGGGGGGTCCGGGGGGGAACAAAAGGGGGGGAGGGGGGGGGGTAGCTCCAGCAGGGGGGGTCCAAGAGGGGGGGGGGGGGGTAGCTAAGCCCCCCCCCCTTTTTGGAAAGGGGGGGAGGGGAGGGGAGCTTCCGGAGCGGCAAAGGGGGGAGGGGGGCGGTAGCTTCTGGGGGGGGGGACCACAAAAGGGGGGAGGGGGGGGAGGGGAGTCGCTTCCAGCCCGGAGTGCCCAGGGGGGGGGAGCTAAGGGGGGACCCCCCCCTTTGCGAGTTCCGCGCGCGCGCTCTCCCATACATGCAAACATGCATGCTTACAAACATCCAAACACACATACACACATATACATATACCAATACATGCATACATGCATGGATGCAGCCATGCATATAGCGATATATCTATATGTATGTGTATATATTTATACGTATATATTTATGTATACCCATCCGCTCATCAATCAATACGTACAAACATCCATAGTTACATGCACATGGATGCAGTGCTCGCGACAAGCGTACACACCACATACAGTTCAGTGTTTCACACGTATTTGAATCCTCGCCGTCGGTCCCGTTGCCGTCCATCGTGTCCGATGGCCACCTTTGCTCAAGTTTTTTCCAGGTGATGAAGGACGCCCTCCGCCCCCTAGTCGACGCGGGGGTTGCGGGCGCCCGAGAGCTGGCCCGCGCGGGCCTGCACGCTGGCGCGTCGTGGGCCCTTCTCCCGAGCTGCCCATCGGTGTCGGCGTGCCCGCTCTGCCCCGCCGCGCCTCCGTGCCCCGCCTGCCCAGGGTGCCACTGCGCCTGTGGCAAGGCGCCTGACGGGCCCGGGGCGCCGGGCGGTGGAGGGGGCGAGCCTGTCTGGGTGGGCTCCCCCGAGGGCGTGCCGCAGTGCGACGCGCTGGCGGCCGCGGTGCGGGAGGTGGCGGAGCGGAGCACGGTCTGCCACGACGCCGGCTGGCTCTGCGTGGCGGCGCTGGTGCTGGGGATCGTGCTCGGCAGCCTCCTGACTCGGGCCTGGGTGGCGGGCTCCGAGAGCGATGGCGCTGGTGGAGCTGCGCGGTCCCCGCTCGTCGGCGGGTCTTCCGGCGAGGCTGATTCCGGGATGCCGGGTGATGGTCCGCTACGCCGGGGTCGACCTCTGGCACGAGCGGATCCTTCTGTACCCGGCCGCTTCGGACGTTGAGGGCGGGGCGTGCTGGGTCGTCCTGACCCCGGACGGCGACATGTACATCGAGGAGCTCGAGGGCGGCTCGCCGGACGACAGCCCCGTGGAGTGGCAGCTCGTGGCGCGAGACCTGCGGCTGCCGCCAGGACTAGGCCGGTCCTACCGCTTTGGGGAGGACCAGCCTGGCGAGCTGCGGGGCCTGTATCGCCGGGCGTACGCGGCCTCGACGGCCGACGCTCGGAGTCGCGGGCTGCAGCTGGCGGTGCCCCAGGTGATCCGCTCCGAGGAGGGTCGCGACGTCTCGGTGGAGGACGAGCTCGGGCGCAACTTCTTCGGCGGGCGGCGTGTGACTGGCAAGCAGGGAATGCCTGCCGCTGGTGACGCGCTGGCGGCCGGGCCTGGCGGGCCTGGCGACCAGGAAGCGGACGGCGGCGATGCCCTGGCCGTCCCCGCGGTGCCCAATTCGGTGGGCGGCGCCGCGACCCCTCCCCCGCCTGGGCACTTCTGGCGCGCCGCGGAGCCTGACAGCTCGCGGCCGATCGAGGTCGGCGATTGGGTCGGCACTCCGAATCTGGCCTTGCGCGATCGCGGGCTGTTCGAGGTGGCGCCTGGGCGGGCCATCGTGGTGCGCCTCACTGCCCTAGACAAGGACGCCTTCGCCGCCCCCCTCAGGCCCGCTGCCCCCGTCGGCGACGCCCCCGGCGGCGGCGCGGCCGCGACGGGCGACGCCCGCGCCCTCCCTGTGAGGACGGGGCCGCGCGGTCGGGGGCGCGAATGGCGCGACGTGGTGGACTCGTGTGAGGAGGAGCCTTTCGGGGACTTCCCAGTGGCGGGCCCAGGGTCGACGTCGCGGTGTCTCGACTTCCTTCGGAGGCGCCACGCCCCGACGGACCGCCACCTGATGTTCAAGACGACGGCTCGGCTCCAGATGGAGCAATGGGGAGTCCAGGAGCACGAGCAGCTCATGAAGCACCTCGAGCTGGCCGGCACCTACGACCAGCTCGACCTCAGCAGCTGCGCCTTTGCGGAGGCGATCCTCCGGCGGGCGCAGACCATCGAGTGGGCTTGTCATGATCGTCTTCGAGAGGCGGACTCCGCGAGCTCGAAGGACAAGATGAGCCCTGAGGAGTTCTCGGCGTTCAGCGGCTTCAGCAAGGCGGGCGACCTCCTCATGGTGGCCCCACAGTTGCTGGAGCACGTCAAGACGCAGGTCGAGAAGGACGCCGCCATCATGAAGAACATTCGGAAAGCCAGAGAAGAACGGGAACTCCGCCGCAAGGGCCCCAAGTCAGGGGACGGCGGCGGAGGCAAGGGATGATGCAGCAGCGGGGGGGAGGCCATCGGGCAGCCATCGGACCTCGAGGCCGCCAGGATGGAGGGCGCTCCCTCGTCCGTGCCTGGATGAATTCAACCCGACCATGCAGCTGATTGTCGGGGCCTTTCTTCCTGCCCCCCTCCTGCGCGTGGACAGCCATGCGCCCTCAGAGGGCGCGGTGCGCCGCAGTGTGCGGCGGCGGCTGATTCGGCGCGACGCCATCGTGCAGGAGAGCAACCGCGCCATCGGGGCCTTGAACGACCTGGCCGGGAGGCCCCAGGCGCCAGGCGCCCCGAGCCTGGCGGAGCGGCTTCCCCATCGGCTGGTGCACGAGCGCGTCCGTCGCGCCGCAGTCGAGCTGGGCCCGCCGCCGCCCGACCTCACTCCCGCGGGGGCCCTCAGAGAGCTCCGCGGCGCCAGCGTGTGCGAAGATCTCGACTCGCCAGTGGTCAGCTTCGACAATTCCCTCGTCTCGCTGCCGGAGGCCGGCAACATCCCTGCGCCGCTCGGGCAGCTGCTCCAGGACGTGGGCGATTTCGATGTCGAGGCCTCAATACACGAGCAGCTTCTTCGAACTGAGGAGGCATAATCTAATCTTCTGGCAGCCCCGAGGCAGCCGCACATGGACGCGATTTTGAGAGGAGATCCGCGGGTTTACTCCCGCTTGGTCAAGCGGCTCGCCGACGCTGGGATGGTGACCTACACGGACACGCCCCGCGAGAGGTGCGGCCTTTTCTTCGCCCGTAAGAAGTCTGGCAAGCAGCGAATGGTGGTCGACTGCCGTCGGGCCAATTGTTGGTTCCAACGGCCAGCCTTTGTTGCTCTTGCCACCGGTTCGTCTCTTGGCGAGCTGGCCGTGCCTGAGGACAAGGAGCTCTACGTCGGGCACGTGGACATCTGCGACGCTTTTTACCACTTCGGCCTGCCCGAGGCTTTCCGGGGCTACTTCGCCCTGCCGTCCGTGAAGGCCGGGGGCGTGGGGGCGGTGGGGCTTCGAGAGCGGCCGCTACTTTGTATATTTTTGCTTTTGCGCTTTTTGTAAAGTAGTTGTAAGTGCACCGCGACAGCCTTATAACAAGGCTGCAACATAGTTATAACAGCGTTAGCGGGATTATAATTTCAGGTAATATATTGCGGTTTTATAACTTCTTATAAAAGTTGTAACCCATTCATAACTGCTTTCCAGATTACAACATAATTCTGAGCCGCAGAATTGTGAAATCTTATATATATAAAATATGACCCAGTTATAAAGCTTGTAAAAATATGAAAAATTATGAAAACATAACATATTTTAAGATTCGCGCTGCATGGGGGAATGATGTCGCACGGCGGGGGGGCACTCGCCTGATAAGGAACCCCGCGGGCGTCCTTGACGCCCCCTGAGAAGTTACAGAAACCGTGCCCGACAGCCAACGGGCACTCTAACACGCCACAGCCGTACAAGCACGGCGGCGGATTGCTTCTGCCCGTTGTACGTTGGGGGTCCACGATATGCACGGGTCAGAAAAATAATCCCACCAGCTCTCTGGGCGTAGGTGGTTTAGAGAGTTTCCTCTTCCCCCTCCCTTGGACCTGGACGGGGGGCGCGGCGACGCGTTGGAGCGTCCGAAATGGCCTCGGCGAGGAAGCCAACATCATTGATGTCACTAAGGTTTTGGCCCCATTTTGGCCTCCTGGGGGGGGCTAATTGAGGGCCCCCCCTTCGTTGACCAATCTTCTCCAAGATGGCTCGAAGAAGCGCCCAGGATGCCCCAAGAGGTCCCAAGATGGCCCCAAGATGGCCACACGAGGCCCCCAGGAGGCCCCCAGGAGGCCCCCAAGGCCCCGAAGAGCCCCCCAGGATCGCCAAACGACCCCCAAGACGTCCCAAGAGGTCACCACGAATCGCCCAAGAGATACCCCAAGAGGCTCCGAGAGGCATCCAAGAGACCTCTGGCCCTTGTGGTTGCCCTCCTCCTCCTCCTGTTCCTCCTTTCTGCTCCTACTCCTTCTCCTCCTCCTCCTTCCTCCTCCTCCTCCGCCTCCTCCTCATCCTATTCATCCTCCTTCTTCCCACTCCCTCATCCATCCATCCATCCATCCACCTCGTCCTTCTCCTCCTCACTCCTTTGCACGGTTCGGCCGTCCTCCTCTTTTCTGCCGCACTTCCCTGATCGCCTCAACTCGCCTGGACATCGTTTCTGGATGGGCTGGTGGGGATACGCGAAGCGTCTACAGTTCGATCGACAAGCGCGGCAGACCAGCACGGCAGACCAGCACAATGAATACATCGCATGTTAGTTTGTTTGCAGTGCTACTTGTCGTAGTTGCGTGGTCAGCGTGTGTCATTTCTGCCCATCTTACGTGGTGGGGGGGAGGATGGGATGATGATGAGGAGGATGGTGTCATAGCCGTTTTGGCCAAAGGAGTTGGCGCGCTTCGGTCCGACAGCTGCGCCACAGATCGAGCAGGCGACCGATGGCAGCCCAGGCGTCGACTGCAGCCGTGGCAGTGACCTCTGGCACGTTCACGTGCATCGACTGCGAGAAGCCCAAGGCAGTCCTCCCTTATCCCGCCTCCGCCCTCCTCTTGTTCGCCCCGTTCCTCCTCCTTCCCCCCGTCTCCTCCTTCTCCTCATCCTCCTCCTCCTCCTCCTCCTCCTCCTCCTCCTCCTCCTCCTCCCCCATCTCCTCATATTCCTCCTCCTCGCCCTCCTCCCTTCCCCCTCATCCTCCTCCCCGTCGTCCTCCCCCACACCCCTCCTCCTCCTCCTCCTCCTCCTCCTCCTCCTCCTCCTTCTCCTTCCCCTCTTCCTCCTCCTCCCCTGCTCCTCCTCCTCCTCCCTCCTCTCCTCTCGTTCCTCCTCCTCCTCCCCCTCCTCCTCCTCCTCCTCCTCCTCCTCCCCAGGTCGAGGGCACCTTGGCGTACGCGACTAAGAGTGGGGTGGAAAAGAGGCGCTGATCAGACTGCAACAGCTTCAGGGGCAAGAGGAACCGCTGGTTCAAGGACCCAGTGCTGAAGGACCAATGACACAAATTCGGCGCCGACGAGCGCGCCCAGTTCGTCGATCAGTACCGCGACGACCCCGATGCCCTCCTTGCCGTTCTCTTGGCGAAGGCCAACGAGACCAAGCGCGAGAAGGCCAGCGAGGGGCGCGCAGGGGCGGGCCACTACATGGACGAAAAGGACGTGTGGGACAAATATTTCGAGAAGCCAGAGGTGGCCAAGGCGATCCTCGCGAACGCCGACAACTTCGTTTGCGACATCACGGGCCGCATGATGTACGAGGACCTCAACTACACGCGCACGCGGAAGCGGTGCGCGGAGTCCGAGAAGGTCGCGACGAGGGAGCTCACCAGCGAGAGGACCCTGAAGAAGAGTAAGCGCGCGGCTGGCGGCACCCCCGCGACAGGAGGGCCGCATGCCGCCACGCCTGGAGGTCAGGAGGGCGGCGCTGGTGGCAACAGCGGGAAGGGCGGCAAGACGAAGAAGACGGTTAAGGTGACCCCTGCCCAGAGGTCCACGCTCACAAAGGCCAAGGACTTCCTCTCGAAGCAGAAGATTGTCATCCAGACGAACGTGGACGACGCGGAGAAGGCCAACGAGGGGCAATTCATGCCGCGGCAGCTCCTGCCAGCCTGCAGGGCGGTCGTGGCGGAGATCGGGGCCATCTCGGCGGAGATCGACACCATCGCCGACGAGGCCTTCGAGCCGCCTGAGGGCTTCAAGGTGGGTGGGATCAACGGTAGGATCAAGCTTCTCAAAGAGAAGGTCAGGGAGCAGATCCGCAAGCTGTTCCTCCAGCGCCGGGGGGCGCAGGAGGAGCTGC
Organism: Prorocentrum cordatum; assembly: GCA_963575745.1. Lineage (NCBI taxonomy): Eukaryota > Dinophyceae > Prorocentrales > Prorocentraceae > Prorocentrum > Prorocentrum cordatum. The sequence continues at coordinate 560,255 of CAUYUJ010018349.1, read as the reverse complement.
AGCTGCTGGCGGGCGGAGCGCCGACCACGGAGCCTTGATCTGGTGAGGGTTTCTGAGCGATGCGTTCGCGATTTCACTATTGCATGCCCCAGGCAGACTGCTTTGGGTATATGTTTGCATTTCGGCCCTGATGCAGTCGCCGCCCGAGGGGCGCCAGTGCCTCGCAGCGAGCCGTGGGTGAGCCATCTCTTGCGCCAGGCTTGTCGTTCTTTTGTTTACTCTTCTTTTTGGCACGCCTGCGGCCCCTTAGGATGCATCGCGGCTACTCGGCCCAAGACGCGCGCGCATGGATACCCAGGCCCCCCCACATCCCCCACCAGACCCATCCCGTCATGAGAGGCGTTACGCGTATATGGTTCTCATGGGTCGCGTGGGCTGGGTAGTCGTTCTGCTGCTTGCGATGCTGGCCAGCTTGCCAAGATAGCAATAACGCTCAGCGCATTGAGAAGTGGCGCGCTGCGAAGGCCATTATAGCTACACGCGCACAGTTGTCCTCCCTATATGCAACATATAGGGCGAGTCGGTACCGCCAAGTGCAGCGTTTGGGTATTGCTGATTACGCTTGTCGTTGGGCACTGTGCAACCTGGACGGCCGCCACAAGACGCGACGTGACAACAAGCTCTGTGCCGTGCAGAATGCTACTCGCTATGCTGCTCGGTATGGTATCGATATGCTACTCGCTACGTCATTTCACCTTCCACTCGCTGTGCTACTCGCTATACTAATCGCTATGCTACTCGCGGTGCTACGCGCTACGCTACTCGCTATGCTACCCGCCATGCTAATCGCTATGGTCGTGGCTATTATGCTCGCGATGGTCGTCGCGATGCTACTCGCGATGCGATTCCTTATCATACTTGTATGGTATTCGATATGCTACTCGCCATGCTACTCGCCATGCTACCCGCTATGCTACTCGATATGGCATTACATATGGTATTCCTTATGCTGCTCGCTATGCTACTCGCAGTGCGACTCTCCATGCGTCTCGCTATGAGGCTCGCCATAATACTTGGTATGCTACTCCTTGTACTACTCGCTATGCTACCCGCAATGCTATGCTATGCGACGCGTCGCCATCACAAGCATCGCAGTTCTCATCAGTTGGTTCCCCAGCACCACGTTGTTCAAGGGGCTTGCGCCATTCTGCCGACCCCCAGCTGGGCTGTGGGTCTGGGGTTTCTTGGATTGACATGGGGGTCTCTGGGGATAGGCATCCTGGAGGGCTCGCTTACGCCATTCCGCCGACCCCCAGCTGGACTGATGGTCAGGGGCGTCTCACATGAAAATGAGGGTCTGTTGGGATACCTCTCAGAGGCCTCTTGGAGGGAGGGCTCGCTTACGCAATTCCGCCGACCCCCAGCTCGGCTGCGGGTCAGGAGCCTCTTAGATTAGCATGGGGGTCTCTCGGGGTACCCCTCAGTGGCCTCTTGGAGGGCTCGCTTATGCCATTCCGCCGACCCCCAGTTGGGCTGTGGGTCAGGAGCCCCATGGATGAACATAAGGGTCTCTCGGGGTGCTTTACAGAGGCGTCTTGGAGGTCTCTTGGGGGCATCTGGGAGGCTCCTGTGAGCCTCTTGCGGGTTTCTCGGCCTTGTTCCCAAAGGGTAGTTTTTTCTTGGTCCTAAAGGCCCTTAGGGCCACGGAAAATCTTTGCTGGGGAGGGGGAGGAGGGGTAGGGGACACCCCCGAACCCATGGGCCCCCAACCTCGCGACGCGGCGCGGCCGCCGCGCCGTGTGCTCCGGTGCCCGGAGGGAGGGGGGGGAGGAGGAGGAGGAGGAGGAGGAGGAGGAGGAGGAGGAGGAGGAGGAGGAGGTGTTTGGCCTTAAGAGTTCGGGCTAGGGTGGGGTTAGGGTTAGGGTTAGGGGTTAGGGTTAGGGGTTCGGTTTCTGGGGTTAGGGTTCAGGGTGAGGTCGAGGGCTAGGGGTTAGGGTAAGGGGCTAAGGTTTCGGGTTACGGTAATGGGGTCGGGTTAGGTTAGGGGGCAGGGGTCAAGTCTCGAGCGGGGGTTGAGGAGGGGAGAGGAGGAGGAGGGGAGGAGGAGGAGGAGGAGGAGGAGGAGGAGGACGACGACGAGGAGGGTACGTCGACCTCATCTTCACTGCGAAGGCCCGCGTCGCGCCCGCGCGCGCGGCGATGCGCGTTCCCCTTCTTTTTTCGCATCTGGGGCCCCTTGCAGCAAAACGAAGACAAACTTACGCATTTCTCCTGCCGCCAACCCCCTCATTCGAAGGGAAGGCAGGAGACATGGACAAGTCTGTCTTTGTTTTGCTCCACGTGGTCCTAGGGCCCAGAAAACATCGCATGGAGGAGGAGGGGGGGGAGGAGGAGGAGGAGGAGGAGGAGGAGGAGGAGGAGGAGGAAAAGGAGGAGGAGGAGGAGGTGTTCAGGGTTAGGGGTTAGGGTTCGGGTAAGGGGTTTGGGTTCGGGCTAAGGGGTTAGGGGGTCGGGTTCGGGCTAAGGGGTTAGGGTCAGGTTAGGGGTTAGGGTTTGGGCTGAGGGGTTAGGGGTTCAGGTTAGGTTAAGGGTTCGGGGTTCGGGTTAGGGGTTCGGGTAAATGGTTATGGCATGGGGTTAAGTCTCGAGCGGGGGCCAAGGAGGGGGGAGGACGGGGGGGAGGAGGAGGAGGAGGAGAAGGAGGAGGAGGAGGACAAGGAGGAGGAGGAGAAGGACAATGACGACGAGGAGGAGCAGGAATAAGACGACGCGTCGGTCTGCGCCCTCTTCCTTTTCTCCCCATTCCCCTCCTCCCTCCTCCGTCCCTTCTCCGTCCGCCCCCTTCCCCCCCCCCTCGAGGTGGAGAGGCGGGGGCCGATGTTGCTGCGAGCAGGGCGCGCGCACGAGGCGTGCAATTGCACGCGTTTGCACGCCTGGGGGGGTGGCGCGTGCAAACGGCGTGCAATTGCACGCGTCTCGCTCGAGACATCCCGCGTGCAAGAGGGGCTGGGCGTGCAAATGGCCCCTCGGAGGGGCCCCAGGGAGCGTGCAAGAGGCGTGCAATTGCACGCGCTCTTCTTCAACACCCTCCCCGTAGCCATTTTGGGCTTAAGCTCTGAGGTTTGTGGAGGCGACCTTGGCTGTCAGCATGGCCGCCCCTTCGGCTGACAGCCCACTCTGTCGGTTTGTTGCAGCGCGCTTGGAATGCGTGGAATGCTTGGCCACGAGCGGCCATCGCGACATCCCCACCGTGGCGGCAAGGGTAGTCGAGAGCATCGTGAATCAGATCATCATGTGCACGATCACCGTGGAGATCGGCACGGCCGTCGTCCAGATGATCGGCCAGAACGAGAGGATCAGTGCTGAGCAGAAGGTGAGGGTGTCCGACGCCGTCGACACCAGGGCCAACATGATCTCTTCTGGGGGGCGGCCGTCAGCAGGGCACCAGCGCGCCGAAGCAGAACGCGATGCACTTGCACTTTTACCTAGAGGAGGCGGACTGGCACGTCTTTGCGGGGAGCGGGTCAACAGACTCCAAGATCTACCACATGGCTGCCCTCATGATTCGCCTCCGCCTCGCGAAGGCCAACTGCCCCACCTACGCCCACGCGGCGGCGGTCGCACTATATGCGCATGCCCCATTGGCGCCGTCGCAGCTGTACACGCACACCAACAATCTGAAGAACTACGTCCGCACGGGGTCTCAAGGGGTTCAGAGGGGCCCGAGCGAGTACCCGAGCTGCCTGGAGACCTTCAAGACCGAGAACCCTGCGCTGCACAACGAGGTCTACGCTTCCGAGCCCCCAGTCCCTCCTAAGATCGACTCGGTGCAGGTTGCGACGATGAGCGGTGGCCCGTGCAGGAGCAACAGGACGGGGGTCCGCTCCTCAACGCCCAAGGGGCCCATGAGGCATATGTTCCCGTCATGTGACGCCGCGCCGCCTTGCGTGGGGCAGCAGGTGTCCCAGCCCCAGCAGCATCGGCATCCTCAACAGGCTTGGCAATCTCAGCAGCAGGCGCTGCCGTGGTACGGTCCGCAGTTCGGAGGCCCCCAGCTCGACGTGAATCAGGCGTCGGTTTTAGCGTATGGCGTGCCGCCACTCCCTGGGATCCCTGCCAAGGCGTCGTCGAGCCAGTCCCTGAGCGTGCTCGACTCGCAGGCGCCGCCTGGCGCGCAGCCTCCACCGCAGCAGGAGCAGCGCCAGCCTGGCGCGTCGCCGCAGCCTGCTTTGGAGCCGCCTGCCGCGGCTGCTCCAGCGGGCAAGGCGAACCAGTCCAGCCTTGCCGACTTGACGAGTAAGATTAAGCACACGCTGGCTAAGCGCCCTGCCGCTGCGACCCACGGCGACGACGAGGACGAGGCGATGGAGGTAGACGCCTTCGAAGACGAGGGCAGCGCTGTACTCCGCCGTCCTGCCATGCACCCGATGAAGACGATCAAGGCCAGGAGCCCGACAGGCACTCCCAAGATCAAGGCAACGGCCAAGGCGAAGCTTTCGGCCTCGAAGGCATCGCCAACTTCGAGTTCCAACAGCAGCGACCCGAAGTTCTCCCCGAAGACAGGATCCCGCCCCGCTACTATGGAGACGTGACCATCTATACGATGGAGAAGACGCGCACTTGGAGGGTGAAGCCAGGTCGTGGCCGCCGTGACGACTGGGCCTTCCCCTGGGGATCTGGTCAGGCCTCGATGAAGACGCAGTGGTCGAAGTTGGTGGCCCTGGTGAAAGACATCTGCAATAACCCGCAGAAGTACGAGGAGCGCGCTCGCTACCGCTAGGCTGGCCCGTTTTTTCTCTTACCAGTTGCTCGGGCCTGGCCAGCAGCTGGCTGTTCGAATGCGCCCCAGAGCGCATGCGTGTCCATGGTGCAGGCTTGTGGGGTAGGTCTGCACTGCTCGAGTTTTGGCGGCAGTGAAGTTGGACATGCATGAGGCCTTTCGGCCCCAGACACAAGCAAGAAGTAACTGAAAATGCCAACCCACACCAAACGAAACAAACATACCCACTATACAAACATCTACAACTACACTAACACACCAAAAACAACTAACTACAGACAACAACCGTGACACAACTTTGACGGTGATAAGAATCGGCTGGTGACGATCCGCGGTGAGCAAGTCCCGAGCGGGAGTTCAGCATAAGCGAGGTGTGTGTATACATATACATATATATATATATATATATATATATATAGATGTAGATATGTTGGGAGAAAGTCCCGAGTACCACTGCGTCAGCTACATCATGCGGGGACGTCTCGAGCGGGAGTTCAAATGAGGCAACTTCGAGCGCGTCCGAACACAAGCCTTAAGTCAGAAAAAATCAACGAGTTGGGCAGTGTGTTGCCGATCAGACGCTGCTCATCAGCGCACCTTCCCTCGCCCTTTCGCCCTCTCTCCGCCCATAGCCATTTTGGCTCAACCATGTTGTGGGCGTGCGTTCGCTCCCACTCCCATGGCAGTGGCCGTGGTAGACGGCCCAGGACTTACGGAGTTGTCTGGTGCGCTGTTGGATGCCAATGTTGCTTGCCGCGGGGTCCTGGAGTCTGCCAGGTCAGAACGTTCTCAATCAGCCACTTGCAGTCCTTGCGATCGCAGGACTTGCATTCACTTGGGCGGACGCCAACTCCTTACGGCACGCTGATTCAGCGAGATACGGTACCAGGGGCGACTGGCAACATCGAGATCGAATACATATCCCCGCAGGCATGGTTGTACCACGCTGCAGAGACGTGTCCAGCGTTTAGCGCCTTTCTTTCAGAATGCATCGATGGGTCTCGGGATGGGGCTCTTCGGATAGCCATCTACGTGGACAAAGCGACCCCTGGAAACGATAAGAGGCCAGACGCGGGGAGAAGCAGTGAATGTGTGTATTGGACAATACTGGAGTACCCATCGTGGTACCGTTCCCGAGCAGATGGGTGGACGACGTTCTCGTACGTGCGAAAGAATGACATGAAGGAAGTTGGATTTTCAGATTCGATGTTGTTGAAGTGGGTCATGTCGAGGTTCGTTGGCTCAAAATGTTGGGGCTTGGACAAGGTAGGGATCAGGGTAAATCTTAATGGACATCGACGGCATGTGACGGCACGCTTCGCAGTTTTTCTTGCAGATTTTGAGGCACATGTGAATTCGTTCAGTTTCAAGGGCGCGGCTGGTAGCGTGCCTTGCCCGAAATGTCGGAACGCCGTTGGCAGGTGCGAGTATTTCGACGACGACCCTGACGTCCTTCATATTTGGAGTTCTTCGTACGAGAAGATGCAGCTGAGAACGCACGAGGAGCTAAAAACGATCATCGATCATCTGTCGGACCTGTCGGCGGGAGGGGATAGGAGGCAGCTCAAGCTCGACCAGCAACACCTGGGGGTTAAGTACGACACCGCCTCAATACTGTGGGACGAAGAGTTGTTCGAGATTGCAAGGCCTCCCGAGTGCATCTACCTGGATTGGATGCACTGCCTTGCCGCATCAGGCGGCATCGGGCAGTTCGTGCTGAATCGTACCCTCAGAGCGCTGGCCAACTACAGCCAAGAGTTTGACCTGGAGCTCATCGGCCTGTGGGCGGAAAATGTGAAGCTCCCTCGGGGCCACCAGCAGCTGCCCAAGAAGTTCTTCAGCCAGCGGTACGTGCTTGGAGCTAATAAGCACATCAGGGCATTCGCTTCGGAAGTCCTCTCTGCTACTGTGGTGCTGGCGATGTTCATGGATGAGTTTGTCGGTCACGATCACGCTGAGTTGGGCGAGCACCTGCTCGTCTTGAAAATGCTCGTCGGGATATTCGAGACTTTGGAGCGCGGCGATCCAGCGGAAGCGGGGGCAACACTTGAGGCATACAAAGAGTTTGCAAAGATCTATGCACGGCTGTGCCCCGAATGTCGGAGGCCAAAACTTCATTTTACAGTGCGCGTGTTTCAAGCGTGGATTGCCTTTGGAATTTTGTTGTCGTGCTTCTCAACCGAGCGCAAACATATAACTTTTAAGAAGACTATGTCGTTTGCGTACAGAGAGGCGTGTTCGGCTGCCCTGGCCACAGAGCTTCGCCGAATGGTGAATAGCTATTCTAAACGCTTCGCGTATCCCCACCAGCCCATCCAGAAACGATGTCCAGGCGAGCTGAGGTGATCAAGGGAGTGCGGCAACAAAGAGGAGGATGGCCGAACCGTGCAAAGTAGTGAGGAGGGGAAGGAGGTGGATGGATGGATGGATGGATGGATGGATGGATGGATGGATGGATGGATGGATGGATGGATGGATGAGGGAGTGGGAAGAAGGAGGATGAATAGGATGAGGAGGCGGAGGAGGAGGAGGAGGAGGAGGAGGAGGACGAGAAGGAGTAGGAGCAGGAAGGAGGATCAGGAGGAGGAGGAGGAGGGCAAGCACAAGGGCCAGATGTCTCTTGGATGCCTCTCGGAGCCTCTTGGGGTATCTCTCGGGCGATTATTGGTGGCCTCTTGGGGCGTCTTGGGGGTCTCCTGGCGATCCTGGGGGTTCTTCGGGGTCTTGGGTGCCTCGGGGGGGGGGGCTCTTGGGGCCGTCTGGGGTCTTCTCGGGGGCATCCTGGAGGCCTCTTGGGGGTCTCGTGGCGCCATCTTGGGGCCATCTTGGGACCTCTTGGGGCCTCCTGGGCGCTTCTTCGGGCTATCTTGGAGGAGATCGGTCAACGAAGGGGGGTGTCCTCAATTAGCCCCCCCCCGCTAGGAGGTCAAAATGGGGCCAACCCCCAAGTAAAATCAATGATTGTGGCTTCCTCGCCGACGCCATTTTTGAACGCTCCAACGCGTCGCCGCGCCCCCCGCCCAGGTCCAGGGGAGGGGGTAGGGGGGGGGATAAACCCTTCCCCGAAGGGGAAGAATGAGGGGTGGAGAAGTAATCTCTCAACCACCTACGCCCAGAGGGCTGGTGGGATTCCCAGGGGAATGCGTTTCAGCACTGTTACCTTGTAGACCCAGTGCGCAGGACAAACAGACGGCTAGACCTGGGCGGCGGTGCCCGTGCAACTGTCACCCGCTGGTCTCTGGCCGTCACCACGTCCCGAGGCCGTTTTTTAACAGTGATTTGCTGTGCTGGAGAAGTGGTGACAATTGGCACTGCGGGTTCGCTGTCGGTTACGTGCATGGCCATTTGGGCATACTGCAAGGCTTTGGCGCCATTGTAAACGTGTGCGCTCCGGTTGATGGTCTTGGGTCGTGGAGAAAGCACGGCGCGATGTCCTTGCTTCCAGTCGAGCGTATTCTGTGCGCCCTCGTGTACAAGATAAGCGACAGAGGCACGTTTGTGCCGCATTTCCCCTGTGCTGCCTGAGGGGCGTGTGTAAAACGAGTCCTGGTCCTGCTCTTGGTGCGCGCGGGCGCATCCGTTCGGCCCCAGCCCGCGGCCCGACAGGCGGGCGCGGGCGATCGCGACGGCGGCGAGGCAGCGTTCGCCGTCTCGCGTCTGGCACAGGCGACTGCGGCGCAGCGACTGGGGCCTGCTGGCCCCCCGTCCGCCGCCCACTATATTCCTTGATGCCTGACGGCCCGCCGCCTGACCCCCCCCCAAGTAGGAGCCCCAAAAACGCAACACAATACTTAACATATATTAGCAAAACATTAACATAAATTATGAAAAATTACAATAAATTGTGAATAAGTATAAATTTTTATAATTCAGTTACAGACTCCACCACAAAAAAATATAAAGCAGTTAACATGCGGCCCCGCGTAAAACGTTATAACTCTGTTATAAAACTCATAAAACGCAAAATGTACAAAGTACAGCCTGGGAGCCGTGTCTGGCCGGTGCTGGCCGTGCTCCCGATGGGCTGGTCGCACGCTTTGTAGGGGTGCCAGACCATCATCCACCGTTCCATTGTCAGCTCGATTCCCGAGCTGAGTGGTGTGCCGTTCATCGCGGACAAGAGCGTAGTGCCGGGGCTGCAGCCGCTAGCAATGACTATATACGTTGATTGTTTTTTGGCTTTGGGCACCGACCCCGAGGCGGTGCGGCGTGCCGTCACCGTAGTCAACGCGGCCTTGACACAGAAGGGTCTCCCCACCCACGAGGTGTGCCTGTGCGATCACAATGCCGACATTCTTGGTTGGGAGATCCGGGGTAAAGAGTGCGAGATTCGACCCAAGAGATCAAGGCTGTGGCGACTTCGGCTGGCTCTCGACTGTCTGGTCAGCCGCAGTACCGTGGGCCCGAGAGACGTCGAAACAGTGTTGGGCCATTGCACGTTTGTCGCCTTGCTATGTCGTGAGCATTTGTCCATCTTCAATTCCGTGTACTCGTTCGTGCGGAGGCTGCGCCACTGTGCCGCTGTACCCCTCTGGGAGTCAGTTCGCTGGGAGCTGAACACGTTCTCGAGCCTTCTGGGGATGATCTCGCGAAGTATGTTGGTTGCCTGGAGTCCGACGGTGATGCGCAGTGACGCGTCGTTCTGGGGCTTCGGGCTGGTCTGCAAGGGCTTCAAAGAGAACCTCGCGGGCTCCGTGGGCGTTTTCTCGGAGAGGTGGCGGTTTCTGGAGGGCAACAATGCGCAGTCGAGGGCTTGGGCTGGAGTTGGCGAGGGGCCCCTCGAGAGCTCCAAGGATTTCCAGGACATCGTGGGCTCCGAGGAGGCCTGCATCAACGCTCGCCAGTCTGCCGTCAGTCGCCTGCCTGCTGAGTTTCGGGAAGAGGGATGGGCTGTCGTGGTCTCGCACAAGTGGGGGGGGCCCGTCCGACAACATCGTAGAGGGGGAGGCCCGGGCGCTGGCGTTCGGGGTTAAGCACATCTGTCGATCAACAGCGTCGTTTGGGCGCCACCACCTTCTCCTCTCGGACTCGCTGTCGTCCGTCTTGGCTTTGAGCAAGGGGCGCTCTTCGGCGCCAGGGGTCTGCGGGGCGCTCCGCGCCGTCGCGGCACACGTCGTGGCCACAGGCCTCCGCCTCGCCGCCCGATGGCTGCCCAGCGAGTGGAACTTCGCGGGCGGTCCGTCGCGAGGCCTCCGGCATGCTGGATATGCCCGAGCAGGAGGCGGAGGCGCTTACGCGGAGGCGACCTCGGACGGAGGCGGTCGATGCCAGGGAGCTGCCGCGGACGCGGGCTCTGACGAGCCCGCCCGCGGCGACGGCGCCTCGCCTCCGCCGCCTGCTGGACGGAGTGGGCCCCGCGGGCCCGGATGGCTTCCTGCCGCTTTCGGACTCGACGAACCTGGCGACCTCGCAGGCCGTGAAGCGGAGGAAGCTGTCTCGGCGGCTTGCGAAGCTCACTGAGGAGGGCTCGCGGGATATGTTGAGGAGGAGCACTGTGCGCCTTCAGACCGTCAGGACCCGCTACCAGCAGCTTGACGACGAGTTCGACGAGTGGATGGACAAGCAGGGCTTGCCGCGCCGGCCTCGCTTCTCGGTCGACCACGGGGAGGTGGGGCCGCTCTCGGCCTCGGACGTCGAGAGGATCGACTTGGCACTCGCCGAGTGGATGCTGTCGCAGTACCTCGAGGGTGTCGACCACTGGCGCGGGGTGCAGGTGCTGGCAGCGCTGCAGTGGAGCGACCCGCGGCTCGGCCGCGACGGGTCGGCCTCGCTGCCGGCAGCGCGCCGGACGCTGCGCGGCTGGAAGGTGCTGACGCCGGCGCGGGCGAGGCTGCCGCTCCCCGAGGAGTTGGTGGCGGCCATCGCGTGCGAGCTCGTCCTCATGGGCCAGTGGGAGGCGGCCGCCTGCGCGGTGCTGCCCATGGTGTTCTACATGAGGCCAGGGGAGTGGGGGCGGGTGCTGGTGCGCCACGCCGCCCCGCCGCGCGCGGCGGGCAGCCTGGCCCTGCGGCGCTGGGCGCTGCTGCTCCACCCGCACGAGGGCGAGGGCGCGAAGGCCAGCAAGACCGCGGAGTGCGACGAGAGCATGGTCCTCGACCTCGACTGCGACCAGTGGCTGTCGGGGGTGCTCCATCGCCTGGTGGCCGGCCGCAGCGGGGACGAGCCGCTCCTCCGCATCGGCGTCGCGGAGTTCGCGGCGTTGTTCAGGGGGTGGCGCGGCGCCTCGGGGTCGAGCCCGAGCCCATGCCGTACCTGCTCCGCCACGCGGGCGCCAGCAGGGACTTCGTGAACCAGCTGCGGCCGCTCCGCGAGGTGAAGAGGAGGGGGCGGTGGAAGACGGACACGTCGGTGCGGCGCTACGAGAAGGGCGGGCGTCTCAGCGAGCAGTTCGCCCGCCTCCCAGGACCGCTCCAAAGGCGCGCCCTGCGGTGCCACAGCGTGCTCCCCGAGGTGCTCTTAGGGGGGCTCGCTGCCCCGCCGTTCCAGGCTTGCTGAAGGTGCGGGTGTTCTTGGAGGTGTTCTCGGGCTCGGGGCGTCTCAGCCGTGCCATGAGTCGACGCGGGTGCCACGTTTTGGCTTGGGACATCCGTCGCGGCGCTGAGTGCGATCTGAGGGGCCCCGCCAAGCGCCGACTTGTGCGCGGCTGGATCTTGGGGGGTCTGGTTCTTGGGTTGCATCTCGTCACTCCGTGTGGGAGCTGGTCGAGGGCCCGCGATATTCAGCCAGGCCCCCCGCGCCTCCGCTCTGATACGCACGTTCTGAGTCTGCCTGATTTGAGTGCTTCCTCCCAGTCTGCAGTCGATTTTGGAAATCTGATGATGAGATTTTCAGTGTCGCTCCTCCTAGTAGCGAAGCGCATGCAGGTGCCTTGCTCTATGGAGAACCCAAGCACCTCGCGGATGTGGCTTGCTCCCGCGGTCGCGTCTCTCATTCGATCCAGGGCCTGGGGTCTTCTCAACGCTGATGTTTGCCAGTGGGGCGCGCCTTGGAGGAAGCGCACGTCCTTCTTGGCCGCCCACCTCGACCTCTCTGCGCTTGTCAAAGTATGCAAGCGCGTGCGCGGGTGCTGCAGCCGGAGCGGTCGCCCCCACCAGGTCCTCGAGGGTCGGGCTCCCGACGGTCGATTTTGGACCGCTGTCGCCGAAGCTTACCCCTCGCCCTTGCGTCGAGAGCTGGCGCTCCTCTTCGATGGCGCTATCGTTTATCGAAGAGCGTCCGCGATGCAGAATGTTGTGTCTAGATTGTAAATGAATGTTACGGCCCTCGGCCATTCGACTGTTTTGGGCAAATGTCTGTTTTGGCGTGTTCGATCTAATCTCGATTGAATCCTGGTTTGATCTGGCTCGGCCTGTGGCGCGTCGCTGCCTCTCCAGAGAAAACGGAGCGCCACCTTGTATAGTTGGCGCTTCGCGCATGGCGCGGCCAGACGGCGGGGGATACAGTTCAGTGTTTCACACGTATTTGAATTCTCGCCGTCGGTCCCGTTGCCGTCCATCGTGTCCGATGGCCACCTTTGCTCAAGTCTCCCTCCCTCCCTCCCTCTTTGCTCTCTTTTCCTCTGCGCCCTCAGCCTGCAGATGGCGTGTTCGATCTAATCTCGATGTAATCCTGGTTTGATCTGGCTCGGCCTGTGGCGCGTCGCTGCCTCTCCAGAGAAAACGGAGCGCCACCTTGTATAGTTGGCGCTTCGCGCATGGCACGGCCAGACGGCGGGGGATACAAATACATGCCGGTATGCATGCGTTCATGCATGCATGCATGTATACATACGTACCCGTACATCTACACACACGTACATACACACATGTATACATACATGCATGCATGCATCCATGCATGCGTACAACCATGCGTAACAACACACATGAATACAGACATACATCCAGGCATACATACATACATACATACATACATACTCACATCCACACATACATGCATGCATTCATAAGGACAGACCGACAGACGGACGGACGGACATACCGACAGAGAAGCATACGCACATACATACATACCCTTTGTTTTCACATATGTTTCTGACATCGGAACCTGCGGAAACCCAGCCCCCCCCCCCCTCCCCCCCCCCCCCCCCCCCCCCCCCAAACCGGGACCCCCAGGATCCGGATTTCCTGGACAGCCCCTCAGAGGGTCCCGCGAGATTTCTGGGCCTCTTGGAAGTCCCTGCCAACCCGTGCAAAAGGGCCGGCGGTGGTCCCGAGAAACCCACAAGACGGTCCAAGAGGCTTCCAGCGACCCCAAGGGGCTTTCGAAACGCCGTAACTAAAGAATGTTTTGTGTTGGTGTTCGTAGGATCTGGGGCTATTCGATTATTCGGTCTTCGGGCGTCCGAGAAAGCCCGAAAGGCACCGGAAATCGCTCCAAGATGACCCCAGAAAGGTTCCTGACAGTTCAAGAGAGCCCCAAGACGACTCACAGAGGGCCCCATGACGGGCCAAAATTGCCCCAAGACGCCTCCCCGAAGCATCCAAACTGTGCCCCGAGACCACGGTTCACGGCATGGCGCCCCGAGGAACCGCCCAGAGGACGCCAAAAAGGCACCCGGGGCGTCTCCAGAGGCGCCCAAGGAACCCCTGAAAAAGGTTCCGCGAGGTCCTCCAGAAGCTCGCCTCGGAGGAGCTTCCGCAAACAAATCTGAGGACGGGGAAGAGTTCGCGGGGCAACGAAGGCGAGAACAAGGAAGAGGAAGAGGAAGAGGGCACATCAGGGAAGGATAAGGAACAACAATCTAATGACGGTAACTGCGAACATTGCAACCAACAGAGTTCGTTGTTTTGGTTGACCTACCTGTATATCATCATGCCTTCATGTAAGAATCGGAGGACCAAGGCCCGTGTCGCGAAGCGCCAATGCAGTCTCGCATGTGTACATAGCTTCTACAAAGATGGAAGCCACCCCACATGATCATACATATTCGTAATGTCATGATTATTCATACCTGCATCCCACATCACCTCCTCCTCCCCCTCCTCATCCGATTTCATTAGCTACATTGACGACATGGGAGTTCATGTTTCGGGAGCTGACCGTGATGTGGTACTAGGTGTTGCTGCTCATGCAGGCCATGATTTCTTCAGAGTTTCCCGTTCACTGGAGGCCACCCTCAATGACAAGGTGGCGATTGTGCCAAATGATTCTCAACTCGGACAAGATGTGGCAAAGCAGATAGGACTGGATCGACAGAAGGTGCGCCCTGCGGTTGCATACCTTGGGACGGACCACGCCGCTTCCCGCCGACGTGCCCACCCCTTCACGGGCAGGAAGCGGTTCAATCGTACACGTAAAGCACGCCAGCGTTTAGCTAAATCTACCAGACTCAGATCAATGCGGAAGGCTGACGAGAGACTCGGGCGTATTTTCACGACAGGGATCAAGTTGGACTCTCAGTGTGGAGTTGAAGTCAATCGAGTAGATGATCGTGAGTTGTTTTCGCTGCGCCGCCAAGCCTTGCCCTTTAAGTCGCCAACCAAAGGTGCTAGTTTTAGGGCTAAATTGGCCCTACACGGAGAACCCATGACCCGTGAAGCCATGGCCCCCGCCCTACAGTGGGCAAAGATGGTCTGGCAGGCCCATTTGTACCCCCAAGAGGCCCTGGTAGGCACCCAAGAGCTCAAGTGGAATTGGGCTCGTTTGTTCCACTACGGCCTAGTGGCCCCAGATTCTTGGGCGCAGTCAAAAGGGCCTGTTGGCCGCGTCCTCCAATGCCTGGCCCGTGTGGGCTGGCAAGTTGTTTCAGCCACCTTGTGGAAGGACCACAACTGGGTTCAGATAGACCTAACCCACGCGTCGCCCAGTCTGCTCCTTGGGATGTTTAAGGTTTCCTTCCAGGCTGGCCACGAAAAGACGTTCGGGGAGCAACTGGGGGCCGGAGGTCACCATAGGGCCAGCCTGGAGCCAGTGAGTCGTGCGTTTCGAACCAAGTAGTACACGAGGTTCCACAAGTATTCCGTTCGTTCGTGTCTGTGCGATTGCCTCTGGACGGAGTCGCATGCCCATTAAAAGGGCATGCAACGGGTCGTGGAGGTCAGTGCCAGTGCGGTCAGCCAGACACGGTGTTTCATAGACTACGAATGTCAGTTGCCACATATCCTCGAGGCTCGCGCCTCCTCTGGCGTCTCGCAGTTTTTCGGTCAGTCTGGTCTCGAGGCTGGGCCCGATAGTCGGCTCTACGTGCGAGGTGCGGCTGTCATAGAGGATGAAGATGTGCCGCCGATTTCTTCCCAGCCTGTTGCCCATGTGCTCACAGGCGATGGGGTTTTGTTGCCTGACACTGACATGGAAGAGATAGTCCAGTTTGCGGGGGCCTCACAGAGAGTCCATATTGCAGTTGACTGCAGCAGCACCATGCCCACGCTCTGTTTTCCAGCGGGCAGCGTACAGTGTGGTCCTCTTCTAGCCTTCGCCTCCCAAAACATGTGAGATTCTCCGAGGGGCAATCCCAGCTGGCTTCACGCAGACCCCAGCGATGGCCGAGAATTTTGCCTTAGCGGTTGCATGTCAGATTGCAGATCGCCCAGTGTACATTCATGCTGATTGCAAGGCTGCCATCTCGCAGGCGTTGCTACCTCGAGCTGCGCAGCTCCGTCCCAACCGATTGTTTGCTGGTGTCCCCGTGTTCGCTTGGTCGTTGCCTGGATTTCAGCGCGTCCAGGCGATCCAGCAGGTGAAGGCCCATTCGCAGCGCTGAAATCATCGATGCATTGCCGCCTCATGAACGCGCGATAGCGCGAAGCAGTTGGGAAGCCGGCATCACTGCCAAGCAGGCTTTGCTGCTGCGTGCTCTCATCGGTCCCGAGGCTGCCACGAGACTGGATAGTGACATCGATCTGTTCTCCAGTTTTGTTAAGCTGGCTGTCGCCATCCTCCCCGAGTGCGGGAACCGCCGTCAACGCCGCGCTCGCCCGTTTGCGCGGCACCGTTCTGTTAGGGCGGAACTCCATTGGCATGAGTGGCAGGATGGGCCCTTAGGCTCCCAGTGTAAGCGCTGTTGTTCGCTGGCCCCGCAGGTCCCTAGTGCCGAAGTCACGGGGTGTTCTGGGGCCCCTCTGTTCGTTCGAAGTGTCGTCCGCCGTTCTTTGGGGCACCTGATCGCAGGCGTGGCTCCCACGGGATCCACCCCGGGAGCCCCTCAAGGCCAAGGACCTGCAGGCCCGCGCTGCAGTTTCTGCGCTTGAAGTGCGGGCGTTGGTTTCAGCGGTGCGCCCGCAAGCTCGCGCAAGAGTACAAGCGCCCTTCGCGCAAACGAGCTGGCGTCCTGTCGAAGTATGCCCAAGGACTTGGACCGAGCAACCGTGCCCGTCAGTATGTTGTTCGTGCTGCCCGTGCTCACCTCCTTCCCCCCCCGTCGACTGGCCACAGGGCGCGCAGCCGCACCACGGCCCCGACGGAGTTTCAGGCGGAGGGAGCTGCTGTTCCAGAGTATGTGCGCCGAGCGGCGGCGCTCAAAGCCCGCGTCGCCGCTCGTGAAGCGAGGGACGATGAGTCGTGAATTCAGTATTGTTTCACTTCGGTGGGGTGCCCTGTCGTGGCCCAGGGCGGAGCGTCGGGAGCTCCGCCCCTGGGTAACAAATGCCCCCTTCTGAGGGGCACCTTGCCGAGTAAGACTTGCGAGTCTCTCCCCCCTGGGGCATTTCTAATCTAATCTAACCTCCTCTTCCTCCTACTTAGTCCGAGCGTGGCTCGAGTATGCGCATTGGTCAAGGCCCCACAGAGGCAGTGGCGCTGTCATTCTGGCTGACCAGCCGCGCCCGCCGCCTCCCATCTCTCCCTGTCTGCTGTCATCGCGGATGCTAGGGGCGGTCCTGATATTCATGCCCCACTATCGCAGTGTATCTACAGTGGGTATCGGGTTTACTCCGAGGGTGGCCCAGGCGCGTGCATTTGTCAGAACACAGAAGAGATGGCGCTGCCACTGTTGCTGTTCATCCTCGCCCGCCGCCTCGAATCTTCCCCTTTCCCTGTGCCTGTGCCGATGTCATGAAACCGTTTTCCATTGTCCCCTCGCGACAACGGGCGTATCCGAGGGAGTGGAAGGGGGGGGGGCGGTCATGTCACGATTCGCGCCGTCGCCGTCTGGGGGGGGGCGGTCACGTCACGATTCGCGTCGTCGCCGTCTGGGAATGTTGAGGGATGGCTACTCCCTACACGGTGCCAGCACGAGTCGATGGCGTCTCCGCGCGCTCCAGTTCAGATTCGATGTAGCATCAGAGACATTGCGCGCCACGGAGTTAGTGAGTGAGTGTGGGGGCGGGGCCGGTCACGGGCGTTATCGTAAACAAAAAACGGGTTTTATCAAAACGACAATGGCCAGTCCATCGATACCCCACGCTGCATGCAAAGTTGATCTTTAGTGGGCATCGTGTGTCGTCCCAGCGTGGCTGGGGCGTCTGCGCATTCAGTTGTATATGCAGATGTTTATGCACACATACACTTTTCATATCTCCATATACATCGTTGTGAGTTGATTGGTGATTTTATGCACTCATGTGTATAGTTAATGCTGTATGGTTTTATGCATGTATTGATGCATGTGTTAATTCCCCGTGGCATTTTTATAGTTATATGTTGTATAGTTGCTCAATGTAGTTACGCGTCTGCACGTATGTATGTTTATGAATTTATGTATCCGTAAGGGCTTCGCCCCCTGCCGCCGGCCCCCTTTCTCGGAGAATGGGCCACAGAAGAGCGAAGCCATGAGGCTTTTGGCTTTTCCGTGAAGCAGTGTCGGGACCAATTTGTTTTTCGACCCTGACCCTGCCGATCTGCGTGAGGGGTGCCGCCGAATGTCAGACATGTGGCAAATCCCTTATGTTTTTGGACCCTGACCCCGCCGATCTGCGTGAGCGGTGCCACCGGATTTAGGAAATGTTGCACATCCTTTGATTTTTTGGACCCTGACCCCGCCGATCTGCGTGAGGGGTGCCACCGAATTTCAGAAATGCGGCAAATCCGTTGCGTTGTTTGACCCTGCCCCCGCCGATCTGCGTGAGTTGTGCCACCAGATTTTAGACATTTGGCAAATCGCCTGTGCTTTTAAATTCTCACCCCGCCGATTTACGTCAGGGGTGCCACCGAATTTCAGACATGTGGCAAAGTCCTAGTGTTTTTGGACCCTGACCTCGCCGATTTGCGTCAGGGGTGAAAGGGAATTTGAGAAATGTGGCACATCCCTTGTGTTTTTGGACCCTGACCCCGCCGATCTGCGTGAGGGGTGCCACCGAATTTTAGAAATGTGGCACATCCCTTGTGTTCTTGGACCCTGACCCCGCCGATCTGCGTCAGGGGTGAAAGGGAATTTCAGAAATGTGGCACATCCCTTCGGTTTTTGGACCCTGACCCCGCCGATCTGCGTCAGGGGCGCCACCGAATTTCAGAAATGTTGCAAATCCTTTGTGTTTTTGGACCCTGACCCTGCCGATCTGCGTGAGGGGTGTTAATTTGTACCACCCCAGGAATTCTAATAACCCTCCCGTGGGACGCTATCCAGGGTGGTTTTCGGCTCCCCCCCCTCGCGCGGACAGTAATAATTTACAGTAGGAAGCAGAAATCAGTACTGTATCAATGGAAACTGGAAGCAGGAACTGGTGCAGGGAGCAGCAAGCTTAACCCTCGCAGCCTGATGGACCCGCAAGGGGGGCGGCTGATCTATTCTTATATATATACATATATATATACATACATACATACGTACATACATACATACATACCCACCTACATACATACATACAAACATACATACATACATACATACATACATACATACATACACACATACACACACAAACATACACACATACATACACACATATACAAACATAACATGTCTGTAGATTCATGTACATATGTTTATGTGCACATACCTATGTATATCTACATATATGTACATGCATATACCTATATATATGTGCACATGTACATCTATATATATATATATATATATATATATATATATATATGCCCGCGGACAAACATACAGGTGCTCCGACGCTCCATTGGGGGACCGCGGGGCGCCGGGGGCTCCCACAGATCACCCGAAGACGGCCCCCGGATCGCCAAACATGGCGATCAAGGACTGCGAAATTGACCCAGGACGGCCAGATATTACCTCAGAATTATCCCCTGACTGTCCAAGAAGCCTCCAAGACGCCCCAAGAGACCTCCAAGATGCCTCTCACGGATCCCCAGCAGGCCAAAATGATTGATGATCCGACGCTTTTGAAGGCTTTTCAAGTTCTCCCCTGTCCAGTTTCCCGACGCTCCACGACGTCCCAAGAGGCCTCATTCTCCGTTCAAAGACAGCCCAAGACGGCCCAAGACAGCCCCAAGACGGCGCCAGAGGCGCCCAGGACGGCCCGAGAAGGCCCCAGCACGGCCCCAAGGGGGGCCAAGAGGGGTAACACGAACCGAGAGTCCGAGCCTTCACCCCGAGAGGCTCGCAGGAGATCCCCAGAGGCTCCTAACAGGCCGCAAGGGGCCACAATAAGCCTCCCAGAAGGCCCAAGAGGTTCCAAGAGGCCTCCCACGAAGGCCCCAAGAGGCAAAGGTCATTGCTTTCCCGTAGGTTGTTTGACAGATTTTCTAGTTTTCAGCCTTTTGTCATCCCGACGCTCCAAGACCGCACAAGAGGCCTCCAAGACCGCTACAAGATAGCCGAAGAGGCCTCCAAGAGGGCCCCAAGACGGAGGCGCTCATGGGAGACGGAAAAACCGTTCCCATATGCCGCGATCCATCCCCAGGAGGCCCACAACAACCCCAAGACGCGCCAAGATGGCTTACTTACGGCATGAAGCACCCCCAAGACGCTCCAAGAGGGTTTCAGGAGGCCCCCCCGAGAGCGCCCCAAGAGCCACAAATCATGAATCTTCGTTGTGTAATTCTATGTTTTTTGCCGTTCTCGCCTTGTCAGACACCGACTGTCCCAGACGGACCCAGAAGCCCCCGCGAACGACCCAACAGGGCCTGAGAGTCGCCCAAGACGTTCCCGGTCCCAAGACAGCCCAAGGTGGCTCCAAGACAGCTCAAGAGGCGCTCTAAAGGGTTCCAAGACTGCCCAAAGCGGGGGCCGAGAGACGCAAACTAACTGACAATTCCAGCTTTCCACCCAGAGAGGCCCCCAGAAGGCCCCAACAGGCCCCCAAGAGAGCCCAAGAGGCTCCGAAGACGTCCGGCCCCAAGAGGCCCCCATGAGGCTTCAAAATTGCTTCCACGAGGCCACCAAGCAAGATTTTTCTCAGAGGCATCTGGGAGGCTCCAACCCACCGCGCCAGAGGCCCCCAAAAAGGCCCAAGGAGTTTCCCCAGAGACATCCAGTCACCCCCAAGCGGTCCCCCAAAAAAATCCAGAAGACTCCACTATGTCGAAGACCGACCCCGAAGCCCGACGACGACGACGACGACGACGATTACGGCGATGAGGGCGAGGACGATGACGACGACGGCGGCGGCGACGACGACAACGACCGCGGCGGCGTCGACAACGACGACGACGACGACGACGGCGGCGGCGACGACGACGACGGCGACGAGGACGACGACGAATACCACGACGCACGGCTACCCCAGCATCCTTGCCCCTTCGAGCATCCTTCACCCAGTGACTGTACTTCTGCAAGCGTGTGATGACCTGATAGTACAGACCCCCGGCAACAGCCGCACCGATGGCTGCGGGGTCCACCGCCCGCACACGCAAAAGTTCTCCCCGCTCCTCATTCATCGTGGTCGCTGCCGCCGTCGCCGTCGCACTCCGTCGTCGCCGCCGCCGTCGTTGTCGTCGTCGCCGCCGCCGTCCTCGTCGTCGTCGTCGTCGTCGTCGTCGTCGTGGCCGTCGTCGCCGCCGCCGCCGCCGTCGTCGCAGGGAACCGCCCTGGGCCCCTCGTTCCCCAGAAACGGATCCCCGTCGAGGAGTCGTCCTCCCCCCGAGGGCCCTTGCCCGTCTCACATGATCCACAGCCGCGACGGTCATATATATATATATATATATATATATATATATATGTGTGTGTGTATGTATACGGATGGGTATACACATAGAAAACTCTAAAGTGAGCTGGGGGTATTGGTGAGTGGGAACGAGCATGCGCCCGCGGCCGCTTGGCTCAAAGCGGCCGGCCGACCAGATCTGACTACACCCAAGTGCGGGGTGTACGATGTGCCATCGATACCACAATTGCTTGAGATGGTTCGCCTCCTAGTACTGGGACTATCGCTACTTCAGTACAACAGAGCTTGAGCTGGGCTTCGCCTGAGGCGAAGCTGTTGGTTGGGCCTCCCAACCCTGCTCGAACTTGGTAGCGGAGCTGGCCTATGGTTGTCAACTGTTGCTCTACTCCTCACCATCCACGGCACTATCTGGTGGACTACTGACGTGGCGGAAAATCAAGG
Source organism: Prorocentrum cordatum (assembly GCA_963575745.1). NCBI lineage: Eukaryota > Dinophyceae > Prorocentrales > Prorocentraceae > Prorocentrum > Prorocentrum cordatum. Next base: position 539,141 of record CAUYUJ010018349.1, on the reverse strand, counting down.
TGCAGTGGGCTTGCGCGGAGGAGTGTATAGAATTACGCAACATGGCAATGACACTTGCAGTGATATCTCTGCTTGCGCAGAGGCGTCTTACTCGCGTCCTCCATCCCTGCGCTACTACACTCCTGAAACCCACCCACCTACTCCAAGTGGAAACTCTTTTGAAGGCATAACGCATGGAAGCATGCGGTACGACAGTGTGCCGCTTCCACCCCCGCGCAGGCTTACGACCAGACACCGCACACCCCAACCAACCACATCCGACCACGACATACGAGGCCATTGGATTGGTCTAGCGATCTTCGGTATCACATGGGTTGCTATCGGGCGAGCGGAACGACTGGATCCCATTAGGACCCGTCCTGTCAAGTACCTTTCCGCGAATTCGCTCTCGAGGTGCATGCCTGCATCCACGTGGCCACAGGTACCGCGACGCCCTCCCAACAAGCTGCAGCCTTGCAGCGAGGTTCGGGGGGCCTCGCACGGACCATAGCCATGAGAGTTCCCCGAGCAGTGATCAATTTCGGCGTAATCATAGGTGACCGCCATACCAACGGCGCCACCTGCATCGTGCTCCTCGTAAGAGCGAAGTTCGAGAACCTTGAAACGAACGCCAACTCAACTCTGGTACAACTCTCATTGGCTTCCGAGTCCACGCCGAAGAACGGATCGACCAGGCTTTGGCACGCTTCGAGATAGCCCGCTATGACGATGAAACGGCAGGCTTCCACATCCCCAACTTCCAACTTCTTACAGCATTTTTTATTCAGAGCCCTTGGGGTGGGGACGCCGCGTGCACATCAACGCCTACAGCAACTAAACCACAACATGCCAGGGGGCCAGGAACATGTTGACTCTCCACTTGAACGCACGAGGTCATGCGCCCACATTGCTGAATGAACCTTTGGCAACATTGGTGGCATCTTCAGTCGAAGTCACCGGGCCGAGACCTTCTGCGCTGAGGCCAACGCAGGGCAACCCGCTAAGAACGTCCGGAACGACGATCCGCAACCAACGGAGACCACCGCACTATTGACTCAGAACGGTGGTCCTGCCTCGGGTTTGCACGACTCCTGGGCTCGGTTTCGGGGGCCGCCTGACGCGGCGGCCCCCGCGCGCGCCAGTGCCCTATGGGCTCGGCGGGGCAACCTGCTGTGCTCGACTTCGACTCTGGCACCGACGCCGACGCGTCTTCGGGCGACGCGACCACCGCCCTGGACTGCCCCGATGTGCCCACGTACCTCACGGAAGAACAACGGGCGCAATGGTTACTCTTAGGATGCCAGGGGCACAAGCGCAGGTGGAGGCGATGTACGATTATTTGTTTTCGAAAAAAGGTTCGCATGGTACGGCGCGCTATCCGACGGGGGCTCAGGGGGAAGGACAAGGGCCGAGGGAGGGGTAATGGTAAACGGCGGCGTATGCATGGCAGAGGCATGTTGGCATTTCTAGCACCCCTTACCGGTCCGCCATATGGAAAAGTTGCCCCTAGGTGCAGGCAGGAAGCGCAGGCGCACATCAGGAAAGGGTAAGGGACGTCGGGGAAGCCCCAATGATGCCAACGGTAAAATTATGGAGTGCGACATCTGCCATAGCACGCAGCACTTTCGCCGCGAATGCCCTCGGGGCGATGGGGGAGGCAGGGGGGCGTCGATACATTTGGCTCAAACTGACTCAGGCATGCAGTAGGTTGACTGGGAGTCACATTTGGCAGATCCTGCCGACAGCTCAGTTGCAGTTGTGAACTTCACGGCTGCCAGGTAATAGAGTGCCATCATGTCCCTCGAGATTGATGCCAACGAGCTGTACGAGGAGATATCCACTGGTCACGATGAGATCGATCTGGCAGACTGGCTGGGCATACCCATCGCGGGGCAACCTGCCGACGTTGAGTATCTCGAGAACTTTCGCATGCCCGCTGGGGGAGATGACGAAATGGCGGCGGCGCCCGCGGATCCAGAAGTCACTTCTCCTGCAACAGAGGAGGAACTAACATTGGCGCTGCATCCTCGGCACATTGGCAATCCGACAAACGTGAAATTTCGCGATGATGATCCTTTGCGGGGAACCCCGCGAGATGCTGGCGACCTGTCTGAGCGCATCCAGTGCGACCTCGGCCACCACGAAGGACTCCATATGCATTTCGCAGCTTCGGGCCGCTCCTGGAGCCCCCAGGAGCGATCGGCAAGCCATCGGGACGACGACGATCGCGAATAACGGGGGGATGACTCGCGTCTGGTGCGTCGCGGTCGGGTCCGCAGTGGCTCGCCCGAACGTGCTCGCGCTGCAGCGGCGCTCGCTCTAGCGGCCTTCAGCGCCCTCATCTTCCTGCTGAGAGGGCCCGAAGGGCCCCTCCAAGAAAGGGCAGCAGATCGGACGCTCCACCGAGGAGGGGGCGCTTGCGGGGACACCCGCGCCACTGGGGAATAACCTCGCGAAGAAAATGCAGAAGACGAAATACAGCGCCTCGTTGACTGCTCGGATGCTGGAATGGCTCGTCAGCGCATAGAACCAGATGCGATGCGACACCGGTTGAACAAGGGTTGGGCTGAGCACCGGATTCGTCGCTGGCATTTTCTTCGCAAGGTTGATCGAAATGACGAAGGCAAAGTCATTCGCTCAAAAAAAAGAGGGGGTCTGCCGAAGCACGAGAAGCCCTTATGAAGCGTGGCCTTAAGAGGGCCATCATCGAGGGGCGGAAATTTTACCGGGGTGTTGTTTGCAGTTGTTTCGAGGATGCCGACCGCGGGCTCGGCTGCCCCATGAGGCGCCCATCAAGGGGCCCCAACTTCTGCAAGACACCGTGGGTCTGGTCTCGCGGTAATAGTCCGGGTCTTTGCGCCGATCCAAATACACCGCCATGCGACGAGCAGTTGACGGAGGACGACTGCGAACAAGCTACAGCCCAATAAATATTTCCACCTCTGAAGGTATGGAAAAACCTGGCACATGTTCACTATTTGAAGACATCCAACCGCGATTGGAACGCGGGGAAACCTGCTTCGCCCAAACCAGAAGAAGACGGCCAGCATGAAGATGACGAAGCTGAAGACATGGCCGAAGCGGTGGACCCCGCGGCAGCGGCTCCTGCAGGGCACGGCTCGGACTATTCCGATGCCCTCTCCATTGTCACGGGCGCCATTTACGATGCGGATACCCCTATTGATGGACATCGCCACGGAAGACATGGATCTTTCCCCAGGAAGACAAGTCGCCTACCGCGTGGGAACTGTTCGTGGGGTAAAGACGCTTGTCATCGCGAGGCTTAGCGCTACTAGATATAACCTTTTCATCAGGGGCAAGGCTACTATCGGGAATATGGCACTCAGAAAGCCTGATGGGGCGGGCGTCAACCCTGACAGAGATCCCATGCGCCATGAGCCATGGGCACCTGCAGGGGCAAAACCAACGGCACCCCCCTGAAGCAAAGACCAAGCCAAACAAAGATAAGCCTACCATTGTGCCTGAGTCTTCGAGTTCTTCGAGCAATCCGAAGCCAATCGTTCCTGATCAGCTCAGGCCACCGCGTGCGTAGAGGAAGAGGAAAGCCCAGATCACCCCAATGCTGGCGATCGCAAGCAACAGCGACCTGCGGGGCAACCTGCTGATCGACGTCGATCAGGAGGACCAGCAGTGGCCGCCGCAGCAGCTGCACTTCAGGGCGCCAGCGCCCCTACCCCAGAGGACCCTGTGCCACGTCGCGGCCCCGCACCTGGCCGGACACAGGACTGGCTGGACGCCGACGCTGCAGGGATCATCGAGGGGCGCTTCTCCATGGAGGCGCGGTGCTGAGAAGAGATTGCTGGAAACTACATCAAAGGCATTTGGGGCAGCTCCCAGCGACAAAAAGTGCGAGTATTACAACATCAGTGAAAGGAAACGCCCGGACTTCGACATCAGCACCCCTCGGAGCACCCCCCGGACTCCAAGTGGATCCGCAGGCGCCGCCTCGTCGCCAGCAGGTGCCCGCGCACCTGCAGAACCGGCAGCAGCCAAATCTGCAGGACGGACTGACGAGCCAGGTCAGAGTTCCGCGGGGCAACCTGTCTTACTCTCGACATGCCGGTTGAGTGCGCACAGAATTGGGAGTGTCTACGCACCGCCAAGCGAACGAATATCAACCCAGCCTATCGCCCCCACATCGATGACGGGTCTGATCGATGCATCGCGGTGAAGTGCGACATCAGGGATACTGCCGTCATTGCCGAGAATGACGCTCGCACGCGTCAGGTTGCACGCAATCTCCTGCGTGGGCGCCCGGCTTTCACCTATCTGTCCGAGAGAGCTACTTGGCGGGGGCCCTCAAAGAAGATGGAGCTGTTGGACCAGATTTTGTCTATGAGGAGCAGCGCTGCTGCTCAGAGAAGCCTACTGCCGCTACTCGCCACAAACCATGTCACAACAACTTTCTCTCTGATAGGTTTCTGAGCGCAGCACCGTCTTTCGACGAATTCCATGGATGGGTGGAGCTCTCGGAGTTGCTCGACAAGCGGCCACCAGAGGGATGTGATCATTACCGTCCAGACACCTGGGGACTGTCCAGCGCTGACTCAGCGACCGCCATTGAGCACATCAAGCATTCACTGTGCCAAATTCGACCGGAAAGGTTGACAACGATGGTATGCAGGATAACATGCTCCACACCAAGAAGTGCAAGCTCGCTACCGAGACTCACGATGCGTACTTCATACGCCCGAGTAATGGACACAGTAGTCCTGGGATAAAGTGCCCTGAATCATTGTATATGAAGACAACGGGTTTGACCATTCCATCTGCGCCTTGTCATTTCATTCATGGTACCCAAGTGAAAAAAAAACGAATCGACTTCGCATGTGGCTGTCATGCCGCACCGACGACACCGTGAAGAGAAGAGGCAGACAGTTTGTTCATGCTTGTCCATATCTACCTGGTGACAACAGAGTCCAGTCCGGTCTGCGCGTCGAACCCGGAGTGTTATTTATGGTTAGTTTGAAAAAACTTGCTTCGTGATAGTATGGCTATTTGGCGTTCAGCAACTGACATTATTATGTCAGCAGGCAGGAACGGCTGACTTTCCTCCGACTCACATCGTCCAGCTCATAGGCATTCTGCCCAACGGTAAGTGCATGTATGACCGCGCGGGACATGTATGGAGCAATCCCTCGTACCTGTGGGACGACGCGCATAAATATATGAACCATGATTTCCCTTAGAGTTGTACAAATTTCGAAATGATGCATCATCGTTGAAGGATCGGTTTATTCCAAAGACCCCGTGCAACTTGAAGCGTCCCGAACCGAGGCCCATCCAGGAGGTCGAGTTCCTTGCGGTATTTAGGATGCAAGAAGGGTACCAAGCGGGGGCACCTGCAGGTGGATCCGACGGATCATGGCTTCAGGCCCAGAGTGCGGACGTGACTGGCATGACTTCGAGTGGGATTTCTCCCAACGACATGCTGCGCGCCAGCGATCCGTGGCGTGCCCAGGCATAGCAGCTGCCAGTACCTTCGGGGCAACCTGCGTCGTTTGCACTTATGAGTGGGGCCACGATTCCCCCTGGGGCTCCACGGAGTGCTGGGAGCACCAACAACTGACAGGCGAGGCTCCAGAGCATTCGGATGGACCCACAGCTCTACCAGTCTTTGCAGGCGACATCGCCGTTCGCATCGCCGCGTCCACCTGCGGGGCAACCTGCTTTCCCTGACCGCAACGCTGCGCAGAGGACCGAGAGTGTGGCTGGTCAGCAACAGTAGATGGACCGGCACATGCGCGAAGCCGCACACAGTATGCGTAGGGATGGCACCGGCTTCCCAAGCGCTAGCTGGACGCCGCCTTGGGAGTCTGTCCCGGACCCAAATCCACCACCGGACAACCCGGACAGGTTCGGATACGTGCCAGCGTTTTTCAGTTTTCCGACATACGATCCGACAGCTGCAGAGCGCCCCACGGCCCCACCGATGGACTTCCCATTATATCCTGACTACCATGCTCAGGTGACGGGGAACCCTCGCGTGGGAACGCAGCCGGAAAACCCGCGCGCACGGGCGACAGCCGACGATTTCGACCAGTCTCAGTTGACACGCGGCTTTGGTTACACGTCAGGTGTGTTGTGCCAGATTTCTCATCATGGGTATCTGGGTACCCAAATGGATTTAGATGTGACGCAACAGGCCCCTGGCCTGGTAGCGCCATCACCCATGGGGGACTTGCGCCCAGAGATCCCAGCCACTCACGAGGCGCAACAGGCCAACCTGTCAATGCAGTTGGCCCGCCAGCGTCGCAACCATGTGCGGCAGGCGAACAGGATGCTGGATGTGCGGGGCAACCTGCTACTCCAAGCATAGCAGGCGCACCTGCATTCAACCGAGCCGCGCTTGCAGCCGCGCAGCCATCGTCGGTTCCACCGATCCAGTATGAGGTTGGTGAAGCCATTCTGGAGCGCCGGACGCGTATCAGGCCATCGGCAACACCGCCAGTCATCAGAGACGGGGACTTTAACAAGTGTGCCATATGCCTAAATAACTTCATGCATGGAGGCTTCAGGCCGACGAGGAGATCACCCTCCTGGACCCGTCCGTCGCGGCCCTCGGGGTCGGCGGGCGCGGCGCCTTGCCGCGCGCGAGCTACGATCTCGAACGCCAGGCCCCTGGGCCCCCCCACCGAGCTGATGATCGCCCAGATCCAGCTGATCTCCGAGACGACCCTCTCATCGGGGGGGGCAGGCCCAAGAAGAAGAGGGGGGGAAGTCAGGTGCTGGCGTGTCCAAGGCCATGGCGACAGCGAGCACCCACCTCCAGATGATCATGATGATGCAGAGTGAGCTGGAGGCCCTTGCTGGGATTATCAAGGGTGCTGGCCGCAGATCGACATCGAATTTGTCGCGCGCCGCGGATATTGAGAGGCAGCCTGTGCTTCCAGCATCCAAGGGGGCGCCTCTGCTGGTCAAGCTAAGCGGCGTGCCTGCCAATGCGGACGCCCAACAATACATCCCAGATGACGCTGAGGTGGTCAGCAGGCAGCAGGATTCGCAATATTATCGACAGTCATGCACATTCAACGGGGAGTGCCAGTTTCACAGCTACTGGCCCAGTAAGTACCACAGCAGCAGCAGCAGCACGACCGAGCCAGAGTACGCCAGTCAAACTATGGAGTCTTGCTTGGAGTGGTGCCGCAATTTCAGAGCATATACGACTCGTGACAAACAGTTCGAGGGGCCGACGGTCATGTCGTGTCAGAGTGAGCCAGAGTATGCCAAACCAGTCCAGTGGAAGGTGGCCACTGGGATGAAGCATGATGTTACATATGTGCTGTTCAGATCGGGCATGCAGTGGCCTGAGCAACACACAGCAGTTTGGGATTATGTGTTGGTCGAAGGCAGGAGCGGGCCCACGACGGCCAAGGCGTGGGTCCTCAAGGGCGGCACAAAAGCTCCAGCCAAGTCGACATTGCCGAAGGCCCTCAAGGATGACGACACCCAGCCCACCAAGCTGGACATCTTCACGGCGAGACTCACGTTCGCCGAGGCCTTCTGCGACAACGACGTGCACGGACGTGCTCAGCAGGATCCTGTGTCGCTCCCAGCCCTGGCCTTCGACTCCGCCGTGAGGAAAGGCATCGTCACGGTCACGGGCGCATTGAACTACAAGTCAGAAGTAACGTGCGTTCCGGTGCGCCGAGAGGATGCTCGAGCGTCCTTGTTCGCAGTTGAGTTCCCAGCAGGCATATTCTTGTCAGAACAAAAGTCAGAAGATCCCGAGAGGGTTCAAACGTGGCGAAGATGAGGATGATCCCAAATATTTTTCTCGAGTCAAAGCAGCTGCTGCCCAGAGTGCAGGACGGCTGATCTGTCGGCCAAGTGCCAGCGCCCCCTCGGCATCATTGCTCAAGGTGTTGTTGCGGATGAGACCGCCCCCCCGCCCAAGTGGACCATCGCGAAAAGCTTGGAGACGTGGGCAAACGGAGATGATGTAATGAAATGGCGTGCCCAACGTGGATTCACCAAAATGCAGATGATGACACGCCTCGGCGCTCGCCGATGGCATTTTCTCGAGCTGAGTTGCCAGATGCATCGGCCCAGGCCGCCTTCCAGTTCTCCAGTGGAGTGACGGTGGCCATGAATGTCGGAGGAGGAGCCAGAGGCAAGCCCCAAGCCAAGGACACGACCGCCAAGCCGTTCTCTGCTTGGGGTACGCCACTGCCGAAGCACCGCCCTCAAGAAGCTGAAGTCCCCCCGGCACCTCGACCTGCGGACGCCGCCCTTGCCAACGAAGCCAGCGCCGCAAAAAGAGAATAAACCTGAAGTTAGACGCCCCGACAAAGGGGCCACAGCCCCGGCCCCCAAGAATGCAAAAGGACTTGGAGAAGCCCCTCGGAAGGAGTGGACTTCGGATCGCGACGACGCCGGCGGGGGGGATTGCTTCTTCATTGCCGCAAGTGACGCTCTCCAGTCCTTGAAGCCCAACGCCCAGCCAGCGTCCCCCATGGACCTAGCCGTTGGTGGTCGCATCCAGGCCTCCCTCCGTCTCCTTGTCTCTGACGAGCTGACCAAGAAGCACCGGAAGTACGGCCTCAAGAGATACGACCCCTTCATCAGGCAGATTGCGACGTCGACGACATGTGCCACTGCGTTGGCAGTCCGAGACGCAGCAGCATGCACGCAGTGTGATATCTTCATCTGGACCAAGACCGACTCCAAGTGGACACTATATGGCCCACCACCAGGAGGTCGCAAGCGTACGGGTACGATATGTCTGACCTTGGCACGCAGACACTACCAGCGCCTCGTATTCAAAGCTGCCCTTCCACCTGATGTTGAAGCACAATGGAAAGCTGGGGTGCTACCGTACCCAGTGGACTTCACGGGCAAGGCCAAGAGCATGGCCAGCTCCGCCAACACCAAGCAGAGCAAAACAGCAGTGGCAAGCGCCAGGCCACTCCTTGGCCTCAGCTCTGCCCCGCCCAGCCGCGCTGAAGCTCGAGACCTCCATGGAGCCCCCCGCGCACCGTCTAGCAAAGCCCGGGGTGTCCTTGGCATCGCCGAGGCAGATGATGATGTCCTTGCCTAGCCAGGCGATCACCTCAAGTGTCCATGTGGATGGGCACCGACAGGCCTTACTGCGCCAGAGCGCCGCCGAGAAGGCCAGCGACACTGGCGCCGGTGCCAGGGATGCGAGCCCCCACAGTGCAAGAACCAGCTCGCCAAGCATATTGCTACCACTGTCGCCATCCAGAGACAATCTACGATTCGGAAGCGGAAACGAGAGGAATGGAAGCAGAAGTACTACGCCTGGAAGTGCAGCAGAGCCGCCAAGTATCGCGATGCGTTCTTCGAGCTGGGTTTTGACATGGCGCAGGGAGCTACAGATGAAAGTTTCCTCTGTCACAGCCGCGGGCGCTACATGCGCGCAGAATGCAAAAGCGCAGCCCTGCCGAGCCAGACCAGTGCGATTCACCCTGCGGAAGCCGAGGATCATTGGTGTTGGAGCGGCAAGGGCAAACAAATAACGAGATCGTCACCTCAAGTGGGTGCGTGAGGAGCGCGCCAGGGTTGTGAGTGACCCAGCCAAGTATCAGGAGCTCAACGGAAGACCGCCGAGGTTGCCCGCGCAAAGTACAAGGAGACTCGGGAGCGCTACATTGAGACGCACCGAGCCCGCATCAACAAGCATATCGCCGAGAGGAACAGGACGAAGTTGGCGGCCAGTTTCACACCTGAAAAACAGCGAGCTGCACTCAAGAAGACCTACGAGCACAAGCGCCGCAAGAAGGAGGCCCAGCAGTCAGCAACATCATCGTCATCGACAGCTGCAGCCTCCTCGCCAGTGGCGGCGAGTGGCCCCATTCCCCCCCCTCTTGACTAGATCCGCTGGTGGGCGGAGGAGAGGTGGAATTCTAGCAGCATGTTATTTGCCCAGGTTCTGCAGATGCTGGAGCCATCAACGTCACGAGTCTGGCTCGTGCGAGAGCCATGAGTATCTTTACCAACCCTGAGGTTCAGAAGTTTAGTTTCCTCACGTTGCAAGAGATCCGTCATTTTGAAGCGCGTCCCAAGTGGTTCATCATCTTGGCACGTACCTATGGGTGGGGAGTGGCTTGTAGTGCGCCGCCCCAGAAGCGAGCACATGGTTTTATCGTCCAAGGTGGCACCGCTGTTCTTTGGAAAAGTACGCTTGGTAAGATATCAGTTGTGCGAAACAGCGTGCTGAAATATCAAGACATAGCAGTGAGAACACCGTCGTGTACAGTCGTGTCGGCTTACGGGCCAGCACGTGGAGATGATGCCTTGCTCGTTTCTCTGTTGGAATGGTGTCAGACTCTTGGTCATGATGTATGTGTTCTTGGGGATCTGAACTGGTTCCCGAGATTCTAGCAAGTTGAGTTGCGGTTGTTATGCATCGGCTTCGCCTACCCCCGCCACTTCTGCGGGGACGAGCCCCGCCAGGTGTCTGCGATGGGATGGAGGTCCCCCTCGAGCTCCAGCGCGCAAAGGTACTGCGTTCATCGGAGGGATCCCCCACCGCGGGCTCACAGTGCATGATATCAACGAGTGCGAAGTCCCCGCCGGGCCCCCGCATTGCCTCCGTCATACTGCACTCCGCCAGGCCCGCAAAGTTCAGTTTGTGTCCTGGGGGCCTTCAGCTACTCGAGGAGGAAGTCAACCAGACTATCGTCAAGCCGTCGCCCCACGCCGACATCGACGAGACATGGGAAGCATTGCATTATCGTGCCGAAGCCGCCCTCAAGAGAGCCGAGACCCGCCAGTGGGTCAAGATTTTTCGTAAATCCGAGCGCTCTGAAGGGGCGGCCCCCGCCATGAGGCCCGCGGCGAAGCCCGCCGCCCACGACCTCGAGGAGCCCGTCGCCCTCCGTCGCCTTCGTAGACTGCATCGTGTGGTCAATGAGCAGGTGCAGTTTCATGCAGGACCCGCTCGGGAAGTTGACCGTCGGGTTTGTGCTTCGCATGTAAGTGCTGTGGCAGGTGGACTACTGCTCCCGAGCGACGGCTGGCCTTCGCACGGCCAGGTGCTCGAGGCGCTGAAAAGAGCCATCGCAGAGCACGAGAGGGGAGCTGCCGAGTCCAGGAGACGGATGTGGGCAGCGAATTTCAAAGCTTGGCCTCCTGATATGTTCAAGCTGACAACGCCTGTTTTCAAGGCTCCGAGTCCTGCTGCAGGGTTCGACGCGGAGGGGGCGAGGAAGAAATGGGTGGCTTGTTGGTGTCCAGAAGGTTTTGAGTCTACCCCGAAAGTTCAGGCATGGAAGGAGTTGGCTGATGCGTCGACCCGTCCGTTTCCGCAGAGTACGTGCTCTAAGTATTGGGCCCCTGTCCTCGGCACCTTCATGAGTGCTTTCAAGAAGCGTCACGGAGCTGCTGGCCTAGATGGCCGGGCCGCCCGTGAGTTCAAGATATTGTATGTCGTGCCCCCTTCATCAGCTCAGAACTATATGAAGTCTGGGTTGCAACCGCCGAGTACTTCGTCCAGTGCCGTGGGAACCCTGGGAGGGATACACTTGAGAAGTTGTTTCTGTGGCGCGTCGTCGGGGTCCCCGAGAAAGATGAGCGAGAGTCGTCCTATATCCGTTGCTCCCGCTGCGGGTCGTATATGGTTAAGTGCTCTTCCTACTGCCCTACCCCAAGCTGCTGACAACCAATGCGCCTGCAAAAAAAAAAAAACACTTTGCCGTGATTCATGCTGCGCCCACTTGGCTCGCCGACGGCGCCGATCGTGGCGCGGGGATGGGCTTATCCAAAGCACGCGATTCTATAGACCATGGCGTTGCGGCTGCTGCTCTCGAACGGGAGAATGCCCCCGACGCCGTCGTGTGCTGCTGCCTTGCCGCCTGGGGAGGGCCTCGCGTGTGCTGTGTCAACAGTGAACCCGTAGTGCGTCTTTGGGTCTCCCGAGGGCCCCCCCAGGGGGACTCCTGCGCCCCTGGGGCCATGGTAGCCACTCTTGCCCCTTGGGGCTGTGCGCCGGCCCGCGGATGGACCTACATGGATGATCGGAGTTTTGCTGCCACTGGTCCCGAGGCTCCCGAAGCATTTGGAACGTGGATTACCCATCACGAAACAGTTCGACGACTCCCTCGGTTATATTGACAATGTTGCGAAACGTCAGACGTGGGTGAAAGGTCAAGGTGGTGAGATCGAACATCTCGGGCTTGTTTGTGACCCTGGGAACCCAAGCGTAGCGATTCGGCCTCGAGGGGGCCGGGCCAAACTACATCGCGCCATCAAAACACTTCAAAGTTTTCCTGGTACAAGTGATGCGCGTGAACATCTTGCTGTATCGTATGCTCGGCCTCCCTGGCTGTGGTCTACCCCCATCATCGGGCCCACCCCCTGGATCTTCGTGGGCCTCCTCTACGGAGCTATCATAAAACGTATGTGTACTTGGTGGTGTGCAGGCAGATAGTGGGCCCTTCGTGCGCAATTGCATCCTGTATTCTCCGCGCCACTTCAAGCAGGCAAAGCAGTGTTATCCGATAATCTGATGCCGAGTGAGTTTGTGCACCGTGGTCTCCGTGCCCTTTTTGAGCCTCTTGGGTTGCAGCCCTGGCGTATGATCCCGTTTGGGGAATCAAGCTAGGCATCGGCCCTGACGGCGACCCGCGCGTCTTGCGAGTCTAGAGATGTGAGAGGAGGTGAGTGGCATTTCTGGACACGTGCTTCGCCGCAGGGTGAGCATGTTGATCGAGCCCTCGCCCGACTCCGTTGCCTGAAGTCCGTGCGCATGACACGGAACGACTCCGAGGGCCTTGACGATGTCGACATCGACGCCTCTTTGGGAGAGGTGCATGTCAAGTATGTCAAGAGCCTGGACGTGACCTCCGAGAGGTTGCTGAACATGTCTCGTTCAGGGGCGGCCCAGACGGGAACCCGTCTTAGAAGTGGCAAGTGCTGTAAGTGGTCCGAGTGTCCATTGCCAAGCATGAGACACCTGTTCCAGGATTGCCCTCACTTTAGCCAAGAGAGACGGCACATTGCAGCACACCTTCAAGTACCTATGGTTTTTTTTTGACGACGTGTCCGCGAGTCACATCCAAGAATGGATGGATAACGTATTCACCCCCACCCTCAGCCATACGCCGAAGTGTCATGTTGGTGGCTGCATGCCGCCTTGGCATCACGATCCTTGGCCAGAACTTCGAGCCTGAAGGTCGATCGCACCTTGATCGATAGCTTCTCCCTGAAGGTTCTACTCCAAAACCGGGTGCTCCTTGCATGCGTTTTCTCTCTGGAGGCTTCAGTGTGGCCGCGTATTCCATGCGCAGTGCTGGGACCGAGTGGCACGCGCTCATGTGGACAGGCAATTGGCTGCTACTTTGGAGGGTGCACAACTGAGGCACCCTGCGCTTCCTGCAGGGGCGTTGGTCTAATCACAGCTGAATGTCAGCATGCCCTTGCTGGGGATCAAGACGCAGCAAATTGTCGCGAGAAATGCTCTGAGGGGCTAACGAGCTCAGGGGCCTTCGCGAAAGGCTCAGCCGCATCATTGCGATGATGGCGAACGACGCGGCAGTGGCCGCAACAACACCTGCGGGGCAACCTGTTTCATCAGCCACTGCGGCGCAGGCGACAGTAGCCACCGCGCCTGCTATGGATGCGCCCATGCCAATGATAGCGGAAACAGCCATCAACGCAGGGGCACTTGCTACGACTACACCTGCCGCGTTGGCGGCCAATGATATGTGGCTTGGGCGCATGGGGGGAGCCACCGAGAGGAGCGCACAGCGGCCTCGAGCTCCACATGCACACGCGCCACATGGGCGAGACATCCGCCCGCGCAGCCATCGAAGGACGGAGAGCCCGGCGGGCGCGCGCAGCGGCATCAGTGCGACATCCGAGCGCGACATGCTACACATCGCGTCGACGGTGAACAGAGATGGCCAGATTGTCATGCGCGCTGACGAGGATACGTTCATGAACATGCCGCTCGCATCAGCATCGCGCCCGCACATGCATGGCAAGTATTCCGCGGCCTGGGTTTTCGATAAGAGCCCCACTGCGGAGGAGGACGCCCGCGGATACATGAAGGTTTCCATGTCTCTGACGAGGACCGACTGGGCGTTGGAGCAGAGGCGTCGCAAGGGCACGCATGGCACAACACTGTCTGGACTGGATGGTGGCCCGCAAACAGGGACAACGCAGGGGCCGCAAACAGTGTAGCATGGTGGATGGGATGCTGGCGGTCTTTCTGGGCATCGGCAGCAACATCAACATCATTTGTCTGGAAACGGCGCAGACGTTTGAACGCGGATCCCGCTCGCATGGGGGCGAAAGCAAGAAGCTGAACCTGTCGAAGAGGCTCTGCGTGTCTGGAGTGGGATATGGCGCCGCTGCATGCGGCATGTTCTTAACGTGGCTGAGGGCTCACGAGGAGATATCGCTGCTATCCTGGGTCGGAAGAGTATATCAAATATGAGGGCTCTCCTGATCCTGGAGCAGGGGCACGGGAAGATGGCCACCCCCGACTCTGAGATGCACAAGCTCCTCCTCGGGAAAGGGTGCCAGAGTACATGATTTGATGAAACGCTTTCAGGGCACCTGGCACGTAAGGTCGACGAGTATGGGACCACAACTGAGGACGACATGTTGATCTCGTTAACTATCACGGCCAATCCCCACTGCGAGGGCGCCCCGCTGCTCGTCGAGGAGGCAGCTGGCACAGGGCCAGACGCGGGGCAACCTGCTTCGAGTAGTGCGGGGGCACCTGCTATGTGCGATGCCCATACATACATGATGTCTCAGGATACCAAGGACATCAGCTTCTCCATCAACGAAGAGACGCTTGCTTTCACGATAACATCTTGAAGACTTGGCATCACAGGAACACGTCTTCCGCACCGGCCGACCAGGACTTCGCCTTGCGGAACTTGCAGGCGAAGGTCGATCAGTCCATCTACGAGGAGGGCAGCAAGTGGATGCCGCCCGGATCAAAGACGGGGACACCTGCGGGAGGGGATGATGCCGATGAGAAGTATGCTATCTGTACTTCGAGCAGCGTCTCAGCAGCGCAGCATGCATGGCACGGGCATTTGGACGCCCCCATCGCTCGAAAATGAGTGACGGGGGCAGGCGCGTGCCACGGGCGCCCGCGCTTGCTCCGACAGGCCGAACACTCTGGCTCTGTCATCTAGCCCGGGGAAACCTCCTTTATTTTCCCAGGCGCCGGCTGCGCGCGCCAGAGACATTGGCATGCCCGGCTGCGCGGCTGCGGAGGACAGCGCTGGACCTGGCTGTGTGGCCGATGCAGCAAATGAGCGCTCATCGAATCATTATGTTTCTCGTGCACTTGTCATTGAGGACATACGGACAGCTTGCGATGAATTCCGAGCTCGAGGTTACATGTACGACCGCATCACGCATACAGAGACTTTGGCCTCTACTGGTACACATGTTTTGGGTGCTCTACTCTCAGGGGATTATCAATTTCCATGGGCGGCAACGCCCGCTGACTGGCACGTTGGGTTGCCTGGAAAGCGGGCAGGGCCGCATTATCAACGCATCCAAAATTTGATGACGAAGGGTTGGGCTCTACGCATGTCTACGCGAATTGTGAGACCACCGGGCTATTTTTGTAAACAGGGTCCCGTACGAGATGACATTGAAGATTTTGACTTGCAGGTCATGAGAATGCGGCATTGTGCTGCTGCCATTTTGGTTTGAAATGCACAGTTTAAGTAAGTTGCCTAGCGGATCATATCTGCAAAAGGCAACCACCTACACGCGCATCCCAACTATCTTGGGATGATGGGCGCGTCAAGCTGCAGGGGGGCCTGCCCAACTTGCTGAGCATGAATTGGACTGGCATGGCCAAGGCGCTCAGAAGGCAGGATGGCGCAACAAAACATTTGTTATTAAGACCACGATATTGATTTACCAACTGGATTTACACATAACAAAGAACAACCGCACAAGTGCTGTACACCTTAGCATTACACACGAGTGGGTACAGGAACTCGAACTTATCGTCAGTATCCAAATAATGGCCTTGAATGGGGCCGTGTCGCAAGACGGGCAACGATAAACTTGGGCGACAACCAGATTTTACAAGACATCAAGATCCAGGTCTAGCCCATCGGGTACCATGACAATGCACCGTTACCGAATGGCGTGACAGATATCCGTACTCGCCCATACTGGGAGCCGCAAGAACCGGTCCTCACCGGACAAGAGGACCAGCGAACACGCCTAAGGCGAGTTGCGTTGGTCGATGACGATCGTCTTCCTTCCCCTGCGATTGACCGTGGCAGCGTGCCCCCGTCGATGACCGAATTTCCGACGCTAAGTTCACCTCATGCCGAATCGCAGACAGCACTACCGACGGATGCCCGAATCAAACAAAAAGACATGCAGACAGCCGACAAAGAAGCGGGCATCAAGCCGCGCAAGATACCCAAGGCAGTCGAAGAAGGCAACGACGACTGCGGTGATGGCCTCAAAGGTCTTGGATGTAGCGCGCACTACACCGACGCCCCCCGGGACTCCGACACGGACAGCGATGGTGAAGAGGAAATCTGCATCGCATTACCTGCGGGGCTGTTTGCTGAAACATACGTAGATGCATTCTCCATGCTCCCAACGTTATGCTATGGGCGACACAACAAGGTTGATATGTTGGAATTGCGTGTAGGAAGTGGAGGCATATCGCAGCTAGCATTCAGCCGAGGCTTGTCATCCGGAGGAAACTTGGACAAACGCTCGGATGTCGACCTTGGAAACAATGATGCCCAGGATGCAGCGATGCACTACCAAGACGACAATGTTGTCATAATACAACCCAGCTGCAGAACGACTGGACTACCTTCCTATTCCACTTCCCAAGCTAACTATGACACTTGGCATGAACACCATAAAGAAGATCTTCCACATATCGAGTCATGTGGGGAAGTTGTCGCACGCCGACTTTCGACGGTCGTTACTTACGAGAACAACCAGTGGGTACTTGGGAAGGTCAGATACCGCCATGTACCACATTGGCAAAATGCAAGGGCGCTTGCAAAGTGAGTATGGGTCAATTTACTACTGGCGCACGTGATTCGCATTGGGTACTGATACGAAAACCGACCGAGATTATGGCAAACCGCCGCCTTCGATTTACACCTTTCGAACGCAAACGATGCGCTGGCCATCATCAACCTGCATCGGTCTGTAAGAACTGCCCATGGTTGCACATTAGACTTCGCGGTGCGGTTTTTTTTTTTTTCGTCGGTGCAGTTCAGATCGCGCACGATCTGTTCCATGTAAACCGTGATCCCTTTCATGGTCACCCTTATTCTTCCACCGAGTAGTCACCGACGTGGGGGGATTTGAATTGAACGATCCAACTATCCTTCGGCAACCCGACGGGTCCATCACGAGACCGCCCTGGAGAGGGTGAGGATGTCTTGCATGCGTGGATAATGCTAACATGCATTCTTCCTCACACGACAGAAACCCAAGCATTGCAGGTGGTATGATCAGGGAGACGACCATTGGAAATGACCGAGCTGCAAGAAGAACTACGGCCAGAACAAGCCTGGACTTGCACGGACACCTGGCAAATTGGAAACTGCCCGACAATCACGGACAGGCACCACGGGCTCTTGCTGAACCAGCAGCACCACCACCCGAGGCCCAAGCCGCACCACCATTTGTGCGGCTACGAGCACCAAGGCCCGGCTCTAGAGCCGAACCCACAGCGCGCGCCAGCAGCCACGACATTTCAGTATGCACACATGCTGCTGAACCTGCTGCAGGGCAACCTGCCTCGACCGGAATGGGTAGTCCGAATGGCCGCATCCGACTGCCACAGGTCAGAGTCAGACGTGGCCGACAGCAAGGAGGATATCCACCTCCATCGCCACCTGCGGGTAACCTTGCTGCACGCCCACGACTTCCGCACTGGTCAAGATTCGACGTAAAAGTCAGTGTACAAAACTCACGAAGGTGTAGTCCAAGCGCGGTGACACGCGAGCTGCGGAAGCTACATGTGCGTTGGTTCCATGCGGGAGAGTCTAAGCTGAGACTCATCTTGACCAAGATAGGTCTGGACAGCGTCAGACTCACCGGGATCAAAGGTGTCTGCGACACGCGTCGGGAGTGCAGGGCTTGGGACAAGCCTGGGCATACGGTTATGCCATCTACTGCGCTGCCTGGCCCTGGGGCCTCCAGGGGAGCCACAGGGCTCCCCCGGAGGCCCCAATATGTCAGAAAAACCAAAAGAAGCCCCCCAACAAAAATCCAAGACGCCCCTGAGAGCCTCCCCAGGGGTCCCCATACGGCCACCCAGTAGGCCGCGGGAGGCTCCCCAGGGCCCCCAAATGAATGCCAAAGGGCCCAAAGGCTTGGAACACCCCTCCCCGCAACCCTCCGTCACTTTCCAACCCTCCCGCACCCCGCACCTCCGCCCGGCTTCCGAGCCCTCAATCTCCCTCCTAGAAGCCACCCAAGAGGCCCCCACGTGGCCCCCAACACGCGCCAGAGCCCCGACGAAACGCCAAAAGGCTCCCGCTGACCACTAGCAGCGTTGCTTCGCATCTCCTTCTTAGACACCCCGCCACTTTCCCGACCCCCACACCCCGCGCCCTACCTTCCCAACCCCCTGCGCCGCACACCTCCGGCAGGCTTTCAAGCCCTCTGCCTCCCCTGCGACTTCGTCCAAGGTGCTCCCACGAGGCCCGCCCGTCGCATTCCCGACCCCGTGCACCTCACACCTCCGACCGGCTTCCGAGCCCTCTATGTTCCCCCCCAGAGACCGCCCAAGAGGCTTGCACGAGGCCCCCAACACGCGCCAAAAGGCCCCGACGCTTAGAAAAGGCTCCCAAAGACTCGTAGCAACGATGCTTTGCCTCCCCTTGTTAGAGACCACCACCACGTTCCCCACCCCCTACACCCCGCGCCTTTCGACCAACATCCCAATTCATCTCCACGACCTTTCGACGGCTCCTTCACCATTATTGCCATCCGGCCCCGAAGGCCCCCCTTCATCAGAACCCCCCCCATCATTTTCCCAACCCCCTTGCGCCCCACACCTCCCGCAGGCTTTTAAGCCCCCTGTCTCCCCCACGAGTCCGCCCAAAACGCTCCCACGAGGCCGAAAATCGCTCAAACCAGCAAGGTAATTACCACTTAACTCTGGAGTTATATCGTTTCCAGCTCTTCCAGTGCTACCAATTTCAAAAGGATTTACTTCCGGAGCTATGAGTCTACGGTTGGTGCTTCCCCCCGACCACAGAATCACTTAACTCCGGAGTTAAGCCGTTCCTTATAAAGAATGACTTAACTCCGGCGGGGAACGGAAGAAAACGAAAAGGGAGGGAAGCGGAAGGAAACGAGACGGAAAAGGAGACGAAAGGAATTTGAAGGAACACGGAAGGAAACGGGAGGACATCGAGAGGGAAAAGGTTGGGGAACGGAAGGAATCGAGAGGGGAACGGAAGGGAAACGAGAGGGAAACATATAGAGGGACACGGAAGGCAGCGAGAGCTAAACGGGAGGGGAAGACGGAAAAGGAAGGGCATTGGAAGGAAACGGGAGGGAAAAGGAAGAGATAGTAGAAGTAAACGGGAGGGGAAACGAAGGGGAACGGAAAGAAACGAGAACGAAAAGGTCCCGGAAGGAAACGGGACACAGCAGAAGGACAGGGGAAGGCGACGGAAGGAAACGAAAGGGAAAACAGGACACGTAGATAACAGGGAAGGAAGCGGAAGGAACAGAGAGGGAAAAGGACACGCAAGGAAACGAGGGGAGAGGACACGGAAGGAAAAGGGAATCACACGGACGGAAACAAGAGGAATGCGGATACGGAATGAAAAGGCAAGGAATTGTCAAGTAATCGAGAGGGAACAGGACACGGAACGAACATGGAGGGAAATGGAGGGAACCGAGAGGGAAAAGGACACGAAAGGAAAAGGGAGGGCAACACGAATAAATTGGAGGAACACGCGAGGAAGAGGGAGGGTCACGGAAGGAAAAGGTAGGGCAACGGAAGGGCAAAGAGAGGGAAACGAAGCGAAAAGGAAAGGAAACGGGAGGAGGAGGGAGGGAAACGGAAGGAAAAGGGAAGGGCGCAGAAGGAAATAGGAGGTGTACGGAAGGAACCGGGAGGGAAACGGATGGCAAAGGGAGGGAAAAGGGAAGGAAACAGGGAGGGAATTCGCTTCGACGGACCGAGCAATTTAATTTATTCTTCGGCGGAAGGCCAGCGAGAGGCGGCGGAAGTGAAACGGGCGCGGCACCGCCAGCGGAAAGCCTGTGGAAGCCCGCGGAAGCAAACCACGCTCCCTCCCAACAGGCCGGTGGTTGTGGAATTATGGTTTCCAGAATGAGCTCTTAGGCCCAGGTGTTCGTGGTTTCTGAGTTTGGGGACTCTCTGCTAGGAGGCCCCAGAAGGACCCTGCTGTCCCCTCGTGTCCTCCTTTGTCGTGTCCCGTATTGTGGATGCGTGTATGGTGGTGAAGTCCCTCCACGGGCGCAAGGTGGCGCGCACAGGCGCTGCATCCGCTGGTCGTGGCTACTCCTAGCAATCCCCTACGCCGTGACTAGCTATCCCGGCAAATCCCGACCTGCATGCCTAGCTGTCTAGCTGTCTTCAGCTACTCCTCGGCATTTCCAGAGGCGATGGCGCGACACTTGACGTTACCGGGAGCGGCGGTCGAGCGAAGCCGAGAACGGGCGTTGTCCTGTATTAGTAGCGCGAGAGGATTGCCGAAACAGTTCGTGTGTGACCATCACAGATCGAGAGAGAGAGAGAACTTTTACAGAGACAGTGCAAAGTAGCTGGTGGGGGTCGGGGCCCAGGGCCGCCTGTGCTCGCCAGGCCGCGCCCGTCGGAGCTTGGATGTTCCTCCTCGGTGTCTGCGTTACCCTCTGTCTCCTGGACTACTTCGTGATGAGGCGCGCCTGTCAGGGAACATGGACTTCCATGTGGCAGGTATCTACGGGCAGTGCGATCGAAATGGGTACGGAAAAAAGGGGGCGAAGATCGACAGCAGCTACTGTCCATTCTGAACGGGGCTCGCTGTCGGTGTCGCTGCGGGCATTGCCCATTTGAGACAACTAGTCGCATGCCCAGAAGCGGCCGTCGCTGTTTGTTGGCAATGTTTATTGTTGGGTATCTTGGCAGTTGGTTTTACCCATTTCGGGCGTGCTCAGAGTTGTTGATTCGTTGCGGCTTGTGTTGGGATTAGCTCATCATCCGCCGAGTCGCGTCGGATTAGCGGTTTTGGTAGTGTTGGGCCGAGTTTTGGAGTATGAGGCGTTGCAGTTGCCCGCACTTGCATTTGCACACGAATTCATTCCATGCCCGACGCGCACAACATTGGCAAAACTCAGTTGTGCACGTACGTTGCTTCAGCGGTAGGAATTTGTCTGGTGTTTAATCGCAATATGTATCACGTGTTGGTGCTAATCTATCCAGTTGTCTTGGCTGTAGGTCAGAGGCCTCTTGGTGATTGTGTGGATTTCTCAGGAGCCTTGTGGGGACCTCCCTCTCAGAAGCATCTCTGAGGCGTCGTTGTGCCTTAGGGGGGGCTCTCGTGTCCTCTTGTGGCCTGACTCGGGCTTCTTCGGGGCCTCCTGGAGCTTCTGGGGTGTCTTGGGGGCCTGCTGACTGTCTGGGTGGTCCTCTTGGGGCGGAGTTCTGGAAATGTCGGGTCGCGTTCCCCCTCTCAGGCCTTTCTTGGGGTTGTCTTGGGATACTTTGGTGGCTTCTTGGGCAGTCTTAGGGCCATCTTGGGCTGTCTGGGGCCTCTGGGGCCGTCTGATCGGACGCAAACCCGACAGGGCAACAGCGGCGCCAAATTCTGGTCAACACCTAAATGAAATCAATGATGTTGGCCTCTTGGGTGGCCTATAGGAGCCCTCGGAGGGCATCTAAGGGGCCTCTTGAGCCGCCTCGAGCGATCGTCAGCATCCTGGAGCGCCCTTGGACCGACTCGGAGCCCGCCGAGGCAGTCTCAGGATCCTCTTGGCGCCCTGCTGGCCGGTGTTGGGTCCCTCCTCCGTGCCCCCGGACAAGTCACGCGGGACCACGCGGAAAGGCAGATTTGGGGTTCGGGCCCCATGCAGTAGTATAGGTGAGGACTGAGCGCTCGAAGGACCTGAGAGCCCGATGGACCTGAGCACACTCCAAGTCGTGCCCTCAGGGCATGGTGGCGGGCACATGGATATACACATATACACGTGTATATATACATATATATATATAGACATATGTCTTCCAGAGTGAGGGTGCCGAACGGTCATTCACTGTCCCTAGGTGCACGGCTGAAGTGGGTTTCCTCAGTGCGAAGTGTTGTTGCGTTGCGTTGCTTTGCGTTGTTGTTGTCGGGGTGCTTCGGATACATGTAGCACCCCGAAGTTGCGGATAACAGTGAGGCGGTGGGCGCGGGGTGGGTCGCAGGTGCGTCGAGGACGGGTCGCGGGTGAGTCGCGGGGTGTGTCGCAGGCAGGTCGCGTGTCACCGAGAGACAGTGGATGGCCGTTTGGCCAGGTGCGTGGTTGAAGTAAGGTTCCACAGTGCGGATTGTTGTTGTTGTTGTTGTTGTTGTTGTCGTCGTCCCACCCGCGACCCGCCCGCGACTCACCCGCGACCGGACCCCGATCAGCCCCGCGACCCACCCGCGACCCACCTCGAGCCCGCCCACTCTCTTGTCCGCAATTGCGGGGTGCTTCACGTATCAGAGTGAGGGGGACGAACGGTCATTCATTAGCCGTGGGTGCATAGCTGAAGTGGGGTGCCGTGCTGCGCATTGCTGCTGCGTCGAGTCATCGTTTCCTAACGAATGATTATGGTTCATCCCCTCGCCCGGTGCACCTTGTGTTTTTTTAGTTGATGTGTTCCGTGTTGGGCTCGCACTCCTGTTTCTTACCAGGGACAGTCTTTGGGCTTAAATTGGGCCCTTGATTCCCGATTTACAACAATAGCAACAACGACTCCCGCCGAATATTTCTTCACAGTGATTTCACATTCGCGCTCTCGCGCGGGACGTTCCCCATAAGTTTCGGAGAAGTTGCGCTCTCGCGTGGTAAGTCCTCGCAATTGATTGTGGCGCCGTGCCTCGTAGAGTTCGGATCCGCGTTATCGGTTTGCAATATTGACGCTTCGCGCATCCCCATCAGACACGATCGCTAGGTGAGTTGCCTTGATGAGTGCAGCGTAGAAGCATACAGTGCGACAGCCGCCGTGGATGCCTTTTCGGGGGTGCGGGGAGGGCGGGAACATTCGTTGTATAAGTTGCCAAAAGGTAGGTTGAACAGATCGACTTGGCGCAGTGTTGGCTCTATGGGGTCCTCTTGGGGTGCTCTTCGACAAATGTTGACCTGCCGCGGTTACCTCATCGGGGAGGGGCTCCACCATGCTGCCAATGCTTTTTGTCCCCCCCCGAACGGGTTTTGAGCAACGTCATATCATATTTCCCCGAATGAGAGAGGAGGGGGAGGGGGGGGAGGGGGAGGAGGATGAGGAGGAGGAGGAGGAGGAGGAGGAGGAGGAGGACATTCAGAGTGCTGCCAGCTGCCGTATGTGTTGGCTTAATTCCCCGCTGCGACCTTCCGAGGATGAACTGGCGGAATGCCTGTCGGATAGGCGGGAAGTAAAACGTGTGAACCGATCCAAGGGACGTTCGGAATGCTTTGCTCATGTTCCCGCGGTGAAGAGTGCGTGGCCTGCTTTCCGCCCCCTGGTCCGTATCCCTCAGCAGCCAAAGATAGCTCTGCTTGCCGCCATTGTTGCGCCTCTGGATGCTCCTGTGCAGACTGGGCCAATCCTGCCTCCCGTCCCGCCTCTGCCATGCTCGTACGCTGTGTTTGTGGTTTACAGAGGGAGTCACAGAAATAATGCCATGCGAGTGTTTGCGGAGCAACCATTATGGCGAGAAGACCGTGTGTGGCCCATTGTTCCCGAGTGTGCGACGACCGACTCCACGGCCCTACTCTCCCCATGCACGTTAGCTACGGTATGTAGACTCACTGAGCAGGGGAAGGTTGCGAGCCTGTATATTGAGTACACTTTAACGAGTTTTGTGCAAGCCTCACACCCCATGGCTGCGCTCCCCGAGGGCCTCACTCCGGTTCGAACCACCGTGTCCCCGTGGGGGTGTATTCAGACCAGCGACCGTGTGAGGGGGTGGACGGCGAGAGAGAACATTTGGCTGCGATCGTGCACTGAACTTTGAGTGCGATGCGTGGCCCAGGCTGTTCCTGCATGTTGGATCCTCCCCGTGTCACCATCTGTCGACCCTGCTGCCCCTGTCGCGGGAATGCCCCCCGAAGTTGCGGCCCTCCTTAGGCTTCCTGCATGTCGAGGGACCCTGTTGGACACGTGCCCGCTTGTGGATCATGGCGTCGCCCTTTCGGTGGCCCTCTGGGGGGTTTGGCCTTCTGGCGTGCCCATTCCCTCCCCCCTCGTGTCCTGGGCAGTTCTCTCATGCTGATCCGATGCGTTGCCTCAACCATCGTCTCCGCCTCTCTTGCTTTCGTGAAAGAGCGGGTGGGGACACGGCGCCGTCGGCGAGCTCAAGGCCGCTTGGGGACATTGTGGGGTTTGTTGCTAGTTTATGCAGTGCGGCCAGCATGCGACTGCGCAACTCCTCAATCACACCTAACATGCGGGGGTGCGAGGACTCGACCCCCCCTCCGGGCCGCTCGAGCTTCCTCCTTGGACCCCCCCCCCGCTTGATTCTTGGACCCCCCTCCCCGCGCTGACCCCCCCCCCCGCTTGAGCTGGACCCTCCCCCCGCTTGAGCTCGACCCCCACCCGTCCTCGCTCGAGCTCCCCCCCCCCTCGATTCTTGGACCCCCCCCCGCGCTGGAGCGTTCATTGAATTGCGTGGATAATTCGCCCCATCCCGACCCCCCCCCCACCAGAGCGAAGCTTGAGCAAGCTCAAGCCCGCGCTCTCATAAGCTCACACGCCGGATCGGCGGATTTCCGGAACCCTCCCGGAAACAATCGAACAACAACAAACAATTTCCACGTATGTTTTATAATGTAGTTGTCTTGCGTTATTGTCTGAGGTTTTCGGATTTGTTTGACGAGACAATTTTGTTTTAACCTATCGGGCCACGCAAATCCCCCGAACGCCCCAAGCTCCCCCCCCCCCCCGGTCTCCAGGAACGAAACCTCCCGGGGGGGAAAACATACTCAGGGACTCTGGCTTTTCAGGTGTTCTGGGGCCCTATACTTCAAACAAGATTTGTCTCTTGCCCCCCCCCGGAAAACCCTATTTAGAAACAGTGTTGCTCACAAGAAAGAGCGTGTTCTATCGTTGCTGGCGGAAAACGGGGGGGGGTCACTGGGGGTTCCCAACCCGCCCCCCCCTTCGAAAACCGTAAAAGAAGGTAGCGCCGCACAATGTTTGAACAGCCCTTTTATGAGAAAAGTGATTTGGAGTTTTCTCGGACAAATTCGGAGTCCTTTGTGGAGCAAGAACAATGCCAAATTCACGCCGTCATGGGGAACCCATCAGGGTGGTAATCTTGAAGACACCAGGCCTTCGTGCAAGAACAAAGCAGCAGCGCGCTGACGACCCCTCAACAACGGCGTGCCATTGATGCTCTCTGTCCCTGTCAGAAGTCTGAACGACCAGCGGGGGGGAGTCGTTTCCCGAGCACGTTCAACTGGCACATGGCCGCCATCGGCATTTGGTTCTTGGCAGCCGTGGGCTTCAACCTGGTCGTCTTGGCGATCGAGGGCGAGCAGCAGGCGCCACGGGGCCTTGACCATCACCGGGAGCACGGGCATCGGGGCACGCGGGGTACGGCCCCCGCCGCCCCACGCGTGCCGAAAACGCCACGGCACTCCGTCGGAGAGGGGGCAGGTATCGATACCGCTGCCCTTCCCCTCGTTTTCGCTGTGCTGGCCCTCGCCGCCACGGCCGGACTTGCCTCGAGAGCCGGGTCAAAACGCACCTTGGAGCTCCAGGGAGCAGCGGCCTCGGTATTTTTCTGGTTTCTCCACCGCGTTCACCCTGCCAGCCTCAGATTCAGAAGCAGGGCGATTGTCAGGCCCAGAGGGCTTCTTGAGGCGGGATCGGGCGCGGGACAGGCTTGGCACGGGGTCAGCGTGAAACGCGTGGCCGTCGACCCCGGCCAGCGTGCGCTCCCGCGCGCGCACGCCTGCAGCGGGGCGCCAAAGCGCACGCCCACAGCGGGGCGTTGCAGCACCGTGCCGCGAAATGGTACGTGGGCAAGTGATGGGCCTGTTTTCCACCACCACCACCACCATAAGTTGGAGGGGGAGGTGGTACTCCTCCTCCTCCTCCTCCTTCTCCTCCTCCCCCTCCTCCTCTTCCTCCTCGTCCTTGTCCTCGACCTCCTTTCTCTCTCCAACTTATGGTGGTGGTGGTTGAGAACAGGCACATCAGGCAAGCGGATCTCGACGCGCCGAGGGTCAGGAGAGGAGCTGGTGCCCATGCCGATGCCCTTGCCCCAAAGGAAGCCCTCGTCTCCACCGCTGGAGTCGCCTCGGAATTCTTGTCAGAATGCGCCCCGGGATGGGTCTGGGGGCGGTAACGGTATTTTTTTCTCTCCCCCCCGAGGGGGGAAGTGAGATCCTGGCATCGCAGTTGTTTTCACAGTTGGCGAACTCCCGGATCGATCCGGCTCCAAAGTTTTTGGAGTCAGATTGGGATTGCGTTTTCGGTCATGATTTTTCGCTATGTTGCAATTTTGTAGCCACGCCTGATCTCAGGGAAGTGCGAAGGGGACAGGCCTTCTCAGACGGCTGCGGGTTTCTCAGAAATCTTTTGGCCTTCTGAGAAGCCCTGCCTGGCTCCGGAAAAGGCTTCGCAGAAGGCCAGAGGCTTTCTGAGCCTTCCGAGAAGGCCCGCCCCCTCTGCCTTCACCCCTGGGCGCGTCGACGACAGATTAAAGCACAGGGGCAGCGCGATGTGGTGCGGCGTGTATGTCACGGTTCAGTTCATTGCAGGGACAGGAAAGCGAGACGCAGTGCGTCGCAGGGCAGCTCGGTACAACCAACGCAGCTCGCAGTGCAACGTAGCGCAGCGTTGTGCAGTGCAGCGCAGCGCAGCCTGGTGTATCTAGGGCCCGCTGGCCCATCACTCCCCCATGCTTGTGTTGCGGGTGCTAGGCGCGATGGAAACATGGTCAGGGGCACCGCGGACTCTTGGGGTGCAGGCTACTTGAGACCTTTTCGGGGCCGACAGTCAATCCGTTGAAATAAGGACCACTCTGAGGTCAGGAGGGGCTCTGCTTGTCCGGCCGTTCCATAGATCCAGGTCGGGGAACCGAGTCGTTGCCTCGTTACGCCGTGGCCAGGAACGCATTTTAGGCCCTCATGCATACGCAGCGGGACGTGGTGGGGGGTGAGGGTCGGATCGGGGCGCACTCCGCAGGAGCATTGCCACGGTGCCACGTTGTCTGGCAAGGGAGGATTGCCGTGATGGAGGTCGCCAGATATTGTTACACAATTGAGTCGCACGCACCTCAGCGGTCGGCATATTATTACAGACAGTGTAACGCAAACTGGCTCGGGTCACTGCAAGGCTACACAGTGAAGCGTAGGTCCACGAACGGGATGTACTGCGGCTCGATGCCATGATGTAATGTTCTTTATTGGTGTTGCGCGTTCCGATGGTGTTGTTCCCAACGTTCTTGTGGCGTTGGGTCTTCATTTTGAATAAGCATCACCCCGCGTCTCCTCACCTCTTCCCCTCCTACCTCATGCCTTCGTCCTCCACATGCCGATTTCGGCGCACTCTTCACATGTTTCGTGGCCCCATAGGGAGCACCAGTGAAGGCCCAAGCGGTGCGTCCACATGCGGCCTCCCCCCCATTTCGGCGCATTCTTCGACGCTCCATGACCCCATCGGGAGCTCCACCGAAGGCCCCAATGGCATCGCCCGCATGCGGGCCGGGGTCCGTCCTGGCACACGCCTCATTTGTTTCGTGGTCCCACGAAGATCTCCACCGATTCGGGCCCACCGGGAGCTCCACCTGTTTCGCTTGTTTCGTGGCCCCGTAAGGGGCTCCACCGAAGGCCCCAGTGTCAGTGCCCGCATGACGTCCCCGCGAACCCCCCACACGCTTCGTTGTCCCAGTAGGGAGCTCCACCGAGGGCCTCAGTGGCACCGCCCGCATGCGGTCTCGAGTCCATTTCTGCACACCGCTGACACGCTTCGTGGACCAGTTGGGAGCTCCACCGATGGCCCCAGAAGCATCGCCTTGATGGTTCGAGTTGCATCCATGTTGTGGCGCGCTATATCGCACGCCACTTGTAGTTTGTTCGACCCTCTCTTTCGCATCCCCTAAGTTGCGTTACTCGCAGCTGCAGATGATTGGGTCCTTCGTCATGGAAGTCCTGCGCCGGTGTATTTTCGTTGACAGTGTGACATCCCATGCAGATGTGTGTGTGTGTGCTTCGCATTGCCGTTTGACACAACAGTATGAGGCCTGGGGTGCTTGGGTGTGCGATCATATAGTTCGGTACCAAGGAAAAGTGTACAACTTGCGAACAATATTGTCCAACCAACAGTCTGGGATATGGCGTGGTCTTCAACCATGTTCCGGAGTCATGGGACGGATTGCGATGGACTCTGACATGTAGTTGGATTATGTGGCTACGCATGCGTATACATCTTCACTTGCGCGCGGACGATCTTACGAATGCGTATGTGTTCGCGGATGTGCTATCTTGTAGAATTGAGCCGCAGTGATATGGAACGAGGGCCGCAGTGATCGTATGGAATGGGGAGTCTTCGGATCCTTGGCTTTGCATGGTCCCTTCGTCGTCTTTTTTGCAATGCCCCAGTGTCGCCATCACACCTTAGACTCAGGAATCCAGCAGATTCGCTTCTCTAATTCTGTGGAGAGAAGAAGCGCACAGGTGAAAAGAAATATGCAATGGGCAGGCCTTCCAGTGGGCGTCAGGATATATGCTGGAGTGGATGCTTTCCATGGACGCCTTGCCCCTCTTGCCATTCTCTTTGTGGGGGGTTGTCGGGGGGTCCTGTCGTGAAAGCGGTGAGCCCATCTTTCTTCAGAGGTCTTGGGGGGGAACATTTACGGGATCCCATCAGCTTCACGATAACCCCTTGCCCTTGCTTGCCCCTCTGCCCCTCCATTTACCTCCTCTCTTCTCCTCTCTATCTTCTCTCTCTCTCTCTCGCTCTCTCTTTCTGCTCCCCCCTCCACCCTCTCCCCCTGTCCCACCAGCTCCTTTTCTGCGGGGCCGTGTCTTACAACATTGTCCAATACTCGGTGATGGTTGCCTTTCTCGGCGTTGGGCTGAGACTTTCCAGCAGTGGCAGTTCGTGGAGTGCGTGTTCCTGTGTATGCTCGTGCTCATAGTCAGAATTCATAGTAAGGATGAGTGACTTCCCAAGAGTACCTGTGCATCCTTGCCTCGTCGGTTATCCTCGGTCCATCCTCAACCACTTTCTATTGCCAGCCCCGCTCGGGAAGCTTCGGCGTTGGCGTCCAAGGCCCTTCCGTCCTTATCGCGTACCCTGACAAACAAATTTGACTGCACCTTTGCCGACGCGTTGGACTGCCCAGGTCTTCGCATTTGTGTACTGCAGGTTACAATGTGTCACTGCTTGATGGCAGGATTTCTAGATGCGCAGGCGTAGAGGTTGACACCAACACCGGTATATGCGGGTGCCTCCACCCAGCGAAGATGATCCCGATCTCTGTGCTGGTAGTAATATTCTGACGTCGTTTGTGGCCGAGAGACTAAAACCAGCACCCAGATTCCATATTGTTGTTCCCTCGTAGGAGCCAACCTCTTGCGTTGGTGTAAGTGCCAAAGTCCATCCCCGCAGCAGAATCTCCCTCTCCCCCTTCTTGCCTTTCCAGCAGATTTGAGTTTGCAGGCCTGCCGCGACCATACCTGCAGATCCTGCGGCCGGCTGGTCACCAGCAGGTGCAGGAGGGGCGCCAACAGAGGGCTTGAGAACGAGCGCAAAAGAAGAGCGGCACCGGCCGTGGCGGGGTGTGCCGTCATCGTCCTCTCCTGAGGCGTGCGAGGTTCGTCACATGCGGGCGGTTTCAGGCAACGGTAGTTGTCCTTTGGGGGGGGGGGGGCTTCGTTGCCACGGCTGGACGCAGCTCGGACACTTGGTGCATTTAGAGCCCGAGAGGGGTCCAGGGACCGATGTTCAGTTGCCGTTGTCTCAACCAGCCCTGCTCCGACTTCGGGGGCTTCCAAGAGGGGGTTCTTGGAGGAAGTGCTGGTTGGTTTGGGGGGTCTCTCGCCTCGTGATGTTTTTCAGCAGCTGCGCCTCGTCGAGAGGTTTCCAGTGGTGCCCCCCAGATCGTCCAGGCGTCTTGGAGTGGGTTTGAGGACCAGGGGGCCGTGGAATTTCCCAGAGTTCATGGCATCCTCGTCTTCTTTCAGCGCGTCCCCTGCAGCCGAGGCAGGGCGGTGGCGCCGATGAGTTGAGGGAGCGCGGCTTTCGCGCGAGCAGGCGAGAGCCGCCGAGGGCGCGCGCAGGCCAGGGCCACCGAGAGCACGAGGGGGTCCTCGAGCATCGAAGCCGCCCTGCCCAGGCCTCCTCGCGCTGTGGAAAGATCACGGCGGGAGGAGTGCCGTCGCTGGCCCCTGGGACTGGGGACCACAGCCAACAAGACTCCGGCCCTGGGGAAGCGGTCCAGTTCTCTGGGGGACCACGCCGTGAACGACAGACCACGACGTCGGAGTGCTGGGTCCAGCCGCAGCACGGCTCCTGGCCACCGCAGGGGCTCAGAGGAGCACCGCCGCTGGGTCGGGAGCGTGGCCGCTCAGTCCGAGGCGGGGATTTCTCCATGACCGTCTGCGGGTTCGATCTTCAGGGGCCTCTGCAGGCGGCGGAGACACTCGTGCCCTCGGGCCTAGGGCCTAGGGCCTAGGGGCCCCCAGTACATCGACATCCACCGCCCCCTGGGGCCCCAGGACGTCGGTTCCCCACGATGGCTCCGGAAAGAAAAAACGCCTCGCACTCGTACGAGAGCCACCCCGGGCTCCAAGGCACGCGCCCGGGATCCATGTGCGGCCGCATGGCCCTCTGGCGGCCGTCGCCCGGCGCCGAGGAGAGAGCGCCAGGCCACCGGGCCAGGATCAGTGGCAACGATAGGGGGGGGGGGTTAGGCTCAGGGGGGCGCATCGACCCCCAAAGGCCCAGTCATCGGCGATGGGTGCCTGGTGGCCCACCCCGCCCAGGAAGGCGCGCTTCCGCAATCGGAGGCATATCGCCGATCTATCGGTGATGTATCGCCGAGTCCAGATCGCTGAGTCGGTCATTCCCTGCCATCCCCCCTCACGATTTGGAGATGCAGCACGCCTGTCGCGGGAACCTCTGCGGCACGAGGGCACGACCCTTCAGCGAGGGACCAATAATCAATGGTGATGAAGCGCGATTTCCAGTTCGCGCTCAAGATCTGGCCAATGCTGAGACGAGATCGCCGTATAATATCTGATGTGGGCGACGCGAAAGCGAAAAGCTAACAGCACATGGGAGCAAGCGAGGTCGCGAATTCTAGACGCTTCGCGTATCCCCACCAGCTTCGAGCTGGAGCTCCGCTACCAAGGACTGCTGCAGACACCGGAAGCACCCTGGAATGACCGGGTTGGGAGACATCATCAGGGGGTGCGGCTCCTCGATGGAAGATTTCCGTCAGGGACTCGTAGACACTGACGGCCAGCCCATGGATTCCTGCAAGGCCCGCTCGCTTCTGGTGGTCATGATGCTGATGCTCCGTGAGCCGCGAGTGTTTCTATGGCCTTTCTCTCACGCGGAGCAGGCCGGGGACGTCATCGAAGCCATTCTGGGGTTCGGCGTACCCTGGCAAGAGGTCCACCAGGACTTCCGAAAAAAGGTTCGCCAGCACCTGGGGCCTCACCCTGGAAGACTTGGCCGACCTGCACAGTCGCATCGAGGCAGTCCTACCACACATCTCCAAGCTCGTGGCTTTGGCCCATCACCACCCGGCTGCGCAGGAAGCCGGCTGCCCGCAGACCTGGAGCGAGATGGACAGACAGGACTTCCAGCTGCGAACCCCGATGATCGTTCTCGAGCGGATCGTCCCGGCAGCAGCTCTGACCTGCCTGGACACAGGCGATTGTTCAGTGTGTGCACTACACGTCGCACTGGCTGGTTCCGACGCCTCCCTCGGTCCCGACGACAAGGTTGCGGGCCTTTCCTACATCGGCGGCGGACTTGCCTTGTCCCAGACCGACCTCAATGCCCCTCCACCACCGGCACCGGCCCCGGGCACCAGTCTGGACCCTCCGTTCATCCCCGACGAAAGGCTCGCGCTCGAAAAGAAGAACAACATATACACGTGCGACAGTTGCGGGAAGGACTACCTGACTGCCGCTGAAGGTACCTGGATCTCCGACAGCACGCGCCAGATGGTCGCTCAGAATAGACTTCAGGGGTACATCAAAGGCGCCAACATGGGCTGGTACTGCGCTGGCTGCTGGATACGGCACCTCGAGGACAATGGCTTCCCTACGCCTGCCGGAACGAAGCTCACCGACAGAATCAGGGAACATGAGCAGCAGATATCGGGGACCTGCAACGACAGAGCGAGTGTCCTCCCTTCCCTGGGACTCCTTCGCTCGGCTACGGCTGCAGCCCCCTGGCGGACACGAGGCAGTTCGATGACCTCCTCATGGAACCGACGGGCATGAAGATCCCCGAGTGTGCCAATACCACCATTCCGGTCCACCGGATCCGGGACGACCGATTCGGCATCAAAGCCGCTCAAACGCGGACCTACTCCGCGCGGTGCGACACCTGCCCCCAGGGGGCCCCGCTCCTGGTCTGGGACCCCGGCTCTCCGCCGCTGGGGTGCTTCATATGGAAGCCGGCTGAAGACATAGGAGCTCCCGAGCAACATGGACTGCCCCCCATCGATAAGCGTGCCCTGGCCTGGTGGGGGCGCCAATGGAACGCTACTTGGTGCTGCCGGCGCTGCCTGGTCCCGATTTGGGACATTGGCCCGGCCACCCTGGACCGCATCCTGGATCGCGACTTCAGGCCGCTGTATCCAGATGAACCTCCGGCCCTTCCCCCGCTCAGCAGCCAGATTGGGTTCGAGGCACCTGTGGACATCGTGCATTCCCTCCCGTGGCTTGGCGAGGACGCCAAAGCCCAGGACCCATTCACCAAGGTCGGAGCAAGCAATCCCCCTGGACCCAGCCCCGCAGGCAGCTCTGGCGCGGCGCCAGAGATCACCTCCCTGGCAGGGTCCCTGCCATCTGGCGCGTGTTCTGGTGGTGACGACAGGCCAGATACTCCCATGGCGGCCGACGCAGACAGGTCTCAGGGTTCAGCGGACGACTCACGCATGGGCCACCATGACCCGCCCGACGACGACAGCGGCGAAGGCGCGGAAGGCGGGCTCCCCCTTCACAAGATGGAGCCCGACTACGAAGAGGATGGACCCGCCCGCCCTCCCACGCCTTCCGAGTCGGCCCAGGAGGGCGATGAGAATCGCTCAGGCGGAGATGGCCCGCAGCGTAGCCCGTCGGCGGGCAGCTCCGACACCAGCCGCGAGGATATCGCGACTTCAGTCGCAGAGGGCACGCCCTACGCCGATCGCGGGAGGGCTCTAGCTCGAAGCCCCGCGAGGCACGAGAGGACCAGCGACGGTGGCACCTCGCGGCACGAGCGCCTTCCCGCGCCCACCCCGACGCCCCCTGAGCGGAGGCCCCACTACTCTCGCCACACTGGCTCTTCGGAGCAGGACGCACTCAACATGCTGTCCTGCCCTGATGGAGGCGGCCCAATGTACAAAATCAGGCCGGGCACCGTCGAACTCGAGCGCCCCGACGAGACACCAGCCAGTTGCATATCCAGGCTTGAGTCGCAGCTGGGAGCAGTCTTTTGCGCACTGTGGACAGCGAACACGCAGCGTACCCTGCCCCCTGGATGGAGGGCGCCCAAGTCCGACCCGAAACTACGCATGCCCGCGGATATCAGCAACTTCCTAGAGGCCTGGAAGGACTGCGGGTACGACGCCTACGAGATGGACAGGAGACTGGGCTATGGTATCGACTGGAACAAGATACGAGCCAACTACCTGCGGCACTCCCAGACAGACGACTGGAGCAAAGGCGGCTATCGCCACACGGACTGGCGCGACCGTGCGACAAGTTCCTGGGGCACCTGGAGCAGTTGGCAGGGCGAGTGGCGCGACGGATGGCGCGAGGATCATTGGCAGGCGGGTGGCGAGCGCGGCGGAGGTTACCCTGGTGATCGGGATGATCGAGATGAAAAGAGACTCCGCTGGAAAGACTGAACTACCTCTCTGCCCTCGCCGCCCCCCAGTGCCCGCCCCACTGCCTGCGCTTCGCAACGCGCCATCGCGGCCCTCTGCCGCCCTTTCCCTCAACCTGGGGCGGCCCTGCCCCCCCTCCCCTGAGCGGCACCCTCTCTCGCCCGTGGCCTTGGGGTGCCGTTCGGTAATGCCGTCTGCTCCGTGCGTGACACCACGCATCCTGCAAACCACGTGCCGTTGGCATCGCTGCCTTTCTCCACCGGTGGCCGACGCCCTCTTGTCACTCGGCTCCTCTCTCCCCGCCATGTTTCGCTTCCTGAATCCCAGCGGGCGCTGCCCAGGCCGCGCCGCTGGCCCCTAATCGCCGCGCTCTGCCGCCCTCCGCCCGATGCGCGCACCTCCTGCCTTTGGGTCCAGGTGCGCGCTTCGGCAATGCCGTCCACCGCCTCTCCGCGGCGGACTCGCGGCCTCAGGCCCTACTGTAGCTGTCTCACCGCCTGGCCTTCCTGGCCTGTCAGTGGGC
This sequence comes from Prorocentrum cordatum, assembly GCA_963575745.1. Lineage (NCBI taxonomy): Eukaryota > Dinophyceae > Prorocentrales > Prorocentraceae > Prorocentrum > Prorocentrum cordatum. Next base: position 504,434 of record CAUYUJ010018349.1, on the reverse strand, counting down.
CACTGCCGCCTGACCACTGGCTCCGCCCTGGACTTTCTAACCGAACGATCGGCCTTCCGCCGTCACCCTGGACCTTTCAAACAAGAAGGACGGCTTTCCGCCGTCACCCTGGATCCGTTGGCTCTGTGGGACACGTCTCGGGTACAAGACGTCCTCGCCCCTCTGGGCTAGACGACTCGGTTGGGTATCGCTGGGCCACCTTTGATGTGCACACTCCTAGGGGTCTGCCGTGCACCGTGCCCTTCCTTACCTTCCGATCGTCGGATCTGGGCTGTCGCATCTCAGGTGCGCATGTTCTGTCTAGCCATCACTCTCCACACCCTGGATGCGCTTCTTGCGTTGCGACTGGCTCGCCGTCTGCTTTTCAGTTGGTACTTGTCCCCAGTCAGCCTGTGGTACCCTGCAGGCTCCATGGATCGGTGCCCTCTGGACGTCATTGCTGGACGGCTTCCTACCGCGACCTTGGATCAGTGGCTTTGTGGGACTTTCCTGGGTATACACTGTCTCGTTCCGCCTGTGCTCTCCGTCTCATTGGACTGCACTGTGACACTGTGCTGTGCACGCGCCGCGTTTCGACGGGAGCGTGCATCCGGTGCCCTTCCACCCGTTGGGTCTGGGCCGATACGTCTTGGTGTGGTTGTCTTCTCGGATCATGGATACACCTTGATGTCGCTGACGCCGCGGCTCGCTGCCGCCGCATGGATCCTCGTTGGACTTATCACCCCGACCTCTGTGTTACCCGACAGGCTGGGGCTGGCGTCCTCGGTCGTTCCCTTGTCCGCTCTTGGACGTTGGAACGTTCTCGCGCCATTATGGCTGCGCTTGGTGGTCTCGGTGCCTACCTCAGGCCTGTTGGGCGCACCTGCATGCCCGTTCAGGGGCTGTCATGGCACCTGGATTGCATCCTCTTCCCTGGACGCTGTCGTGAGCCGCCTGATCCGCGGCCCCGCGCGCGCCAGGTTATTTAGTCGCGTCCGCGGCCCGTTCGCGACCTTCCGCCTCTGGCGCTTCCGCCTGCGGCTGTTTTTAAAAAGGTATCCCCACCAGCCGCTGCGCTTGCCTGGTGCACCGTCAGAGGTCCGGACGACCCCCTCACCCTTGCGCAAGCCATCACCAGCATCGGAGAACACCAGCCAATGCTCGTGAAGCTGCTCCACCAGGTCTCCTTCAGATACTGCGCCAACCTCAGTGCCACTCCCCTTGAGGCCACTGACTCCGCCAGACTCATCCTGCAAGGCATTGTTGCCGCGGACCTTGATCAACAGGCAGACGGCGGCGACGAGGCGCAAGAGGCTGACGAGCATCCCAGAGTTGACAACCCAGACGAGACCTCAGTCTGGTCAGTCATGCGACACACCTGCAGCACCTGCAATCCGGGAGCCATTCGTGAAAGATCAGTCTGTGGTGCTGCCAGGCCCCACATGCAGCGACACGCACCTAGGGCCGGGGGAGAGGTTCGCAGGCTCCCGGTAGTCACCAGAAACCATCACCCTGGTAGCAGACTCGCCGTGCTCCAGGCGCCGCAGTCCCGGGCAGCATGGATGCCCCCAGGGCAAGGATGGTTTCCCTGCCCCAGGACCGATGACACTCCCACTGCCAGCTGGACCTCCGTTTTCTGCCGGGAATGCCGAGCTCGCACCAACGCTCTGACTGCAAACTCCATCCTTGCACCTGGCGATGAAGTCACAGTCCGTAACTCGCCTCTCCCTGACTCCGACAGCACCCAATGGCCCTACGAGGTTACCTTTGACGGCGGGGCAAGGAGCATTGAGGGAGCCACCAAGGTCTCAGGCGCGGGCGCCATCCTGTGGCATCGCGACCCTGCCACGGGGTCTCCCCGAGTTTTGGCGGTTGCAATTGCTGCGCTCCCCGACTGCAGCAGCGCGCAGACGGCCGAAGTAGCAGGCTGCCGAGCCGGCTTGGCCGTGCTCCCCCACTTTAGGGACCCCGTCCGGGCCGCCAGGGTGGTTGGTGACAACCTAGCAGCTGTTCGCTACGGGGCGGGCACTGCCAGATACCGAAGCCTACACCTCGCCAGGCAGATGGAGGACGCCCTAGGGCAAGCCCAGAGCGCAGGCTGGGTACTCACCTGGCAAGCAGTCAGAAGGAGACTGAACAAGGCGGCCGACAGTCTCGCCACCACCGGGGTCTACTGGGCAGACACCCTCTGCAAGGAAGGCGTGAGCACGGTCCAAGCCCACATACAATGGGCAAGCGACGCCCGCTCCCATCCCGCTCACTTTCCATTTCAAGACGAATGGGAGGTCAATATTTGTGACCCGTCTGAGTGTGCCGCTGCTGCGTATCAGCTGGGAAATGCTCCCTCCTCCCCCTCGGCCTTGCTTCTCCCCAGTATCGGTCGCCGATCGATCGATCCGCGGACTAACTGAGGTCCCTGCAGCCCCCCCCCCCCCCCCCCACACTAGTCACCATTCTTTGCGGCTTTCGGCTGCGCCCCCATCTGCAAGATGACAAAGAAGAACAATAATGGACCACTGGCCATGTGGCTTTCCCCTGCAGTACACCGTGCTGAAGGACCAGTCAAGGTCGACGGCCTGAGACCTTTTCGTTCGCGTGAGTGCCCCTGGCTTCGCTGGGCTTTCTTCAACCATGGAGTGGTGCTGATGGTGTGAGGTGTGCCAGAAGCACTGCGATGGAAAGGAGCACCTCCTTGGCTGGCCCCACGCAAAGGAGGCTGAGAAGCAGCAAAACACAGGCTGGGCAGAACCGAGAAGTTCAACGCGCCCGGCAATCTCTGGACCAGAACTGGCGGCAAGGACTACGATGAGGTTTCGAAGGAGTACTTCAGCAGACCGCAGTGGCCCGGCGCGACGCTGCCGGAGCCAGCGAGGGAAGACATTCTCCCACGCCTCCCAGGTTGGTTCTTCCCGGACGACTGGGACTACGTTCCAGTCCCTTTTCCGTTCCGCAACGAGTTCCACGACTTCACCACCCACCCCGATACCGTACCTTCGATGGACATCCGCCCGCCACAACAGCACAGGGCATCGCGGGGGAATGTTCATCGGGATGAGCGCAGTGCCCGGGGAGATGCGCCGCCGCCGCCACCACCCCTCCCTGGCGCGTGCTCAGCGTCGCTTGCAGCGCCTCCTGCCTTGAGGAACCCGTGGGAGGGAAGGAGCGCTGCTCTGCTTCAAGCAGGGCCTCCTCACAGGAGTCAGCCGAATGGTCCAGGCCCAGTTACCACGAAGAAATAAGTCGCCGCAGCTGGCATGACGCCCCTCCCTTGTGGAGTAGGAAGGTCGTGCTCGAGTCGTCGGCAGCGGCAGCAGCGGATGCCATCGCCCGGCTTTTTGCAGCCCCCACTAGCAGCCCAGCAGCCCAGCACCACCTACATACCCCAACCGGCGCGGTCCCGCCAAGCGTTAATCTCCCCACACATTTGGAGCAGGATATACGGCAAAGAGGACGCACCCTCAACAGGTTAGCCTGGGCAGAGTGCATGGCTGCCACCGAAACCGCGTGGGATGGTTCCGTCAAGGCCAAAACAGACTTGTTAAGAAGGCAGAGCGGTGCGCCGTGCGCGGCAGTAACACCCATCGTCGAGCAGTCCCCCTGCGACCTCCTCGATCGGTTCAGTTTGCGGAACGCTTTCCCCGCATCAGAGGGCACATGCTTTTTCATCTGCAATGGCCGCAAGAATTCAAGATTCCTCCCAGGGAACACGCGAGAGGCCAGGAGGCCCGCGCGCTACTCCCCAGCCTCACCAGTCCGTCAACAGACCAAGTGGCCTCGCTCACACTCCTGTGGTCACCAGAGTTTGGAGGCGCGGCCCCTGCAAACGAGTGCGACGCGCTAAGGATCAGATGGGGAACCAAGTACCCCACCAACGAGTGCATTGCGGCATACGACAAGGCTAAATTCGGGACGTTCCACGGGGGCACCACAATCCCAAGCCCTCCCCAGGCTGGGATGCCCTGGTACAGGCTGGACAAGGCACCCCATCAATTACAATGCCGTATAATATCTACCGCCATTTCCGAGATCTACACGCTTCAGCAGCCCCCCGCAGACTTTGTCGGTACTCCTCTTTGAACTATCACGTTCCTTCTCACCTATCGCACAGTGGAGAAAGACGAGAAGACGCGGGCCAACAGTGTGGAGAGCACCAGGCGCTGTGGGCAGGACCTACTCTTGCGTGCCAGGGCCACCATAGGTGATCTCACCCCAGGCACGGCGCCCACAGGCGCAGACAGCAGCGCGGCAGCCCCACCCTCCCTGGATGGGGCTTGCCTTGCTACACCCTTTTCCGACCAAGAAGTGGACGATGCTATTGGTCGGGTCTTCCAGCGGACTAGGGAATTGCCAGCAGATAATGTTTTGGAGGAAGGGGCCAAGCGCCACAACCTCAATGACGATGCCGCGAGAGCCCTTGCCGCCACCGCACGACACCATGTAACAGTCGTGCACGGACCGCCAGGGACTGGCAAGACAGTCAATTCAGTTGCCGCCATGGACGCGTGGGCGGACGCCCTCCCAGAAGGCCAGGCAGTGGCACTGACAGCACGTTCCAACGCAGCTGCTGACCAGCCAGCTCTTGGCCTCAGCAGCGCTTTTCAGACGAGCAAGCTAGGGCACAACGCCGGCTTCCCAAACAGATGCGTCCGCCTGGCCCGAGACTTCAGGGTTGCGAAGGATCTAACAACGCTCACGCCGGAAGGCCACTTCCTCAGGGCACGCGGCAGGCTCCCGTATGAAGGTGGATCACCTAAGGAGTTCCCAGCATTCCGTACTGAGCTCCTCAAGGCCGCCAAGACGATCTTTGCAACGCACGAGTCAGCGGGGGTTCTCAGGAACGCCGCGCCGGTCGCTCTCCTCATTATTGACAAAGCTGGGCAAGCTCATGAGCTGATGGCTGCAATGTCCCTCGACAGCGCCATTCGTTCAGGCGGGCACCTTGTGCTGGTAGGTGACCCTAAGCAGCTCCCCCCCGCTGTCCTCTCCAGGAAGGCAGCCGACCTCGGGCTCTGCCTCTCCATCTTCGATCGGCTTCAGAACGCCCTGGGAGACCAAACAACAGCCGTGGCGCAGCTTAGTCGGTGCTACCGCATGCACCCCCTGTTGCTGGCGTGGCCGAATGTCGCTTTCTACAACAACACTACGCGTTCAGGGCTTACCGACCCCTTCATGCAGAGGCCCCTTATAACGGGACTGTCATGGCAGAAGTTGTTGCCCTGGGACAACGACAGGCTTGACGCACTAGCCGAGGCCGCGGCCACCCCCCAAGGACGACATCGAGAACATGCTGCTTGACCTCATGCCAGGACGCCACCGCGAGGAGGAATGGCGTAGATTCCTTCTCGTCGACAACCCCTTCTCTCGAGGTCACCTCAAGACTCCGCGCAGGGTTCGCCAACCTGCCGGAGGCGGCGCAGACTGTGGACTTCGCGCGCGCTCTCCTGCCTGCCATCCAGGATGGCAAAGGCAAAGGAAGGGCAAGGACAAGACAACACAAAGCAGCGGGCCTCCTACGAATCCCCCCGCGTCTGCTCATAACACCAGGGCGTGCGCCAGCGTGTTCGACCAGCGGGCCCCCCCCCCTCGCAGGCATCTCCCTGGGCTTCCCCAGACTACGGCAATTCGCCGACGACCGCCTGACGAGCGGCAAGCTCACCATCTCCACACTTGATTCCAGTCAAGGGGGCGAGGCCGACCTTGTCATTTACCTGACCACGCGGTCCAACAAGTGGCACGGCTGGGGCTCCATGGGCAATCCCAACAGGGTGAACGTTGCGATCGCGCGTGCCACCACTAACGTTGTCATCATTGGTGACGGCAGGATGTTCGGCACTGCCACGGGATCCCGCCGACATGAAATCTCTGAGTTCGGCAGATTCGCAAAGCTTTGGGTCCGCTTCAAAGGAGAGGACTTGGGCACAAGGCGACAGCGCAATATTGACGATAGCCCACACATCCTGACGTTTATATATATATATATATATATATATAAATGCCGGCCTGTTGTCTTGGTTTTTCTGAATTGTCTTGGTTTTCGGTGTAGAACTTGAGATGTCTTGGTTTTTCGGTTGGATCTTAAAAAGAAGATAGCGTACATGTTCTGATAAGGTACAGTATCGTATCATTTCATGTTGACGGCCACAAACCACATGAATACTGTTTCGTCGCTTCACATATTTCCTCATGTTGAGGCAAGCAATGCAATTGCTACGGGTGCAATTCTACAGCATCTACACTGTTGCGCGATATGATTAATGGTATGTGGAGGCGCAACATACAAGTGCAACGATTTGTTTTTTTTCACCATTCAGTTTTTGGGCCGCCCACCCGCGAAATAGTACACATTACTGTTTCACCATATTGAGGCCCAGGATACAAGTGACACGCTTGGTTTTCACCAGTGACACGTGTTACACGTGCTTGCGTAATATGAAAACGCCCACAGTTCAAGTGAAACAAATGGAGTGTACCATTTTCGGGGTGACGCGTGTCAGCCCTGTGTTTGCGCAAGAAGACTGCGATGCTTCACCATGCTGAATCACATGTTGAGGCGTAGAATACAAGTGGAATATTTGGTTTTCAACATTGAGTTTTCGGGGTGGCGCGTAGCAACATTATGAATGCTCGAGCGGCCGCGGCGGTTCCAACGCTGGGCGTTGTGACGCAGATCACAACCAAAACTACATATGTATGAAATACACATATCGCACACATGTGCAAAATGCACACACGTCTATATATACATATATATATATGTACATAAATGTATAAATAATTCATGGCCGATCCACACAAGCGAGTTACATGATATTGCACCGTGCTACATCACAAACAGTATAATTGACTACTCTAATATAGTAAATGATGGTATCATACCTAATATATGATAGCATATGCTGTCGTGCATCATATTGTACTATGTTTGCACACGTACATGCCCTGCACGTGCGCGGGACCGTCGGCTCCCAAGGGGGTCGGCTCGGACTGCGCGCGGGAGCGTCGGCCCGCAGTCGGCTGGACCTGCGCGCGGGACCGTCGGTCCCCAGGGGGTCGGCTGGGGCTGCGCGCGGGGCCGTCGGCAGGCAGTCGGCTTCCCGGGGAGTCGGCTGGGGCTGCGCGCGAGACAGTCGATCCCCAGGGGGTCGGCTGGAACTGCGCGCGGGACCGTCGGCTCTTAACGGGGTAGGCGTCTCGGGGGGGGTGTCTTGCCTCCACAAAGTAGCAAGTGAGAGGTCCAGTCTCGGGCGGGCGTCTCGGGAAGGGTGTCTTGCCCCCACAAGGGTAGCCAGTCAGGAGTCCAGTCTCGGGGGGGGGGGGGGGGTCTTGGGCGGGGCGTCTTGCCTTGGGTAGCCCGTGAGAGGTCCAGTCTCGGGCGGGCGTCTCGGGAGGGGTGTCTTGCCTCCACAATGGTAGCCACTAAGAGGTCCCGTCTCGGTGGGCGTCTTGGGCGGGGCTTCTTGCCCCCGCAAGGGTCGCCCGTAAGAGGTCCAGTCTCGGGCGGGCGTCTCGGGAGGGGTGTCTTGCCTCCACAATGGTAGCCGCTAAGAGGTCCTGTCTCGGGGGGGCGTCTTGGGGGGGGCTTCTTGTCTCCACGAGGGTAGCCCGTGAGAGGTCCAGTCTCGGGCGGGCGTCTCGGGAGGGGCTTCTTGTCTCCACAAGGGTAGCCCGTAAGAGGTCCAGTCTCGGGCGGGCGTCTCGGGGACGTCTACTGCGCGCGGGGCCGCCGGTTCGAGGCTCGAGCGCCGCCGATCGAGCGCGCGCTCAGGAGCGCCGTGCACGCGGGCGCATGGCGAGCCCCGCCAGCGGCGCAGGCGGGCCCTGCGAGGCCCTCCTCCAGCCCTCCTCCTTCTCCTGCTTCCTTCCTCCTCCCCGTCCTCCTCCTCCTCCTCCTCCTCCTCCTCCTCCTCCTCCTCTTCGTCCTCCTCCTCCTCCTCCTCCTCCTCCCGTGTCCTATGATCATGCATGTCGCGCGTCCTCTCTGTTTCGGCCCTGCTCCCTCATTCTCGCTTCCTTCCCTTCCTCTCCTCCCTCTTCCTCCTGCATTCTCTCTTCCCTGCTCTTCCCTCGTCCTCCCTCACCCCTCTTGCGTCTTCCTCCACCTCCTCCTGCTCCTCCTCCTCCTCCTCGATCCGCATCCTCATCCTTCCCAGACATCGGGCGTCTCGAAAAAATCGAGACAACGGTGTTTCATAGTTTTTGGCCTCTCGGGGCCCTCGCCGCGGGACCGTCCAAAAACGATTCGGATTGAGAAAAAAGAGGTCCTAGGGAAGTGGTCGGGTCTGGGGCCCGCGTCTCGAAAAATCGAGACGTCGGATGTCTGTTTTTGTTCTCGTCGCCCTCGTCTTCACCGCCTCCATCGGCGCCCGACGAGAAGCGCAGCGCATTCAGACGCCAGATCACCGCAAGGGTCGACGCAATAGAATTGGCGAAGGCGCAACCAGGGGGAGGAGGAGGAGGAGGAGGAGGAGGAGGAGGAGGACGAGAACACGGAGTTTGAGGGGGGAGAGGAGGAGGAGCAGGGGGAGGAGGAGGAGGAGGGGGGGGAGGAGGGGGAGGAGGGGCCCTGGGCGCCGTCAGGCGCTGGAGAGACGCGACGGCGAGCCAGTGTTCACGAACGCTCATATCCCAGATTACACAGCGCACAGCGCCAACATGACGAGCGGGCCGAACAAAGTAGACTCTCAGGCATCCTCGTCGTCGGGCCTCGCCCTCCTCTACTGCCTCGTCCGCCTCGTCTCCTCGCCCCCCTCGAGGGCGATCGAAGCAGGGACATTAAGGCCCCTGGTTCGATGTAAAAGGGCTCGGAGGGGAGGGGCCTGAGGGGGCGAGGCGGACCGAGGAGAACGAGGCAGACGACGAAGATGCCTGGACAGGCATGGCACCCACTGGCAGAGGAGCTGCAGATCCTTGGTGACGGGAGGCTTTTCTCCCAGGAGACGGTGGAGGCACCAGCGGGGGGATCGAGGAAATAGGATTACGACGAGGACAACAGATGAGGACCGACGAAACAGATGAGAGGAGGATGAGCAGGATGCTAAATACAGGTGCGGATGAGGACGTGGGGAGGATGAGGATGAGGATGGTGCTGTTGCTGTTGATGATGATAACGCTGCTGATGTTGATGATGATGCTGATGCTGATGCTGATGCTGCTGATGTTGCTGGTAGTGATGATGATGACGACTCTGAGGATGGTAATGGTAGTGCTAATGATGATGACGATGATGATGATGGTGAGTATGCTGGCAATGATGTTGATGTTGTTGATGATCCTGATGATGCTGTTGCTGTTGCTGATGATGCTGATGACGACGGTGATGATGATGCTGCTGCTGCTGCTGATGATGATGATGATGATGCGACGGAGGAGGAAGCGGATGAGGAGAAGGGGGTGATGATGGGGAGGAGGAGGAGGAGGAGTAGGACATTCCCCTCCTGGTGCAAGTAGGCTGCGTGGCAGCACATCTACCGCGAGGCGTTCAGCGAGAAGTTGCGACAGGACGACCCCAGGAAGCGCAAACCCTCCAACAACGTGATAGATGCACACAGGTCTCAGACCCTGATTAATCGTCCCCTCTTGATCCGTCTTCTCATCCTCATGGATCCTCACCTCTTCCCTCCTCTCCTCCACCTCGACCTCATCCTCTTCCTCGTCCTCGACCTTATCCTCGTCTCCCTTCTCGTGGTCGGTCTACTTCTGCCTGATCCTGCTCCTCCTCGACGATCCTCCTCCAACGTATTGCGCGCCCCTACGTCCTCAGGTTATTACAAGCCATGGCCATCAGGACGATCCACGCGCACTGGCGCCGCGAGGAGGTTCACTGCGTGTCGAAGCAAGATACTCAGGACAGATGGTGAGACGTATTATGAGGGAGATGAGGGAGCTAAAGGAGAGATGAGGGAGATGCCCGTCCTTTCTTCTCGCGGGTCATCTGAAATCGGTGATCGAGATGCCGAGGAGCACTCCGACCTCGGCATCCCGACCAAGAGCGAGTTCGGCCTCGAGGGCGGAGAACGGAGGAGGAGGAGGAGACGGATGAGAAGGAGGATGAACAGGAGGAGGAAGCGGCGGAGGAGGAGGAGGAGGATGAAGAGGAACCAGTATCAGCAGCAAGAGCACGGTGACCACGAGGAGGAGGAGGAGGAGGAGGAGGAGGAGGAGGGGAGGTAAACGGCAGGAGCAAGGTGATAACGAAGGGGCGGAAGAGGAGGCGGAGCGGAGGAGGCTCGAACCTTCACACCTTCGGCCAGGACGATACGTGCTCGCAGCTTCCGTACCCCAATGACAGGGACGACGAGAACGAGATCACGCAGGAGAGCCTGAAGGCTATGTTGGCGAAGGTGCCAGGGGGGAGAGGAGTGCTAAGGTCTTGATTGTTCCGAGCCCCTGGGGAACCTGGGGTGTAGATTCGGACGTCGGAGGGAACGGATCCGAGGGGAAGATGGTTGGGGGAAAGGATCGATGGAGGAGGAATGGGAGGAAAACTGAGGGGCGAGGCTTAGGAAGCGAGAGCAGCAAGCCAGGTGCAGGCGAGGCTCGAGCACGACCGTGACGATGATGATGATCTCGAGCCCGCAGACCGTGATGATGATGAAGTCGAGCAGCCAACGCCGCCCCATCCAGAAGATCGTGATGATGATGAAGTCGAGCAGCTTGCGCCCCATCCAGAAGATCGTGCTGATGATGATGAAGTCGAGCAGCGTGCGCCGCCCCATCGTGATGATGATGATGATGAAGTCGAGCAGCGTGCGCCGCCCCATCCAGAAGATCAGATGGTGATGATGAAGTCGAGCAGCCCGCGCCGCCCCGCCTGCCTCCAGAAGATCAAGATTCCATTCATCCGGTCGCTCCTCGGCCTGAAGAAGCGGACACTCGGGATTCCGAAGAGAGAAACAGGAGGAGGAGGAGGAGGAGGAGGAGGAGGAGGAGCAGCACACTAGAGGAGGAGGAGGAGGAGGCGGAGGAGGAGGAGGAGGAGGAGGAGGGGGAGGGGTATACTAGGAGGAGCAGGGGGACGACAAGTAACAGGAGGAATCAACGGAGGAGGAGGAGGAGGAGGAGGAGGAGGAGGTGTAGAAGGAGAAGGAGGAGGAGGAAGCAGACGAGGAGGAGGAGGAGGAGGAGGAGGAAGATCTACACATGGATAGGGGTGATCGAAGTTTTCCCAGCTGACTTCTAATTCAGCGTCAATCGAGGAATCGATGAATCGATCAATACGTCGATCCATTGAGGATGATATCGATCCAAGGATCTTGGGCCCATTGGTCGATGGGTCGACCCATCGATCGATGGGCCCATCAATCGGTGGGTGGACGGATCGGGTCGATCGATCGGTCGACGCGGCCCTAGGACGGCGGCGCAGAGGAGAAAGTTCGTGCAGCGGGACGGCGGCGCCGCCGCGCGCCCGACGGCGGCGCAGAAGTTCGAGCGCCTCAAGGTCGTCAAGGAGGAGCAGCTCTTCCTGCCAGTGGTGAAGCGGCCTGCGCAGGCGAAGCAGATGGCGCAGATGATGGCGCAGGCGAAGCAGATGGCGCAGGCGAAGCAGGCGGCGCAGGTGGCGCATGCGAAGCAGATGGCGAAGCAGATGGCGCAGGTGAAGCAGATGGCGGCGCAGGCGAAGCAGATGGCGCAGGCGAAGCAGATGGCGCAGGCGAAGCAGATGGCGCAGGTGAAGCAGATGGCGCAGGTGAAGCAGATGGCCAAGGCGAAGCAGATGGCGCAGGCGAAGCAGGCCCAGGCGAAGATGGCGACAATGAAACGGCCTGCTGCCTCGCCGCTGAAGCGGCCTGCAGCCGCGGTGCCGCGGCTGATCTAACTGCTCCGTCGTCGTCCTCCTCCTCGTCGATCCTCCCCGATGGTCAGCTTTGACGTCCGAGCGGGCGCGGGGGTGCCAATCCTATACCGTTCGCGGCTGTTCCCTTCATGCCTAGAGCGAGGGGAAGAATCAAGAACAACATAAACTTGGCATACATCCCTGCGCAGCCCCCTCCCTCGAGCTCCCGCTCCTCCAATATCTTGTTCGCTCCGTCTCGAGGTGCAGAGCGTGGCCGCGGAGGTCGAGGAGCTCGGCGAGGAGAACGGCGACGCCGAGGAGGACGAGGACGGCGCGGAGGCGATCGTCGACGAGGACGGCGCGGAGGCGGTCGACGCTGAGGAGCCCGAGGACGGCGCGGAGGCGATCGTCGAGGACGGCGCGGAGGCGATCGTCGAGGACGGCGCGGAGATGATCGTCGACGCCGAGGAGCCCGAGGACGGCGCGGAGGCGATCGTCGCCGTCGACGGCGCGGAGGCGATCGACGCCAAGCCCGAGGACGGCGTGGAGACGGTCGACGGCGCGGAGGCCATCGACGTCGAGGATTCCGCGCATGACGCAGGCGAGCTGACATGATTGACGATGAAATGGGGATGAGAGCCGAGGAGATCGAGGAGATGGAGGATATCGAGGGTCGACGTACATCGAGGGATGAGGGCCAAGACGAAGCAGGTGGATGAGCATGATAATGAACAGGAGGAACGACGAAGGGAGGAGGATGGATGGCACAGGAAAGGGGAGGGAGGAGAGAAGAGCATGGAGGAACAAAACGAGGACGTGGAGGGCAATCGAGACTCGAGGATTCGAGGATCGACGGTGGGGAGGGAGAATACAGAACATGCACTCACAGCACAGGCGAGCCTGTGCTCTACTCTGGGCCCTTCACTTACGAGGCAGAGCTCGGCGTCACGTACTTTGTCAGTTACAGGAGGACTGTCCTCCTCACGCCCCCCCTCCTCATCCTACTCCTGCTCGTCCTCTTCGAGCCTCCTGCTTGATTCCTCCTCAGACCCTCTCTCCAGCTGGCGCATCCGCTACTCGTCTCCTGCTTCTCGTTCTGCTGCTCCTTCTCCTGGTCCTGCTCGCCCTCATCTCCTGTATATCGCCTATCCTCCTCGGCATCCTCATCTCCTCCTCCTTCTCCCTCATCCTCATCCTCGTCGTCGTCCTCATCTCTTCCTGCTCGTCCTCCTCCTCCTCCTCCGTCTCCTCCTCCGCCTCCCCCTCCTTGGACCCTGAGGGGTTGATCGGGCGTTCGGGCCGCGGAGGATCCGACATCGGGTCAGATGATAATTTATCTGGCAATCCTCGTCCTCAGACCCTCTCATCCTCCTCCCTCACCTCCTTCCACCTTCTCATCAGGAGGGCGAGCGAGAAGATCGGCTGCGTGTACTACAAGGTAGCAGGCACGAAGGATCCCGCGTTCCAGCTGGTCAGCGTGAAAGACAAGGATTGGACCTCCACCGACCTTGACGATGCAGCGAGGGCGGACCTGAGCCATCGATGTATGCTGGTCCGACCTGGGTCGGGGAAACCCAAGAGGAACATGAGGAGAAAGAGGAGGAGAGGACGGATGATTCTATACATAGACCAAAGAGGAAGATGATTGGATAGGGCGGGGGTGACTCAAGGAGGAAGGGTAAGGGGAGGAGGCAAGGAAGATCTAAGAGGGGCATGCTCGAAGAAGGTCATGGAGAAGGATGTAGATGAGGATGATATGAGGAGCGGGGGTGAGTAGGAACATCGAGGATGAGGCGAAGGGGGATGGGTGGGATGGGGCATAGGCCGAGCAGGATGCGAGGAGAGCACCCCCCCCCTCCCAACGAAAATCAAGACGCCATCCGATGTTAGCGAATGTCCGCTATGATGAGGCCCATGCCAGACAGAAGTGGCATCGGATGTCGTCTTGATTTTCCCTCAGATGGTCATGGCGATGGCCCACGATCACAAGACAGTGGACAAGAAGAGGGTGCTCAGGTTCAGGGACAGCGTCGTGGATCAGATCCAGGGTCACACATCGTGAACAACAGGTGGGCTCGTCGTCGTCGCCTCCTCTTCCTCATAATCACCCCTCTCTTCGATCCCACCGCTTCCCCATCCGCCCGCCGTGCCCTCACTCGTCCTAGGTCCTGATCCTCTTCCTCTTCGATCCTCCTCCTCCTCCTCATTCTCCTTGTCATCTTCCTCCTCTCCGTTCTCGTCTTCCTTTTCTTTGGTTCTCCTCGTCCTCCTCCTCATCGTCCTCATCATCCTTGCTCCTCCGTCTCGTCCTCCTCATCCCCCTCCTCCTTCTCCTCCTCCTCCTCCTCCTCATCAGCATCATCATCATCATCATCAGCATCATCATCGTAATCAGCATCATCATCACCATCATCATCATCATCAGCAGCAGCATCATCATCGTCCTCAGTACCATCATCATCAGCATCATCAGCATCATCATATCCATCATCATCAGCATCATCATCAGCAGCATCATCGTCATCCTCCTCCCCCTCATCATCCTCCTCCTCATCCGCATCACCATTATCATCATCGTCATCCGCATCATCATCATCCTCATCATCATCATCCTTGTCATCAGCATCAGCATCATCATCAGCATCATCAGCAGCATCCTCATCATCACCCTCATCCTCATCATCACCCTCATCATCATCATCATCCTCATCATCGTCGTCCTCATCCGCTTCCTCTGCTTTATCATCTCCTTCCTCCTCCTTCTCCTCCTCCTCCTCCTTCTCCTCCTCATCCTCGATCTTTCCATATTTCCCTCCACCTCAGAGGTGGAACATCGTGATCCTGGACGGAGCAGCGGCGGCTGCTCGAGCGGGGCAATGTGTACATTGCTAGTTTAGGATGCCCCCCCCCCCCAGAGAGGGGCACGCACGGAGCTCTCTAGAGCATTTCGGATTGGGCGCGAGCCAGCTCGCGCGAGAAAGTGATTCACGGTGAGCCTTGGTAAGAGGAGAAGGGCACCGTCGATCGAGCGTCCGCACTCCTTCGGCCCCTCGCCCAGTCAGGCAGCCGCGGCCTGCGGCCTGATCGGTCGATCGGGCGGGCGGCCGAAAGAGTGCGGACGTCAGATCGGACGGGGCCCGCGAGGGGGGGATCTCGAGGAGGATGCTCGAGTATTCGCACTTCTTGTGCTGACGTGCCCCCTGTTAGCAACAGACCCAGACATGCGGATTCACTTGTTTGAGCTGCACCCGTTTGTAAGCTCGGAAGGTATATTGAAGTCAGAGCCTGTGCATCGCCCCTCAGGGTACGACAAGCTGAAAAAAGTGAGCAGGTAACCGAGCCTGGCGCCCTTCAGGGCGCAAACGCAACTTAAGAAATTTGGTCAGCATTTCCGAGAAATCAACACTTGATGAAACGAATATGCATGCCCGAGCTCACCGCACCACAGGGTGCACACATACCTTAAGGAACATACTCTAAGCTCGGGTATGCTGATTCGTTTCCTTGTGAATCCTCCTCTCCCTCCTTCCTCCGCTCCTCGATCGCCCGCGCGGCTGACGCGCGAGCTCGAGAGCATCATTTTGATCGCCCGAGCGCTGCCGCCCACGGGGCGGTGACGGAGGGGCACGAACAGATCGTGGGCCCGTGGTCGAGCTCCCCGTGCCCATTGCGTGGCTACTCGAACCAAGGCTTGAGCCCAAGTTCGGGTCGCCATGCACCCCCCCCTGGGCCACATGTGGCCAAGACGGGGGAGCTCGATCTTGCGATCTCGGCTTGGTGGCAAGACGCGGGAAGGGCCCCAGCAGGGCCTAAACCTAACACACACCGACCTAAACAACATAAACACACACCCCAACTGCGAACCTACACCCAAAAAACACCCAAATCCTTGAGCCCCCACGCTCACCCGCCTCACCGTGCCCCCCCCCCCCCTCCCCCAGCCAAGGCTTGGATCTACATCAACCCGCACTACGTCGACAAGCTCTGGCGGACGACGCAGCGGAGAAGTGCCGTACCCACGCTCCGCGGGGAGTGGGCGGGTCGGTGCGCGTGCTGGGGCGGTCGGGTGGGTTCTGGTGGGCGCTGTGGGTGGGTGGTAGCTGGAATTACGTGGTGGTGGGGCATGCGTGCGTGGTGGGCTGGTGGTGGGAAGCCCTGGGCGATGCTCCATACAGGAGCTCTGATCTACATCAACCCGCACCACGTCGACAAGAGGCGGACGACGCAGCGGCGAAGTGCGTCGGAGGGGGGCCTTCGCGGCCGTCGCGGAGGGTCAGGGCGTGGCGAGGTGGCGTTTTTTCTGTCGGGATGGCGTGCGTGGTGGGCAAGATCGGTCGGGGCGTCCGTCGTGCGTGTTTCATGTCATGTGTTTTCATGTGTTTTCATGTGTTTTCATGTGTTTTCATGTGTTTTCATGTGTTTTCATGTGTTTTCATGTGTTTTCATGTGTTTTCATGTGTTTTCATGTGTTTGGTGTTCATGTGTTTTCATGTGTTTTCATGTGTTTTCATGTGTTTTCATGTGTTTTCATGTGTTTTCATGTGTTTCATGTGTTTTCATGTGTTTTCATGTGTTTTCATGTGTTTTCATGTGTGTGTTTTCATGTGTTTTCATGTGTGTTTTCATGTGTTTTCATGTGTTTTCATGTGTTTTCATGTGTTTTCATGTGTTTTCATGTGTTTTCATGTGTTTTCATGTGTTTTCATGTGTTTTCTTCATGTGTTTTCATGTGTTTTCATGTGTTTTCATGTGTTTCATGTGTTTTCATGTGTTTTCATGTGTTTTCATGTGTCTTCATGTGTTTTCATGTGTTTTCATGTGTTTCATGTGTTTCATGTGTTTTCATGTGTTTTCATGTGTTTTCATGTGTTTTCCTGGGTCCCCCGAGGGCCCGTAGATTTTGCAAACCCCGAGCCCCCGTGCCCCCCTCCCCCCGCGCGGCGTGCGGTACCCCCGCGCCTGCCCCGCGGTGACCCCCCTCGATCCGCCCCGTGGCACCGTGGCCCCGCCCCGCCCCCTACCCACGGGCTGCGCCGCGCAGATCGCCTAGGCATGCACCTAGCCCGACCCCCCACCGTCGACCCCGACCCCGACCCCCCCATGGGCCCCTAGGTGCACCTAGCCCGACCCTAGCCCTAAGCTTGTAGTTGAATGCCACCAAGCCGAGCTCGGCCCCCCTGATTTCACAGCCGTAGATCTACCTGCGGGACAGGTGACTGCCATGCCGCCCAAGAAAGAGGGGAAACAAAAAAGAACGGCAAGGACGGCAAGGCGCCGACGGCGCGTATATAGAATTCCCCACAATTAACGGAGGTGGTCGAGCGCGCCGTCGATCGACCCCCCCCCCCCTTTATCGAGCCCTCCGGTGCCGATCGATCCAGGCCGCCAGGGCGTCGGACGCTGCGAAAGCGAAGCGGAAGCTCGACGCTGAACATGAGAATGCGCTGCAACGCCTGCGGACCGATCTGGGTATAACGATCGATTAACCCGAGGGGTGTACTGGATCCCGAAATTTGCCCCACGGGCTCCCGATCACGGGGCCTATAGGCGGCCCAGGACTGGCCTCAAGGGGCCTCGGGATCCCGTGCGCCCTCGAGGGGCCTGAATATATTAAAATCCACCCCAGCTACCGCGCGGGGAAGACGAGCAAGCAACTGAAAGACGAGTACGACCAGCTGTCCCAGTCCAAAAAGCGGCACTGGCTGAGACGCTGGCAGGAGACAGGCGTCACGGATCGGTCGAGGTAACCAATCCCCGATGCCGACCCCAGGGCCTGGGCCAGGAAACCGCCGAAGGAGACGAAGGAGGAGGAGGAGGAGGAGGAGCGATACCACCCCCCTCGATCGAGGCAACTTCGAGTTCGTCGAGATGGAGAAAGTTGAGAGCCAGAAGCAGCAGATCAGTTCTGGCCAGGAGTCGACCTGGTACACGCGCGACGGCCTCCTCACCCTCTACAATTTCAACTGGAACGAGCCCGACAGCCTCGTATCCCAGAGGCCTGAGGAGGAGGGGGGAGAAGGAGGAGGAGGAGGAGGAGGAGGAGGAGCGAGGAGGAGGAGGGGGAGGAGGAAGAGGAGGAGGAGGAAGAGGAGGAGGAGGAGGATGTGATGATGAGGAGGAGGAGGAGGACGAGAAAGAGGAGGAGAAGGAGGAGGAAACGGAGGAGGATAAGGCGGAGGAGGAGGAGGAGGAGGAAGAGGAAGAGGAGGAGGCTAGAAAGAGGAGAACGTCATGGTGATTCAGAGAACGGTGGGGGTAGGATGAACAGGAGGAGCGAGGACGAGGAGGAGGAGCTCGAGGAGCAAGGAGATGATGAGAACACATTCGCTCGCAGGGCCGTGGCGCGGGCTGATGCGACGATTGCGTGCTGCAAGGCGATGCGCGGCTTCGTGAAGGCAAGTCGGGATGAACATGAGAACGGAACGAAGGGTTGGTGGGGGGGATGGAAGGATGATGAGAATGAGGGAGGACGAGGAGGAGGAGGAGGAAGAGAGGAAGGATGAGGCTAGTCCCCCATCTCCCGATGGTCGATCGATGAATCCATCGATGGCTCATTCGAAGAATCCATCGATAGAGCTGGCCAGCGATGGATCCATCGATCGATCCATGAATATCCTCCTCGAGCTCCCTGTTACTCTCTCCACTCCCCCACCGCCCAGACGGACCTGCAGCGCGGGGAGGAAGTGTACAAGCGTGTGGAGAGGACCGAGTCGCAGGCCCACATTCACGAGCAGACGATAACTACGCGCCTGAGCAAGACTGCGACACCAGTTGAACACGTTCAACGTGCCATACACAACAAGGCTTACAAAGGGAACACATCTTTCCAGTGTACTACCCCCTCCCCGCAGGCCTCGTCTTCGAGGATCCTGCGGAGGTCGAGGGGTGAAGGAAATGAAAGATGGGTTCCCCGAGGCAGCCCCGTCGGATGACGACACGTCCAGCTACAGCTACAGCGACAGCGAGGAGGAGTTCCCGTCGCCCTCCTCGCGGGAAGGATGAGAAAGCGTAGAGGGAGGAGGGGGGCATGAGGAGGAGGAGGAGGAGGAGGAGGAGGAAGAGTAAGATGAGGAGGGGGAGGGGGAGGAAAAGGAGGAGGAGGAGGAGGATAAGGAAAAGGAGGAATAGTAGGAGGATGAGGAGATGAGTGGGACGAAGATGGGCCCCTGGAGTAGGATGATGGGTATGATGGTAGGCAGATGAAGAGGAGGACGGGTAGGAGGAGAAGAGGAGGAGATGAGTGGGGCGAGGATGGGCCCCCTGGAGTAGGATGATGAGTAGGATTGGTAGGCAGAGGTGGAGGATGAGGAGTAGGAAGATGAGGAGGATGAGGAGGATGGGAGGGGATAACGACGATGTGACGCTAGATGAGGACATGCAGCCTGCAGCACGTGCTGCTCCCGCTGGCAACACTGCGCGTCCTGCTGGTGCGGTTGGTCCCATTGGAGACACGGCGGCGGGGAACCTCGGGACGGCGGCGCACCTCTTCGCGCTCCTGAGCGGCTGGGACGTGGGAGGGAAGGATGCGTTGATTGGCCCTTGATCGAGCTCCCGTCCAAGTTCCCGATTGGCGAACTCGAGTTCGCTAACCCGAGCTCTGGTTAGCGAACTCTAGTTCGATCTAGTTCTAGAGAATCTGGAGATTAGCTTCGATCTAGATCGAAGCTAAGCTCCAGATTAGCGAGCTCGAGCTCGCCAAGTAGGAACTTGGCACGGACATCGAAGACGGGCTCGATTGGCCAGCCCAGGTGCACAGCATGCCGTGGTTGACGCCGTGGGCAGCGGAGCTCGTGAAGCACTCGACTGAGATGAAGGAAGTGCAGGACGCGCTGGCCATGCACGTGCAGCAGAGGTCATGCGAGGGGACATCCAGCTAAGGGGTTCGGTGCGCTCTCTCTCGCCTGGGGGTACAGGAGGCATGCATGTCGCATGCCATCCCTCCTCCACGCCTCGAGGAGAGATGGGGGGAACCGAACTCCTCGGCTCGGCCCATCGCTATAGGGGCGACGACGCGGAGATCACCTACCGCGAATGCGTGGCCAAAATCACCGAGGCTGGAGGAGGAGGATGACGAGGAGGAGGAGGACGAGGCTGATCAGGAAGACAAGGAGGAGGAGGAGGAGGAGGATTGATAAAGATGATGCTGACGATAGGGATGCTAATGAGGAGAGAAGGGGGAGAGGAGGGCATGTGGCACATTATATGGTAAGGGGGGGGGAATGATAAGGAGGAGGATGACGTGGAGGATCGGATGGATAAGGAATTCGGAGGAGGGTGACGATCGGAGGAACACACGACCCCATCAACGGGGCATTCAAGGCCAAGAGGTCATTCCGAGGAGGGAGCTGGGCATCTCCTTCGTCGTATAACTTACTGGCCTCGAGGCCAAGAAGTTCTACGAGCTCATCCTCCCCGTGCAGCAGTCGGTGTCGCAGGCCAACAGCAGCATGATGGCGTAGGCTCGAGCAGGCAGGCAGTTTGAAGAAGGGTGCATGCATGTGCATGCTGACAGCTCAGCTCGAGCTGCGGTCGACTGCAGATCTGCACGAGCTGGGGCACGGCTCGGGACGTGAAACAGACAAGGATGAATGCACTGCTGGGATGGAGGTGACATGCGTGAGGGGACGGATCACTGCCAGATAAAGGGTCACTAGGTTCACGGTGGGCTGGTGCAGCGTCGTTATGGCGCGCGTCGCCAGCGCGCGGAGTGCATTGATTCGGTTGCAACCGACAAGAAAGAAACAATATCCAAGAGACTGTCCGTGTTGAGCGAGATGAGGCTGAGGATCGAGGATGGAAGGGGAGGACGAGGATGGAGACGTCATGGTCAAGACATGGGAAGTGTGCCTGCGAAGCTCGGGGTTTACGCCGCGTATGCTACACCACACAGCTTGCACCGCACATGTGTGCACCACGTAGACTACACCACACAGCGTGCACCACAGATATTGCATCACAGAGCTTGCAACACACAGCATGCACAGCGTAGTTTGCACCACGTGGTTTGCACATCCAGATTCCACTAACTCACTGTTTGGGGCCCACGCTGGCAGGCATGCGACTTAAGCTGCACGTGCCACCAGCCCGCGCAGAATCGGTTCGATTGTCTATCTGGCATACGTTCTATATTGGCGCAGGGAGGGGTGGACGTGCTCGTGGCATCGATGATGGAGCTACGAGGCAAGCTTGCATGCTATCGAGGAGGGTCCCCCTGTCTCATGTGTCCTGGTGACATGAAAATGTTCCGCACGCTGCCGCTTGGTCCCCCGCCTGCCCCTCTCGACGCAACTAGGGTGCAACGCATAACCGAAGGGGGGTGAAACAACTTCGAGGGCCAATTAAGGGATACGCGACGGCGGTCACACGTGAGGCTGCCAATCCAGCTCAAAAACAAGTTTGAGGGGTGCTTCAAACTGTAATGTGGTGTTCAAGTTTACGCTCGGGTCTGCGGTAGCGTTGATTTGTAATTTGATGTTGGATGGTGTCCCGATGATGTTCCGATGGTGTCCCGATGGTGTCCCCATGGTGTCCCGATGGTGTCTCGATTGTTTCCACGTGGTATCCCATGTTCAGGATGTCACTGGGACCCAGGGGAAACCCTTAAATGCTTTAAGACCCTATCGAGGGGCAGGAGGATGTGAGGTAAACGAGGGCCACGATCCACGGCACCATTCCTCGATTGTTTGTGCGAGGATCCGTAAGCGTTTGCTCGAACCAATTTCGCTCGAGCACGTATCCAATTTGCGTTGTTTATCGCGTGATGTCGCGGGCTGCCGCGGCGGCGCTCTTGGTTTCTGGAGGCGCCCCCCGCGCTGCTGGCTCCCGCTCTGGAGGCGTCCCACGCGCAGCTGGAGGCGTCCCGCGCGCTGACCCAGACGACGCGCCAGACGGATCTGGACTGCGCACATTTTTGTTGCAACAATATAAGCAAGGCCATATGACTGCAGCTGACGTTTGCATCATTTGCCATCACGCTGCAACTGCTGGTGCGCAACGGCCTCTAATGGATTGGTGGAACCCCCGCCCCCCGTGAACCTTGAGTGCGTATCGTCTCCCCTTCTGGTTATTTCTCCCGCAGCCCTCCCCAGCCGAACTTCGACGTCCTATCTCCCCGCCTGCGTTCCTCTCTCTCGCTCTCTCCCTCTGTTTCTCTATCGCTCTCCCTGTTTCGGGGCGTGCGCTGAATTATGATATTGAACAAGATAGTGAAGGGTCCAAAAGTGGAGATATAGATATGGAGCTGCATATAGCTATACATATTCTTATAGATGTACATGCATATATGTATATATACACGTATATGTACGGGGGTTTCGGCCAATCCATTTTGGCACGTTCTTGAGGTGCAGTTGGCGTGGGGGACCTAGCCAAACGTCCAGGAGGGACGCACTATGCCGAGCATCTGAGACGTGCGTGTGGTATGTTGGATGTCCGCAGGCATATGTTCAGTTCTAGATTGCCAGTTTGGGATAGTGCTCGGCAGTGTCGAAAGCACATCGATTTCCCAATGATGCTGCCGCATGAACATTTCGCGCACTTGTACGAAATGGACCCTGGGCAATTCGACGTCAGGAAGGCACGCGCTG
Organism: Prorocentrum cordatum; assembly: GCA_963575745.1. Lineage (NCBI taxonomy): Eukaryota > Dinophyceae > Prorocentrales > Prorocentraceae > Prorocentrum > Prorocentrum cordatum. Next base: position 482,096 of record CAUYUJ010018349.1, on the reverse strand, counting down.
ACAACTTACCTTCTACGTACACTTCACACGTTCTGACTCGAGAGCACGGTCATTTATCGTGCCCTTTGGCTCTCTACTCAGACGGAGTCCCATACTCTAAATCAGATTCGTTTGTGTGCTTTTATTATTCTTGCCACTTGGCGCCGAAACGGCACTTGATCTGCACAATAAAAAAATCAGACCTTTGCGCGTGTGGGTGTAAGGGGTGGTGCACAATGGGTGGAATACATCGGATTCTAGCTTGGTCGTTCGGGTGTCTCGCCGCAGGCAAATGGCCATCACTTGACCACAATGGTGTGCCATTTGAGGACGAACTCCGCTCGGCGCGGCGAGGTTTCCCCCTCGCCGATGGCGTGGTCGGCGCGCTGTGCGAATACCGCGCCGACCTCCTTGAGATGGTCACTAGTCTCGGTTTCAAGAGTTGGCAGAATTTTGAACACCCGTGTTTCTGTTGCATGGCGAAGAGGGGGGAACTCTACGAATTCGATCGTTCTGTGGCAAGGTGTCGGTGGACAGAACGAACTGCTAACACCTATGAGACCGAAGTCGGCCGTACTATGACACGACGGATGGTATCCTCGAGGCCGCTTCTGCGCCGCCTCGTGCGCAAAATGCATTTTGACGAAACCCGCGGCGGCCGTTGCTTAACGGAAGATTTTCCGCAGCTCCAACTGGTAGCTGGACACCGCCTCCTTGAAAATGAATATGTTCGTGACATACGCGAGGTTGCTGACGTTCAATTGCCAGCGTTTCTCGATTTGTTCGACACATCTCGTGTCGGGCAAATAAATATCATTACCCCTCTATTTATTATCCCTGGGTTTAGTATCGATAGCGTCCATTTAGACGCCATGCACGTTCTTGATTTATGAGTGTCTCAGTACGTGGCAGGCGCAGTAATGTTCAATCTGTGCGAGAATAATTTTGCAGGGTCCACTAAAGCACTGGGCCCGCAAACATGGGTACGGCACCGTCCCTCCTCTTCTCCATCTCCCACGGAGGGGGAGGGGGGCGGGGGTGAGGGGCGATGCCCTGTCCATGTGTGGGGGCCCAGCACACCCACCATCGAAGACCGCAGGATGCAGAACTTGTTCGCTTTGCGCAGGCGAATGAAATCGTTTTATATGATGCGCAGGCTGTCTAATAGGAAGCAACTGTCTGTTATTAGAAAGCTGAAATGGAAACAGCTCACGCCTACCTCTGACCACCCGCGCCTGAAGGCAAAAGCGGCCCAAACGCGATTGCTCCTCCCGCTCATGCTTGCATTGTGCGAGGAGTATCCTGCTTCTCTGGGGCGGCACGGCGACGCCCTCAGACGTGCGTGCAAACATCTGAACGAGGTTCATGCAGTCATGAAGCGTGAACCTCGCAATATGTCTCCGCGTGGGCTCGGTTTGATGCAGTTGAGTATGCAGCGTTTCCTTGTGTATTGGCGCCTGCACGGTGGCCACCATGTTTTTAAATTTCATTCTGCGTGGGACATGGTGCGCCGTGCGGCGCGTCAAGGAAACCCACGGTACTATTGGACCTATGCGGACGAACAGATGAATCATTTGATTGGGACCGTTGCCAAGAGTTGCCATGCAGGTGGCACGTTTTACATGACTCTCTTGGAAAAGGTCCTTTGGGATCCCGAGGATCAGATTTAGAGGTCCTCAAACACGCGTGCGCGTGTTTACACATACAATGTTTCTGTTATGTATATATATATATACATGTATGTGTACACATAATATACACACATATAGACATATGTGTCGATGTTCGTATATGCATGTATACATTCATATATGAACACACCACAACGATCAGCAAACACGCATACATGTGTATACCTAATTGTGTACACGCGTGTACAAATGCACACATATATGTATGTTGTGTGTATATATATACACAAGTGTGTATATACACAGGCATGCCGACCAACATACCAATGTGGGTATGCCACAAATCGCCATGCGATCTGTGTTTTTGCACCGTTCGAGGGCGGATTCGCGCGGCGAGAAGCCCGCGATCCACCCCTACGAGCAGTCGCTGGGGCTCGGCCCGCGCCATTTTGAATAGTTTGTTGGAGCGATGCCGTGTGAGGTGGCTTTAAAGTGGCGATATGCGAGATGCCATCTGGAGGTGGCGCTACGGTGGCCAACGACACACACATACCACCAGGCAAACACACACACACACACACACACACGCACATATGTGTATATATGTATATATATATATGTTTGGATATATGCACGTGTCTATATATACACGGCAGACAACGCAAATTTGACAGGGCAGCCCCTGCGCCGCCCATCCAGGCGACGGCACAGATGGGTCTTGCCACTTCTCATTCATGTTTGTGTTCTGCTTTTTTTCTCTGCGAACGGGGCGGCGACAAAGTGGTCGCGACGGATCGGCCGTGGACCTGGGGGGGCAGGGGCGGGTAAGAGGGGCCCCTCGGGTCCAGGGCACCCACGTACACATACACGCACGCACGCATTCACTCACAAACAAACGAACAAACAAGCGAACACACAAAAACAACCAACACACAAGCCAACAAAACAATGCTAACACACATGTGTGTGAGATAGTCGTTAATGACGAATGGAATTCGTTGTTATCGCGCCCCCTTTTTTCCTTGAGTGTTGCCTGCGTTCAGAGATATGGACGAGACCATCTGGTGTTGGCGACCAAGTGGCCGCGCGGAGCTGTTTCTTGTCCCTGGGGGCGGGACCCCCCCCTCCCCCCCCCCCCCCTCCCTGAGGGAGAGGAGGGGGATGAGGAGGAGGAGGAGGAGGAAAACGAGGAGGATCGCTCGAGATCACGGGCGGGCGCCCACGGCAAGCGGCACGCCGTGCTGCGTCCGAGGGCGCGAAGTTTAAGTGCGTTCCCTGCATTTTTGAAGGGGGGGGGGAGGAGGAGGAGGAGGAGGAGGAGGAGGAGGACGAGGAAGAGGAAGAGGGATGAACAGGATGAGGAGGAGAAGGAGGAGGGCGACCTGGCGATGCCATCCGGGCGTTGCGATAAAGTGGCCGCGCGCTGTTAACCCCAGACATCGGGCGTCTCGAAAAAATCGAAGCGACAATATGTCATAGTACTGACCTGTGTGGAGGGGGGATTTTACGTGCAGGCCCTCGGGACCGTCAAAAAACGATTATAAAAATCGAGACGCCTGATGTATAGGGAGTGCAGGGGCCCATGGCCCCCTGCCCCTGCGCGGCGCCCATCGCGGGCTCACGGACTCCATGGAGAGCTCGCCATTCCGTAGTTACACGTATAGTTCACCCTGTTAATTTCCTGTTTCACCCTGTTTCACCATGTTTCACCTGTTTCACCTGTTTCACCCTGTTTCACCCTGCGCGTGCAGGCGCTGGCCTGTTTCAGGTGCGGGCCGCCCTCGTGCGCTGGCCTGTTTCTGGCGCAGGCCGCCCTCGATCGTGCGCTGGCCTGTTTCTGATGCAGGCCGCCCGTGCGCTGGCCTGTTCCTGGTGCGCGCCACCCTCGATCGATGCGCTGGCCTCGCCATATATCTGGTGCAGGCCGCCCTCGATTATATGTTATACATACACATATATACATACATACATACATACATACATACATACATACATACACACATACACACATACATACATATACGTACATACATATATATATATATATGTATGCACATACATGTACATCTACATATACATATACATATGCATATACATATACATATACATATGCATATACATGTACATGCACATGTGCATTTACATTTACATACATATACATATACACATATATATACATACATATGCATGTACATATACATATACATATACTTATAATTACATACATAAATATATATAGACACACAACCAACAATATATATATACATATGTATGTATGTACGTATGTATGTATGTATGTATGTATGTGTGCGCTGGCTTGTTTCTGGTGCAGGCCGCCCTCGAGGTGCGCTGGCTTGTTTCAGGTGCAGGCCGCCCATCGTGCGCTGGCCTGTTTCTGGCGCAGGCCGCCCCAGAGGCCTCTTGTTTCTGCCCATCTCCGTGGCGATGCCATGTGGGGTGGCGCTAAAGTGGCCGCGCGGCCGCTTTGCCTTCGGGCGCGCATATATACGAAGTGAAAGAATATGTCCCCTTTCTCTCTCTTCCTCATAACCCCCCACCCCATAACAAAACTAAACCTCCCGCCCCAGGGCATGAGCGAGAACGGTGCGACCGTCGGCTCGGCTCGAGGTTCGCCGCGGAGAGCGGTGCGACATGTCGCGCATGCAACTTTTGGGATGTTGTGCCAAAAAAAAACACTAGACAACAAACAATATTAACGAACATAAAAAACAGGCAACACTTGTACATATGTATACATATATATATATACATATATATAGATACATATTCGGCGTCGGCTGTTCGAGCCCGCGGGATCGCGACAAGCGGTAACGACGGCCCTGTCCCAAAGCTGCTTCCACTTACTATGCGACCTGAAGAAATGCATCGAATCATCGTGTCATATATATATATAAATATGTATGTGTATGTATATATATATATATATATATATATATATATATATCGGCCACTGTGGTACGCTGCATTCCGTGTACTGGACAACATATCCAGCAAGAGTGTTGTAATGGTTTTTTTTCTGATGTCTTGGTTTTTTCGCCCACGTCTTGGTTTAAAACCATGACTTCCTCTCACGTATTGGTTTTTTCATGGCGTCCGGATGTGTGGGGTAGACCGATCAGCCAGAGAGCGGCTGCGCATGGGGCCAGTAGGGTGCGACAGATGTGAGTGAGAGAGGCCAGTACTGCCAGGAAAGCCAAGAGGATGAACGTCCATGCCACGGCAGGCCAAGCGGCCCCGAAGACCGTCAGGCCCAGCTTCCCGAGAGCATAGAAGAACCACCCACCATCCTTGGTCAGCCAGCCCGTCTCGGCATGGGTGGAGAAGGCGCTCCCAAGGCTGTCGAGCTTCTCGTAGGCGACTCCGCCCATGCCACTCAGGCGCCAGGCCCAGGTGCCCGCGCGTAGAGGCTTCAATCCCAGCGCCCAGACACCCCAGCCGCCCACCCAAGACTCCTCGCTGCCCGGGTCCTTGGGGGGGTCGCTGCTGTTGTCGACTCCTCCGGCGGCCTGGGCTGGGGGCGGGGGCGGCGCTCCCGGCGGCCCACTGTCGGGCGGCGCCTGGGGGCTGCCTGCATCTCCACCCTCCTCCTCGGGCTCGCCGATCTCCATGCCGTGCCCGGAGTCGTCGTAGTACGGCGCGGTGTACCCGAACGGGGCCTCCTGGGCCGCAGCCGGGTGGCCCCAACTGGCGCGGGCGACGGCGGAGCTGAGGGGCCCGCGCCAGTCGTAGGCGGCGGCGCTGGTGACCAGCGCGGCCAGCCCGCGGGCCGCGCCTGCCAGCGCTGGGCGCCGGGCAGCCATGGCACGCACGCTTCCGGGCGCCGCAGGCGCCCAGACCTCCTGAGGTCGGCTCCAGGGCTTTGAGCCCCGAAGGCTTGAGCGGGAGAGAGGGAAAGGGAAGGGCAAGCAGAGGCAGGAGCAGGGAGAGAGGAAACCCAAGCCGACTGGGGAGGGCGGGGTCCAACCGTTTAGGACAAACAACTAAGAGGGCGCCGGTTTGGGATTCGTCGGCGGATCCACCGGATCCACCGGATCTGTCCGGAAACGGTGCCGGAGGCCGCTCTGGGCTCCTCTGGGCACCTCCCCCGGGGCCGGTTTTGTGAGGATGTTTCAAGCGAGGGCGCCGGTTTGGGATTCGTCGGCGGATCCAGCGGATCTGTCCGGAAACGGTGCCGGAGGCCGCTCTGGGCTCCTCTGGGCACCTCCCCCGGGGCCGGTTTTGTGAGGATGTCTCAAGCGAGGGCGCCGGTTTGGGATTCGTCGGCGGATCCACCGGATCCACCGGATCCACCGGATCTGTCCGGAAACGGTGCCGGAGGCCGCTCTGGGCCCCTGTGCTCCCCGCGCCGGGGGTGAGGATGACGGTAGTTCCACAGAACTTCCTTCAAATTACCGATGCCAGCGCGTACTATAGCGCCGAATCCAGCACCTACTCCTGCACCGACCTTGCCGAAACCGAAACCAGCACCGACTCAACACCGACACCAGCAACGACTCCAGCGACAGCTACTCTGACGGCGCACAGACGCCAGCTCTAACCAGCAACGACAGCACCGACGCCAGCGTACACTCTCCCACCCAAACGCGGTATAGTGTCACTTGCACATCTCTCAGCACTACCTCTTCCGCGCAGATTCCAAACTCACGCGAGATAGCCTTCATGTTGAAGCAATCACAGACGGGCAATTTAACTGGGTTTGCGTCTCTTGATCAACGTGGCCTTCCATGGGACACAATCCCACGGAAACCTCGTCCATCATGGGTTCTCACATGCCTGACCCAGTGTCTGATGACTGCCTCCCTTAATGCGCAAAGGATTAGACTCGACGTCACTTGGAGTCGCGGCACGCCACCCGTTACCGATCATAACTGACACGGAGTGGCATCCTCCCACCGATAGTATTTTCGACACACCTCCGTTCCTCCCACACCAGCCGTCTTCCATCCTCTATTGCAGTGGGATCCCATCACCGACCATTCACATGTTGAATCAAGCCACTGGCTGGCCACTCGACTGGGGTAGTGTCTCTTGATCAACTTTGTCCCCCATTGACTCAGTCTCTGGGAACACAGTCTACCAGGGGTTCGCACATGCCTGACCCAGTGCCAGAGCCTTGCCTCTTTTGTTACATGTTCAATGTGTCTCCGCATCCATGGTGATCCAGGCTGCGCCGCTACCGCAACTCCTCTGCTCCACCACCCGACTCCAACAACGACTCCAGCACTTACTACGCAGCAGACTGCAATACCGACGCCAGACCGACTCCAGCACCGACTCAGCACAGACTCAGCACCGACTCCAGCACTGGTTCCAGCACCGATTCCAGCACAGACTCCAACACCGACTCCAAAACCGACTCCAACACCGACTCCAAAACCGATACCAGACCGACTCCAGCTCCAACTCAGCACCGACTCAGCAACGACTCCAGCACCGACACCAGCACCGACTCCAGCACCGACTCCAGCACCTACCACGCAGCAGTCTCCTGAGACCAGACAGACTCCAGCACTGACTCAGCATTGACTCCATCACCGACTCCATCACCGACTCCAGCACCGACTCAGTGACGACTCAGCACCGACTCAGCACCCCTTCCGCACTGACTCATCACAGACTCAGCACCGAGTAAGCACCGACACAGCATCGACTCAGCACCAGACCAGACCGACTCAGCACCGACTCCAGCACCGACTCCAATATCGTAGTACCGACGCCAGACCGACTTCTGCACCCACTCAGCACCGACTCCAGCACCTCGCCGAGCACAGACTCCCTGCAGCCCACATCACCGACTCCAGCACAACTGCGTACCGACTCCAGTACTGACTCCACAATCCGTACAGACTCTAGCACTCCCTCCAGCACTACATCCAGCATTGACTCCATACTGACTCCAGCCCTGACTCCATACGGACTCCAGCACCGACTCCAGCACCGACTCCAGCACCGACTCCAGCACGGACACTTCGCAACCTCCAGCGCACTCACCACCGACTCCAGCGCCGACTTCTGCATCTGCTTCCAGTACCCACCCAATCTCGCACTGACTCCAGCACTGACAACTGCATAAACTTTCAGTAGAATCCAGCATCGACTCCAGCACCGACTACAGTCTCCTCTATCGACCGTTGCTACGACAGCAGGATTGACTATAGCATCGCGACACCATTGTCCCAAAGAGAGTGCCAAACACGACGCAAACATGCAGGCGCCAACCATTCGCTCTCAGCTTCCACACTCGTCGTCCACCGCAGCCATCTCGGCTCGAGAACTACGTGACTGCCCACATGACATACCGCGTTAACAAGCCAGAACACCTCCGACCGATATTCTTCTTATGTTCTGAAGACCTGTTCCGAATACAGGCGGTAGCGCCTCCACTCTACAACGCGACCATGTCCATCGCGATCACGCATCGGGCCGTCAGAGTCCACGACTGTACCACCATAACTATGGATCAGTTCTCACCAAGATGGTTCTACGCAGAGCAACTCAGGGCCGTGCCGGCAACCACTGAAGCTGACCGCCAACCCCACACATGGAAGTTGGCCAATCGTGCACGTCCTACTAAAGTTCGACACTACACGACCACTACTAATCCAGTGGCGCCTGCAGCTATCCACCAAAGGTTGACCTCCCCACCGGTGCGACTCTCAGCTTGACTCTTGACCCACGTACTACAACTGCCTTGACATACCGACGGATACTATAGGAGTACATTCCCCACACAGCTGCTATGCGTCTAACCGATATTCTCGCTATGGAGAGGGAACAGCAACTACGACTGGCTCATGGCATCCTCCTACCTACCTCAAGGTCATCCCCAGCTGCCAGTACCTTGGCCTCTGAGCGGCGCCGCTCCGTTTCTCGCGGAGTCTAACCTGCATCCCGTTCCCATGTCAGACAGGCGACATTGTCCCACCTCTGACCAATAAAACACTCTCTCATCTCCGACCCACAGCCTCTACGTCGTACCCTCCCTGCTCCTCTCTACGCTCTCCCACCCGCAGCTGTTTCCTGCTCAAGTGATCAAGAACAGCTAACTCTCCGCTCCACACTGGAGCCATGCAGCCACGACGAGAACCACCGCCGCGATGTATCTCGGTACCTACAGCGGAGTACGCTGAGGTGCCCAAATTTGCCGCGTCCACCAACCTGGAGATCTACTCCATCACATCCCTCAAAGGCCAAGACTACCAGAATCACCACGAGCAGGAACGACTGGCATTACTCACACGAACCCACACTGCTCGAATTCGTGATCACCAGCACCACTGCCGACTTGAGCGACGAGACTTCAGCGACGACCTACATGATCTCTACCCGCAGCCCCCACCAGGACCGTCAGTCCTTACCATCCACCCTGACCCCCACGATCCTGCCTTTGTGCTCAACCAGCGCATTCGCCCCACTAAATCCCAATCTGCGACTGACGCCGACACGCTCTGCAGCTCCTACAGGCACATCGCACTCCAGATAGGACCTGCCTACGTCCCAGTTCCTACTGCATCCAAATGGGCGCAGACCACCACAGAATGGGGCGTCCACGTCACCTTGGCCTACCTACCAGCAGCCGACAACGCCTTCTGGACTCGCGTAGATGGCCAACTCAACGACCTGCTTGCAAAATGGCAGTACTACCACTTCACCAATACGTCGGAACTCCACTGGAGCCTCCGCACACTGGTTCTTCCCTACTGTCGGAAGGTCTCCCGCTACGACTCACCAGCCGCTGACGCCATACCGACGTCCCAACCCCACCTCAACGAGTTTACGCACGACCAGATCATACGACTCACTGACGACAACCTACCACGCACACAACAACACATCGACAAACACGGTCAACCCATGACCAACGCACAGACTGTTCGCAATCTATACAACGAACTACGAGCACGACGAGCAGGACTCTGGAACGACGAACTATACGGAGTACACACAATCCAGCCCGACACACCAGCACGCCACCTCGACCCAGACGACCCCCAGTGGGACCACATGCACTGGTACTACATTGACACCAATGAGCACCACAACATCGCCATTGGTACTGAGCTCTACTCGCTATGCCGTTACCTCACCGACGCGCTGGCCACTCTCAGCTGCAAATGCCTTGAACCACGCTGGGCTGTCCACATCGTCGACTACAACCACCTCCACACGACCCCCCCCCAACCACCGACGACCCTCTCTGGGTAGACCTCGAGCCACTCAACCACGACCAAGACGGCGACATACTCCAACCCCTCAACGCATACAAAGCTTGCACATACCTGCCGCGCACTGCGATTGGAGGACACCCCATGCAAGAACTCCTCTTGCAAGCTCCCATTCACCCCAACTCCAACTGGCCACCGCGCATACACGCCACCGACACCCAACCCATCACCACCGTGTACCCTATGGACCAGAAGATCGACCGACTACGCACACTACAGGTGGCCCCTACAATAGTCCCCGAGATCCCACATCCCCAAGGGCCAGCCTGCCGACCCCCACGACAGCCCACACACATTGCAGGCGTCAATGTAGCCCAAGTACTTGCTCTTCACGACGGCCACCCCATCCGCATCAACGTCGAGCACCAGCTTCGCTTCCAACATCTGAACGCTCGCGACAACTACAACAAGGAAGCCGAAACCACACAATGGTGCATGGGAAGGCGTGTGATGCCACACCCCACCCACATGGAGCGATTCCCTCACTCCTACCATCCACTCGACCACATGCGCCACGACGACGACCCACAACAGCCTGGCCCGCCTCCACCATTCGTCAAGAGGCTACCGGGCCACGGATACACCGAATCAGAGTACGAGGCCCGCAAGGAGTACCACGAGCAGCACGGCCTCCCACCACCGACCTTCTCACGAGTTATCCCACACACCTCACTTTCATCATGGACCACTGGATCCTCGCCCAGCAAGAGAATAATGACCAAATTCTCTTCTTCAACCCAGTCGAAGGGGTCATGACCAAAACCCGGCCCCACTACGACCACATATGGGAAGGCTGGATTCACCACGTTAACCCAGCACTCGCGCACGAGACGACCTACCATATCCACCTGAGCGACGGACGTCAACTCTTCACCCAGTTCCCACCGAAGCTACCCAACTGTACCAGCCGTCGTACAGACCTCTCTTTCCAAAACCTCGTACGCTCCCGCACGAACGACTTTGCCTACTTCACCACCGACTTCGAGGTCAACGAAGACCACAACGACCTCCACATCCCATTTGAGCCTCCTCACTACGACGACATTATACGGGAAGACACCAACTACCTCCACATCGAGCCGCACAACTACGGCCACCCATCGACCGAGCCATTCACCACACTATCCACAGTACAGCCGAAGCGCCAGACCAGGACAGGCTGGGTTTCGCACTCCTCATCACCTTCGCCATCTTTCTGGCTATCGACGAAACAGGCATCGTACCAGAGGCGCACAACAAGTCTCGCCTGGAGATCGAGTCCTACCTACAATGTGTATGCTGGATCACCCAGCAGCATGGCGACCTCTGGTACATTCGACCACAACAATCTATTACTCTCCTCACTTACTGGCTTCAACTATTCATTGATACGCGCTACGATGGCGACCAGGTCCGATTCATGCAAACGATGCGTGCCTACAGCGACGACAACCCACCAGCCAGGACAAGCCTACTACACTACCCGCGCCCAGCAGCGCCGCCTGCCCAACCGACTCAGCCAGAGCAACCACATCAGCACATTGCGAGGCATGCCAGGCGAGCTATCCCGACACAGCCACTCCCGACTGACATCCAACCCGAACCCCAACCGGTTGCAACGTCACCAGACCTAGCTGACCAGGCAGCAGGCCCCTGCGGTGACCCACCCCCACACGAAGCATACGACGCGCCGATCCCTGCCCCAACACCCTCCCAGACGCAGCATACCGACCGCGCCCATGCAGGGCCGACTCAGTTGCCGACCCGACGCCCCAAGCCACCACCCCCAGGCTTTCCTCTGCCTGACCCCCAACCACCTGTGCCTCCAAGAACAGAGGCCCAGGCAACCCCATCACTGGCAGACCGACTCTCGGATGACAGGAGACTCCACCAGCGCACACGACAGACCAGCCCGACTCCCACTGCGGACCCTCCACTTGCACGACTCGCCGACAGCAGGAACCTGGCCTCCCGCAGGTCCCGCACTCAGTACGAGGACGACGACGACGGCATTCCCCATGGACCTGCCGCACTCAAGCCAGCAACCTCGCGCCAAACGACCGCCACCCGAACTACCCCCACAAGAAGAAGGCGAGCGCTTGGAGAGGGATCACCACCTCTACACGCAGAATGCCTCACGCTCTCTCATAGCACGAGTGAGCACCACGACTCCAGGACACTCAGCCCTCAACCCACTGACGCCGACCACTCCGCAACCAGTCGTACCATCCACCCATGCTGGACTTCCCAGTGATTACCGTCCAGTACCTAACCCACCTGACCTTCGGACTCCACCCTCCGCGGGCATGCCCAACACTCCAGCACCCAAACAACTTGGACCGAGCCAAGCAACACCATCATCTCCGACGCACGCTCCACCATACGCACCGACTCCAGCAGCCGACGACCTTCCGACGGGTCCACTCGACACTGAGGCGCACATCTGGCACTTCCTCGTTCCCAGGATCGAGCAGCAATACTTGCAGCTCTCACAGGGCGCGCCTATGAGCCCCACTACTCGGGCCCTCCTCTATGCCTTCCTCATGCCGCCGCCGCCGACGCGCCCACCGACTTAACGGCATCATGACGATAAGCAGCGAGTGCAGCCCTCCTACCCATCACCTATGCCGATCGAAGTCTGACTATCCCACTCTCCTGACTACTGCTGCGATTCAGCTCAAGACTAACAGCCCACACAGCATTTCGCACTCACGCCTTCATACGATTACGTCCACCGCTGCCGAGACTCCGACTACAGCACCTCTCTCCTCTCCAACTCTCCTCCAGGTGTACTACCTACAGCCGCTTCAATGGGTACCTTGTTCTCTACCACCCCATGTACCCGCTCGACTACGTCCTCATTGCGTCCATCACCGACGGGTTCCATCTGCTCCCGTTCGGCGACCAGCTCTACTGCGTGGACCAGCTCTCCTGCCCCTTCCACCGGTACACCGGGCCCCTCTTATCTATTACATTAAGTACCCGCTCGACTACGACATCTTTGCCTTCTTCAATTTCATCCCCCAGGACCTCTTTTGATTGCACCCTCCCACCTCCTCTCGCTATCATTGGGTATCAAGGGAGGAAGCAGTGGGAGGGATATTCTCTAAGTCCCAGTCACCTGGTCACGGTTCGTCTTGGGCCCCACTCGCTCCTTTGTTTTACCTCCCGCCTGTCCTCACCCCATTCCTTGAATCGTCCAGGTGATGCAACGTTGCTTTGATGATTATGGGGCGGGTGGAGTGGGATTGGCTTTATTGGGTGGGTTGAAAAACTGTGTTCACCGAGCCAGTGCAGGTTCGAGCTCGAGGTCAGTTGAGACCATGGTGCTCACCAGCGCTTCTACCTCCAGAGGCCGTGGCAACGCGCGACCCAGTCTGTATTATTTGTACATCTTGAACAATGGCCTTAGGCCCACTGCTGCAATCCTACCTCACTCTAGAAGCCCATTTAACAAAGGCCGAAGGCCAATTTGCTGTATCATGCCTCACTCCCGTCGCCCAGCCTCCCGTGCCTAGCGCCAGCTCTATATTGTGGGAACGGGTCGGCTTGGAGGTTATGCTCACTCGAGTTTACTTTCCTCAACTCGGGGTCTCTGTGAAGTGGCCCTCCCCCCCAGGGGGCCCACTTCCACCCCGGCGGTCCCGCGGGAGCTCGCTTCGCACCACCCTTACTTTTTCTCGAGCATAACGGTGTCACGAAGGGCTCCAACCTCTCCTCATTCTCGCTCCCTCCTTCGTGACATCCCAACCACCGTTATGACTCACGCCAGTGCCCGTTCAGTCGCAACCTTTTAATGTCAACGGAGTCAAAGACCTTTCTCACTTGCTCTACTCTAGCCGACTAGTCGCGCAGCTTCTCACTCAGAGACCGCAGCGACCTGCTCATGCAAGCCTGCTCTTCTTACGCATAGGTTACGCTATGTTGGGAGGATTGGGTGCATTATGGGAGGGGTGGGATGGAAATACTTGCCATCACGTACTGTCCTCAATTCGGGGTCTCTGTGGCAAGGCCCTCCCCCCCTTGGGGACCCTTGCCCACCCTAGCGGTCCTCAGGGTGCTCGCTTTGCATGCAGTCTTGCCGGCCTACTTTGTTCTGTGCAACGGCGCCGCACCTGATCTACCTCACCTGCGGCAGCCCAACCCCGTTGCCCCTGATATGTAGGTCCAACTTGCCTGTCATGCCGTTCCTCCGCTTGTTTGCCCACCCAGCGCCTAGGGGGCCACCTAGGAGGGAACTGACTCCGCTAGTCAGCCCGCCAGGGCACCTTGCACGCAGGACGAGCACTGGAGCATGGCTTGCCCATAGCATCGGTGCCGCTAGGAGGTTGCACACGCCCACCTAGCGGCAGCCCACCAGCCGATGCCTTTGATCTCACCTCCACCCTCGGTTCGTACTCCCCATCCACTGCCATGCGTTTTTTTTTTTTTTTTTTTTTTTTTTTTTTTTTTTTTTTTTTTTTTTTTTTTTTTTTTTTTTCCTCTCCTCTTCTTCCCCCCCCCTAACATCGAAGACTGATAGGTTTCTAACAGGGTAAAAAGAGAGCAGCACATTACTTCAACATTACTTCAACATTACTCCACAGGGGGGTCTGGGCAGCCGTTGGGTGGCAGTTGGGGGGCCGTTGGGGTTTGCCGGGGGGGATCGTTTTTCGCATACAGTCACGCACTTCGTGCTTTTCGATTTCCCAGAACTCCATTCCCGGGCCACATTTTGGAAGCCCGGAGCTAACTGTAGGCCACTTCGTGCTCTTCGATTTCCCAGAACTCCATTCCCGGGCCACATTTTGGATGCCCGGAGCCAACTGTAGGCCACTTCGTGCTCTTCGATTTCCCAGAACTCCATTCCCGGGCCACATTTTGTATGCCCGGAGCCAACTGTAGGCCACTTCGTGCTCTTCTATTTCCCAGAACTCCATTCCCGGGCCACATTTTGGATGCCCGGAGCCAACTGTAGGCCACTTCGTGTTCTTCGTTTTCCCAGAACTCCATTCCCGGGCCACATTTGGATGCCCTCCGCCTCCTCTTCCTCCTCCCCATCCACCTCCTCCTCCTCCTCCTCCTCCTCCTCCTCCCCCTCTTCCTCCTCCTCCTGCTCCTCCTCCTCCTCCTCCTCATCCTCCTCCTCATCATCCTCATTATCATCATCGTCATCATCATCACCACCACCACCATCATCACCGTCATCATCATCATCATCATCATCGTCATCATCATCATCACTATCATCATCATCATCAGCATCATTCTCATCATCATCATCGCAACCACCACCATCACCTCAACCACCATCACCACCACCACCATCATCACCATCAGCAACAGCATCATCATAATCATCATCATCATCAAAATCATCATCATCGCCATCATCATCATCAGCATCAGCATCAGCATCGTCATCGTCATCGTCATCGTTATTGTCTTGACAGCCGTCTTTGGTTCAGGACGTGCTTCCCACATTGCAATCATTCCGACGGAACCGGCCGTTCCTCCGCGGTCTACATTGCAATGGCCGTCCCCTGGCCCTATCTTTACCAGCCTGCAGCCTCGGCTTCTCGCGGTGCTTCTCAGCCTGCGGAGGAAGACCGACACACGCCTGCGGCCGCGCCTGCTCGCGGTGCTCCTCAGCCTGCGTCTTTTACGGTCGCCTCTTTTAACTTCGGGTTCGAGCAGAGCATGATGATGGGGAAGAACTCCAAGACTCACTGCTCCAACTTCGGGCGGATTTGCGCCAAGATAGTCGAGGAAGTCGATGCTGACCTTTTCTTTGGGTGCGAGGTCGGTGCGTTTCGTCAAGGCCTGAGTCGAGCATCCATCAACGTGAAAGACATCCTGACCAAGCCGTTCGGCGACAGCGTCGGCTTCTGCGAGGTCGCCAACTACTTGAGCCTATGGGGCTTCGGCGGTGCTTCTCAGCCTGCTGACGTGCCCCTGCGCGAGGACACATACATCTACCGCGTCCCCATCGCGCGACAAGTGGACGCAGTGATCTCACGGTTCAATGTGCAGACAGGAGGCCATGACAAAGTTCACGTGGTCGTCGGAAACATGCACATCGTTTGCGGAAGCAACCCTCCCAGCATTCACACGCGACAGAAAGCAGTTCGGCTGCTCCGACTCCACTTGGACGGGATCGCCGTGCTTCTCAGTACTGGGGAGCCGGGCACGCCGGTCGTGCGCCTCGCAGTCGGCGACAACAACTTGACCGCGCAGGAGGCGCGTGAAGCTTTCCAACGCCACACTGACGACGAGGCGTTATGGGAAGTCTTCGCCCCCCCGGCGGACCGCAATGGCGACGACGTGGCAGTCTGCGGAGCAGTCGCGCGTTTCCAGCCCGTCGCTGTTGGCGCCTCCTACATGGACCGTGGCATGCGAAACGACGCACACGATGCTGTTGCGGTCGTGCTCACCGTCTCTGATGCTTCTCAGCCTGGGGAGACAACGCTAGCCCGACAGGCGGTGACAACGGAGGACGACGTGGCAGCGTCTCTGCAGCCGTGCGTGGCCCCAGGCACCACTGATGTGCAAGCGCCTTTCGAAGCGCAGGGTCGGGGCTTCACGCATGGCCACGGCAAATGCCACAGCGTCATCGGGCCTAGGATGGCGTGGCTGCGGTCGGCCGTGGTCGGAGGGCTGCGCACCGCCGCTCGGGAGCTGCGAACTGCGCTTCTTTCCACCGCGGAGACCGTGCAGTACGAAGCTGCCAGCGAGCCCGCACGGCAGCTGGGGCTTCCTGACGTCGCGACAGAGCCTTTCACAGCCAGGCAGCAACGACAGAGCCGCATGGACGGAGGGGAAGAGGAGGGCGGCACCCTGCGCGACGAGGTGCCTCTCGGCCCGCCAGTGGAGCAGCCGCGCCTGGTGGAGGAGCGAGCGCGGGCAGCCGCAGAGAACCGGATGCCTGCAATCGGCGCTGCAGCGTACCGGGGCCTCCCGCTCACGGGAGCCTTTCAGTCTACGTTTCCAAGCTACCGCCAGCGAACTAGCTTCGGGCAGCTAGGTGGCGCTCCTCAGCCTGCCATGGCAGCCAGCCATGCTAGCCTCTTCCAGACGAACGAGGATGGAGCGATTCAGGAAGTCCTCAAGCCCGATGGCTCGCCGGCTTCGGTCGAGGAGATTACCGTAGATGCGGAGGCTTGGGCGGTAGCGTTTAGCCATGACTTCTTTTGCAACATCTGCTCCAACCACGAGCGCGACTGCACCGAGACGTGCGTCAAGTACGTCAAGAAGAAGCTCGAGGCCAAAGAGAGTCTGCGCTCGAACAGAACCCCGTCGTGCCGCTTCTGGTTCTTTCGCATCCAGCAGCTATGTCTAGCAGGCCGCACCAAGCGAGTGCGTCGGCGCGGCAAGCCTTTGGTCCGGACTCCGTTCATCGACTTCTCTGATGACCGCAACCAGCGGTGCCGCTGCCAGGTCAAACGCGACCGGCCGTTCAGGAGCTCCAGCAACGACGTCTCTCAAGTGACCAGCCGGTGCAACGTGGATTTCCAGTTCTTGATGTGCGCGCCTGACGAGCCTGCCGAGGCAGCAGAAGTGCTTCAGCCTGGTGGTGCTCCTCAGCCTGCCCAGAACGGGCTGCCTGCGGCCGCCGCAGCTCAGCTGGCCAAGCGCAGAAGGCTTACCAAGAAGACGGCCAGCATGAAGAACCCAGAGTCGGCAATCGCATTGCGCTCATCCAAACAACTCGGCGGCCGCAAAAAGTGGCTCTACGGTTGTGGCTCCTTGCATCCGACAGATGCATCTGTCGTGGAGAGCTTCCAAGCTGCTGTCCAGAAGGCTTTCTCCATGGACTTCTACATCGCGAAGTACCAGGGCAAGATGATGGAGTCCATGACGCCGCTCTTCCAGTCTATGCTCACCGGCATGCAGCGTCTGGAGCAGCAGGAGAGGGACGAGAAGGAGGAGGAAGCCCGGAAGGTGCTCAGTGAGGGCGGCGCTGATGGCGAGGACCAGACGCTGGCCAAACGGGGCCGGGCGCGCGAGGATCTCGCTCGCCGCGCTCGGCGGGTCTGTATCCGCCTGGCGTCGATGGCGAACCGGTGCTTCTGGCTCTCCACGACGGAGGTGGCCGTGCATATCCTCACAGGCGGCGACTGCCTCCAGTCGCACCACAATGTGCGGCTCTTCACGAGACAACTACAGTGGGCCTGCCAGCAGTGCAAACGCTTGCTAAACCATGAAGGTTCGGGCGAGGAGACGCAATCATGATCAGGTGCCAATATAAGCAGTCCGCATCCAGATCCCTGACGCCGACAACGAGGAGGAGGATGCAGCAGGTGACACCAGCGGTGCTCCTCAGCCTCCTGGAGACACCCCTGCTGGTGATGAGCAAGGTGGCGGTGCGGAGTGCGAGGACATGCACGTGTGCACCACCCGCGCGAACACGGCCGACGACTACGCCCACAGAGGCCCTCGCCTGCAGACCATGCCGTACTACGTATACAGGATGTACGTCCGGCGAGTCCTGAAACCGAGCCGGGTCAAAGCTTCTGGACCGCGATTCTTCGCTTTCGAGAACCACTACGTCATGGCTCAGCGGTGCATGCAGGAGGTCCAGTTGACGCGGAGTGACGTCCCCACCATCGATGGCTTCCAGTGCCCGACCTGGGCACAGGACCCCGAGCAGAACTCGCTCTTCAAGGCCCTCCTCTTCACGCCTTGGGCGTGCGAGTGTCCCCTGTCTTGTGGCTGCGTTACTCAGTACAGCCATATGCTGAGGAACTGCGACTGCCCCGCCGTGCGCCCATGCTCGTTCGAGCGGGCGTGGCGGCTTCGGTGCGCGGAGATCCACGTGTTCGCAGCGCGCGCAGACTCCAGGAGCCGCCTGGCCCGCAAGAGGCTCGTGCTCGCGGACGCGACACTCTTCTCCTAGCTGAAAGAGCCCCGGGCGAACCTCGAGGAGGGCGAGCTGGTGCTCCTCAGCCTAGCGCACTTCGCAAGGTCCCAGCTGGCGCGGCGCATGCCAGCGGAGGCGGCACGGCGCATCCTCGCCTTCAGTGACCACCACTGCCGGTGGCACGAGGAACAGTGCACCCTGGCGGAGTTCTGTGCGCACGTGGCGCGAGACGTGCTGGCGCACGTGGACCTCGCGGCGGAGGCGCGGGTTAAGCCTCGGCCAGCAGCGACTGCACACCTCGAGGCGGATGAAGGACTCCGCGAGCGATGCCGAAGGGCTCAAGGGGCGAGTCCCGCTGGAGCTCGTTGACGTGGGTGGAGGCGGCGGCAGCGACGTAGAGGAGGACGTGGAGGACGCCGCGATTACCGAGATCTCCCGGTTTCCGCTGCGGGACCACGTCAGAGCAACCGAGCTGGCCCTACAGCAAGACCAACTGCAGCGCTTGGACCAGAAGGGCCGCCTCAGCTACGCCGATAAGCAGTTGAAGAACCTCGACCGAGCGTACAGCGGCATGCTGCAGCCCAGCTTTGCACTGCCAGCCAGCAGCGGCGCGCGGGAACATCAGGGCACGCGGCTGGACGAGACCTTTTCTGACATGCTCGCCCTACAGCGGCAAAGCATTGCGCTCCAAAAGAAGCAAGCGAGCCCGGATGGAGAGACCTTGCCCGAGGCTGCGGACGACTGGCTACCCAGCGGTGCTCCTCAGCCTGCTGCCGAGGACGCGCAGCCGGAGCTCGTGCCGCAGCTCTTGGCCATGCAGGGCCCGGCGGCTGTTGCGTGGAAGCTTGTCAATGATGCCGAGTGCACGGAGGAGCAGATTGACGCGGTGGCGTTGTTCGCGCTGTCCCTGCAGAAACGCTTTGACGGCAGACCAGACAAGACAACGCATCTGCTCCCCGTGGTATCCGCGACAGGCAACCACAGAGCGATTTGGCTCGGGGGAGGCGGTGTCGGCAAGACACGCACCCTCTCCAAAGTGGTGGAGCCGATGGCCATCACTTACTTCGGCGAGCAGGGGTACCTCGGCAAAGCTCAGTCCAACCACGCGGCACACAACCTCGGCCCGCGCGGCAGGACAATGCATTCCTCCAATGGGCTGCTCATGTCGGACTCCCTGCAGACCGCCAGGCTGCGCTTGACGCCGCAGACGCAGAAAAAGCTGGACCGCCTCACAGGCGCACTCGGCGTCGACGTGATCGATGAGCTGGGTGCTGTGCCAGGGCCTTTGCTGCGTGCCGATGCACTGCGCACGACCTACGGCAGGGCGTTGCGCTACAACCTCGACCCCACGAAGTACATGCGCCCGCAGGAGACGTGGGGGCGCATGGCCGTGAAGATCTTGTGCGGGGACTTCTACCAGTTGCCGCCGGTCCCCGCCAGCGCCTCCCTGCTGGCGCCTCGCACGGGCCAGTCCTACGAACACCGACAGGGTAGGAAGTTGCTCGCCGACTTCGACTACGTCTTGATTTCGTGCAGATGCAGCGCTTTACAGACCCGTTGCAACTCGAGGTTCTCCACGCCATGAGAACTCCAGGCGGAAAAAAGATCTCTGACGAGAGCTGGCAGGCGATCGTCAAAACAGAGGTCGTTAGCCCTAGCGGTGCTGGTCAGCCTGCTGCCAGCAGCAGCGAAGCCGCTCAGCCACCTCAATGGGACCCTCGGTTGCGTGCAGCACGAGGCTGGTACGAGTCGGCCTATGAGTGGCGCATCGTCTCTTACGCCATGCATGCACAGGCCAAGCTTGATGCGCACGATGCTGGCCAGCTGCTCTTTTACGTCCCAGCAATCGACAGACCAGCTGCGCGCCTCGCGAAGCCTGATTTCGACGAGATGCGCGCGGAGCCCAACATCGGCGCTACCGCAAAAATGCCGGGGCTGCTGCCGCTCTTCGTTGGCATGGAGGTCATCCTGACAGAATCCGTCTTGCCGCCGAAGTATGTCCGTGGCGCGCCAGGCAAAGTGGTAGGCATAGAGCTGCACGCTCTGGAGCCTCCGGTGGAGGGCCGCCCGTCCATTGTCTCGGACGGTGTGGTCGTGCTCTACTACATGCCAAAGGCCGTCTATGCCAAGATCGATGACAGCGATGAGCTTTTCTTGAAGGCCGCGCCGGTGACAGCTGGCAGTGCTTCTCAGCCTGCCGGCCCCGACCTGCGCGGAGTGCTCGCGATCACCCCGCAGGCGCGCCCCTGGAAGTTCAAAGCGAAGACAGGTGGCCCGGCCATCGCGGTGTCCAGGACGCAGTTGACCGTGCTGCCCAAGAAGCAGGGGGCTCTGCATGGCGTCCAGGGCAAGACGACGGACCCAGGCTTCATCGTGCACTGGACGTTTCCGCCAGGACTCAAGAAGGAGTCCATTTGGCTTGCCTACTACGTCAGCCTGTCGCGCCCCAGAAGCTTCAACCAACTCTTGAGCCACGGCTTGCCTGACCGGAGCATCATCGAATCCGGCCCCCCGGAACAGATCGCCAAGGCCTTCGCCGAGCTCTTCACGGACAAGATTGCCGCGACGAAGATCGCTTGCGCGCAGGCCCGACAGCAACTGGGATGGCCTGCGCGAGCTTGAGGAGCCATGAGATGCAGCTTGCGTTGTGGCGGTGCTGTTCAGTCTGTCCGTCTGCATTCGTGTGGTGCTTCTCAGCCTGCATGCGCGTGGTGCTTCTCAGCCTGCGCTCGTGCGCAGCTGTGCGCGGTGAGCCTGCGCGTGTCGTGCAATGCTTTTCAGCCTGCGCGTGTCTGCAATGCTTTTCAGCCTGCACGCTTTGCAGCTTCTCCGCTTCGCGCGCCGCTCCTCAGCGCGGTCCTCTGAACAAAGGACAGTCATCATCTCATCGTCGCACTCATCATCGCACTCATCATCATCATTCATTGCCAGCGTTGATAGCAGTGTCTCGTTTTTACACGACTCCCACTATTGATAGCAGTGTCTCGTTTTGACACACTTCCAGCGTTGATAGCAGTGTCTCCTTTTTACACGACTGCCAGAATTCACAGCAAAGTTTCGTTTTGACACATTGCGAGCGTTGATAGCAGTGTCTCCTTTTTACACCGCTGCCACTATTGATAGCAGTGTCTCGTTTTGACACACTTCCAGCGTTGATAGCAGTGTCTCTTTTTTACAGGACTCCCAAAATTCATGGCAGAGTTTCGTTTGGAAACACTTCCAGCGTTGATAGCAGCGTCTCCATCTTACACGACTCTCCCCATTCATAGCAGTGACTCGTTTTGACACACTCCCAGCGTTGATAGCAGTGTCTCCTGTTTACGCGACTCCCAATATTCATAGCAAAGTTTCGTTTTTCACTTGTACACTCCAGCCAACTACAACTACTACTTCACTGTTACCACTGTTTCATCTCTCCTGCTCTTATTGCTACTTCTACTGTGACTGTTACTGCTGCTGCATGCCTTCAGCTATGCTTCTACATATCGATGTTAGGTTGCTTTGCCGGGATAATTTTACCTAACAGCGAAGACTGATAGGTTTCTAATGGTCTAAAAAGAGAGCAGCACATTACTCCACAGGGGGGTCTGGGCAGCCGTTGGGGAGCCGTTCGGGTGTGCCGGGGGGGATCGTTTTTCGCATACAGTCACACACTTCGTGCTCTTCGACCTACCAGAACTCCATTCCCGGGCCACATTCTGAATGCCCGGAGCCAACTGTAGGCCACTTCGTGGTGTTCGAGTTCCCAGAACTCCATTCCTGGGCATGATTTTGAATGCCCGGAGCCAACTGTAGGCCACTTCGTGCTCTTCTACTTCCCAGAACTCCATTCCCGGGCCACATTTTGAATGCCCGGAGCCAACTGTAGGCCACTTCGTGGTGTTCGAGTTCCCAGAACTCCATTCCTGGGCATGATTTTGAATGCCCGGAGCCAACTGTAGGCCATTTCGTGTTCTTCGAGTTCCCAGAACTCCATTCCCGGGCCACACTTTGAATGCTGAGGCAGGCTGATGCTGAGGCTGAGGCAGGCTGAGGCTGAGGCAGGCTGAGGCTGAGGCCGAGGCTGAAGGCAGACTGAGGCTGAGGCTGAAGCAGGCTGAGGCTGAGGCTGAGGCAGGCTGAGGCTGAGGCTGAGGCAGGCTGATGCTGAGGCAGGCTGAGGCTGAGGCTGAGGCTGATGCAGGCTGAGGCTGAGGCAGGCTGAGGCTGAGGCCGAGGCTGAAGGCACTGAGGCTGAGGCTGAGGCTGAAGCAGGCTGAGGCTGAGGCTGAGGCAGGCTGAGGCTGAGGCTGAGGCAGGCTGATGCTGAGGCAGGCTGAGGCTGAGGCTGAGGCTGATGCAGGCTGAGGCTGAGGCAGGCTGAGGCTGAGGCCGAGGCTGAAGGCAGACTGAGGCTGAGGCTGAAGCAGGCTGAGGCTGAGGCTGAGGCAGGCTGAGGCTGAGGCTGAGGCAGGCTGATGCTGAGGCAGGCTGAGGCTGAGGCTGAGGCTGATGCAGGCTGAGGCTGAGGCAGGCTGAGGCCGAGGCTGAAGGCAGACTGATGCTGAGGCTGAAGCAGGCTGAGGCTGAGGCTGAGGCAGGCTGAGGCTGAGGCTGAGGCAGGCTGATGCTGAGGCAGGCTGGGGCCGAGGCTGAAGGCAGAGTGATGTTGAGGCTGAAGCAGGCTGAGGGCGAGGCTGAGGCAGGCTGAGGCTGAGGCAGGCTGAGGCTGAGGCTGAGGCAGGCTGAGGCTGAGGCTGTGACTGCGACTGCTGTTGCCACTGCGACTGCCATCGCGAATGCGACCACGACTGCGAGAACAGCAGAATTCTACAACAGGATTCTTATCTGAATCTTAAGGGGAATGCTTCCAGATATGCTCCTACACATCGCTGTTAGGTTGCTTTGCCGGGATATTTTTTTATATACATATCAGCGTCCACCAGCTTAGGCTTAATCGACGTTGGTTGGGTGGGATGGTGTTGGGATTGGGTGGGTGGATATTGGGAAGGATGGGCCAACCTCACCACTATCATGCCATGCAGGGTATCAGAAACCCTCTGTGGAAGGATGCCAGATTTGTCAGTCTAGGTTCAGCATGTGGTGTGTGAGTCAGGTCTGTACCCGTGATTCGCCTGTGTTGGCTCAAGGGAAAAACATCTGCCCAATCCTCCTGCTGCCACAGTTGGTAGCGGAGCGCGGTCCAGGCGGGCGGCCATGGGTGCCGGGGCGCAGCCGTGAAGGGTAGGCTCCACCGGTGCTCTCGTGCCTCCGCCACGGCCGCGCTCAGACGCTGGGCGTGTGAGGGGATCCACGGCAATGTCATCCCAGGGGAAGACAGGGAATGGCGAGCAGACAGGAAAACAGACGGGAGAAGAGCAGCCAGGCGGTGGGGGCGTTTCGGGAAGCGCGGCACCTGGCAGCACGGTCAGCATCTCCCTAGAGCAGATCAGGGCCATCGCCGCAAGCATAGTGACGGAGACTATGACCGCGGCGGAGGCCCGGCGTAGTACAGCGAGTACAGCGGAGCCAGCCGGCGGCTGGACTGGCTGGAACGACAAGGCCTACGACGGCGACCCTTGGCAGGCCGCCGGCAGCGACCCCTGGAGCAGCGGTCGCGGCCGCCAGGCCGGGGAGCCGGCAGCAGCGGCGGCGGCGGCCGAGGCGGCAGCGCCAGACGGCCAAGCTCAGGCCGGAGGCGCGGGCCGCGGCTGGGCTGGCGGCTGGCAGGACGACCGCGGGAAGACGGGCGACGCCGGCGTGGGGTCGAGCTGGTCCAGCGGCTGGTGGAGTGACGACTGGAGGTCTCAGTCCTGGCAGGGCGCATGGGGCGGAAGCTCCAGGGGCGACTACACCGACCCCCCGGCCTGGCCAGGCTGGACTCACTACCGCCAGTGGCGGAGAGCTCTCCGCCGCTGGAACTCCAACACGGACGTCGCGCTGTGGAGACGCTCGGAGCGTTTCATGAAGCTCTTCGACTGGTCCATGCAGGCGCGATTCGAGGACATCCCAGATCACGAGCTGACGTCCAGCACCTGGCTGGAGACGCTGTTGGCCAGGATGGACCTGATGATCGGCGAGCGAGAAGGAGATGAATTGAGGAGGTCCGGGCGCAAGGCTCTCTTCGAAGCCGCCCGGGAGAGCAAGGAGTCTCTCAGCCAATACGTCTCTAGGCGGGAGGCTCAACTCCTGGAGGCTGAGGGCCACGACCTGTGGATGTCGCCAAAGCTCAAGGGCCTGTTCCTCGAGGAGGGCGCCGGGCTCTCGGCGCAGGGCATGCAGAACTTGAGGACGCTGACCCACGGCCACCTCGACTACGCGAATGTGGCCTGGGCGCTCAGGCAGATGGACGCCACGGGCTCCGAGCGACTGCTCCCTGGGCGAGCGAGCTCGGGGGCCATGATGGCCCGTGAGGATGACGTAGGGCTCGACTCTTTCCCCAGCGTAGGTGCTGATGCCTCTCAGTCTCCCTCCTTCCTCCACCCCTCTGGTCCGGTCGACGGTTCGGGCGATCCCATCCTCGAGTCAGACGACGGTGACGAGGGCTTCGACTACTTCGACGAAGACGGGGACATAGATACCGAGGCCCTGCTGGCCGAAATCGAGGACATGGATCTCTGCGAGGACGAGGTCGAGGAGACGCTCAACCTGCTGGCCAACGACCGGTCCTGGAAGCAGAATAAGGACCTGAAGCGGGCGGCCCGCAAGGGCCGAGAGTACTTTCGCGGCAAGCCAGGAGGTGACCGTGCGGCACCTACGCCTTCTCGCCCTCCTCTCCGCTCGGGTCTCCGGGCTGGTGGCCGAGGAGGTGCCAAGGGACGCGGTCGTGGCCGCGGACCAGGAGGCCGAGGCAGACTGTCTCAGCAGCAGCTGATGAAGGTGACCCGCTGTCGACTGTGTCGGGAGAAGGGGCACTGGGGCAACGAGTGTCCCAACCCACCGGCGGCGGACAAGCCCAGGGACCGCGACAACCTGAAAAGCCGGAGCCTCTCGGCGTACACGTTCGACGGCTACGTGGGGCCCAGTGTCTCGGCCAACTTTCCCTGTTGGCAAGAGGCCGAGCAGGAGCTGTCCTCGGAGGTCTACCTGACGACGAGGGCCAACCAGGGGCTGGTCGACCGGGGGGCGGCGAGCGACTTGGCGGGCCTCGAGGCTCTCAACCGGGAGTCTCAGGCCTTGGCAGAGCTGGACATGTGCTATGTGCTGATCCCGACGCAGCATCGCAAGCCTCGGGCCGCCCACGGAGTCGGCGGTCCAGCGAAGGTGATTGCCTCGGTGCTGTTTCCACTCTGCCTAGGGGAAGCGTTCGGAGTGGTGGAGACCACCGTCCTCCTGGACGCAGTGCCCCACATCCTGAGCGTGAATTTGCTGGAGTTTCTCGGGGCAGTGATCAATCTGCCCGACAATACCATGAAGCTAGACACGCCGAAGCCGGAGGTGAACCTCACCCGGCTCGGCTCAGGGCATCGAATGGTCGACATCGTCGGCCGAGTTTCAGGCCCGTGCGCAGTCCCGGAGTCAGCTCTCCGGGAGTATCCTTTTCTGTCTCCTTCCTCTTTTGTGCTGGCTGGGCGTCCGGTGCAGAAGATGTCGGACCAGGGCACCTTGCTGGATTACATCATCCCTTTCATCGTCATCTGGGGTCTCTTGAGAAGCAGCGTCAGGGCTCCAAGGAGATCTCGGACCAGGAGGTACCAGGGGGCCCGGGACATCAGGGAGACCAGGGACATCGGGGACCTGCTATGGGCGATGCTCGTGCTCGGGGTTCTAGCGGCATACGTGCTGATCGTCGGGGTCGTTCAGAGCGTGATCGAGCCTATCAAGTCTTGGGCTCAGCGGGCTCGCTCCAGGACAGTCCGGGGCTTAAGATCAAGGGGGAAAGCTAAGGCCAAGGAGAACGGGTCCAGCAACCAGGACTCCGGAGCTCTCGATCCCTTCCGACAGCAGATGTCCGTAGAACGTTTCGGCTCCAGCAGCAGCCTCAGTTCAGGCATCTGTCCAAGATCTCAGTTCTCCGACCAGCCCACCCTTTCGAGTGATGCTGGCGACGCGCGTGCTCACCGTGGCCGCGGCCGTCCTCGTGGCGACGGTCCAGGCCGGCAAGAAGAAGGAGCCTGGCGCCAAGCAGGCGACGGAGGCGCTGTTCGAGGCCCGCCGGGCCCAGGCACAATCAGAGTCGGACAGCGAGCAGTCTACTCTCACGCAGTTCGACGGCGTCGGGCCGCAGGCGGGGAGCTCCCCATCGGCGGGGCCAGAGGCCACGGCCGTCCCGCAGGCAGCTGCGACGGTGCCGGCGTGGGTGGCAGCGGGCCTGTCACAGCCGCCTCTCCCACCGGGACCTCCGCCGCCGGATCGGCCCGCCCCGCTCGGGCTGTTCCCTCAGGGACAGCCGGCGGCGCCAGTGCAGCCTCCAGCCGACCCGATGCCCTGGACCGCGGCCCAGGCCGCCGCAGCGGGGTGGCCGCCGGCCCCCAGCGGACTCCCGACGGGACCCCAGGCCGCGGCGGCGGCGGCGGCGGCGGCGATCGCCCCAGGGCCAGAGCACCTGCCCCCCCTGACGGGTCCCGCGGCGAGCGAGCCTCCCCCGAGGCCAGCGGCAGCATCGGCGGCAGCTCCTGCCGCGGGTTGTCCCCACCCGAGGGACAGAGTGAAGTTCTTCGGCAACCAGTGGGGCAGCGGCAGCAAGTGCGCGGCCTGCAGGGAGAGGCTCACCTGGATCCCGGCCGCGGCCATGGCTCCAGGGGGCCCCTCCCAACCACCGACGGTGGCCGAGGCAGCCCGGGCGGCGGCAGCCTCAGCCCAGAGGGCGGTCGAGATCCTGCAGAGCGACCCGGAGTTCAGAGCAGGGGGAGCAGCGCTGACGGTGGTGAACAGCCTGAGCGGGCTGCTCCAGGGGCTGCAGTGGCACCTGCAGACGCTCCCGGAGGGACTGAGGCAGTTCGGCCGGGTGCAGGAGGTGGTGGACCGCATGTCCGAAGTGGTGATGGCCGCCCAGAACCAGCCCACCGAGACACTCGAGGGCCTGCAGCAGATCTACCAGGGCATCACGCACATCAAGGGGACGCTGGCGGTGATGGAGGACCTCGGGGAGTCCCTCGACGTGGTGCACGAACAGGTGAACACCATGCAGGCGCCCCCTCAACCTCGAGGCGCCCGTCGGGCAGCTGGGCCAGATGATGGTCCAGGTGGGAAATGCCGTGGCGGGGATCGTCAACGTGCTGAACGACCCTCAGGCGGTGGCGGCGGCGGTCCAGACGTATCACCAGCAGCTCAGCCAGGCGAGCGGGAGTGCGGCGTCGGGGAGTGGAGAGCCACCTCCCCCCCCGATGTGGGAGCCTCCTCCCCCGGAGGACGGGCCGAGCGGCAGCGGCGGACCGTATCAGCAGAGCCCGACAACCACGACTACGATCATGACGGGGCCCACCGCGACGGGAACGGTCTCGGAGCCCCTCCCGACGATCCCGGAGCAGGTGGGCGAGACGTGGGAGGTGCTGTCCGATGCCGGACTGCCGAGCCTCATCTGAGCCAGCCATGGGCTGGCGCTGCTGCACGGCTGAGCCTCGCTGCGTGCTTCACCGCCTGCAGTTGTTCACTTTCTGGCGCCGCGAGCGCACCTCACAAAGGCGGTGAGTCTCCCAACGAGAATCGGGAAGTTCCGAGCGGACTCCCGGCTTTTGAGCTTGAATGGTTAGACGGTGACAGGTACAACGATGACCATGAGGTCGCGTGTGGGTCCCGAGTGAGAAGAGCCCTCGCCGACAGAGCTTCCGGGGGAGAGACGAATCGAGTTGGGGAAGGTTCCTCCGGGGACTTCGTCTCGGGTCGACGGGCCAGGACGGCCTTCATCGAGGTCTTCTCCCCCCCCCGCATAGCGCCGGCGGTCGACAAGGCCGGGGCTCCCATCGGTGCTCGAGCGAGCTGGGACCGCAAGTTGGGTTGGGACTCCTCTCGCCGTCGGGGCGTCGGGGAACTCTGGAGAAGGATCCGGCTCGAGGAACCCGAGATGATCTGGCTATGTTCCGAGTGCCGAGCGTTCTCAGCTATCAACCAGCTGAATCGCGATCGGATGGCTCCCGGCGATTGGCATCGGTTAGCCCAGGAAGGTCTCCGCGATCTCATCCTCTGCATGGAGATCGCGGATCATCAGGTGTCTCGGGGTCGCTTCTTCGCCTTCGAGCATCCTTTGTACGCGTCCTCCTGGACCACGGAGGTGGTGCGAACGATTCTCGGGCTCCCGGGGGTTAAAAGATTGAGGATCGACATGTGTAGGTTTGGCATGAGAGTTGACGATCGAGGACTGAACAAGAAGCCTACCGGGATTATGTCTAACCACCCTCACCTCCTGAGGCTTTTGGAAGGCAAGCTGTGCTCAGGAGATCATCAGCACGCCGTTCTGGAGGGAGGCTCGGTCACCACTAAGGCGTCCCGCTACCCGCCGCAGTTCGTTCAGCTCGTGGCGAGAGCCGTGGCGGAGCAGTGGAGTGGGGCGTCGAGACATCTCCGACCCACGTGGGCCGGGCTCTCCGAGGGTGCGTTTCCGGGAGAAGACGAGGCGGCGGAAGGCGAGGACGCGGCGGAAGCAGAATCCGACGACAGTGGGGATGAGCCAGAGACCAGGGGACCGAGCGCCAAGGCCCATCCGGGCCCAGGTCCCGAGGAACCCGAGCCTCGGGAAGAGGAAAAACGACTCCTGTACAAGCTCCACGTCAACATGGGCCACCCAGACACCCGTAAATTCATCAGGGTGTTCCGGGCCGGGGGGGCCAAGAGGCATCTCCTCCGGTGGGTGGGCAAGGGGTTTAGGTGCTCGGAGTGTGCTGAGAGAGCCAGGACCGGCGTGCATCGCAGGGTGGCGATGCCACGCACCTTCCGATTCAACCATATCGTGGGGGTCGACCTGTTTTACCTCGATTTCCAGGGGGTTACCCATCCCTTCCTGAACATCGTGGATCGCGGATCCAACCTCCAGGTCGTCGTCCGCGTGCCCAATGCCCAGTCCGCCTCGGTTTGGTCCAAGTTTCTCCGATCCTGGATCCGTCCGTTTGGGGCCCCCCACTTCGTGATCTCGGACGGGGGTTCCGAGTTCGGCTCCAGGTTCGCCCGAGGGATGGAGCAGTGGGGGATCTGCCAGCACGTGTGCGACGCGGATTCCCCCTGGCAGAACGGCAGGGTCGAACGACATGGGGGTTGGGTGAAGGAGCGTGTGAAGGCCGAGGTCGACGCGGGCTCCTCTCTTCCCGGGAATCTTCAGGAGCTCGATGATCTGGTGACGGAGTTAGTGGCTCACAAAAATAGGTACTGGCACAGAGGGGGCTTCTCCCCCCTTCAGCTGGTCTTCGGAGAGAACCCCAGGCTGCCCCATGATATTTTGTCAGACGACCACAAGGGGTTGCCGGGGTGGCAAGACTCCGTCAGGCCCGCCTCAGAGCAAGATGAGGCAGGGGCCGAGTTCTCCAGGGCCCAGGAGGTCCGGGCGGCCGCCCGGCGGCTCGCCATGGAGACCACGTCCCGCGAGAAGATCAGCCGCGCCTCGAGAGCCAAGGCCCCGGGGACCCGGACTTTCACCCCGGGCCAGTGGGTCTTCATTTGGAGGCACTTCTCTAGGACCTCCTCCCGTGCTGACGCTTTAGGTCGCAGGCGGGACGGTTGGACGGGTCCCGGGGTCGTGGTGCTGGCCGAAGGCGGGTCGACGGTGTGGGTCGCGGTGAGGGCTCGTCTTTGGAAGTGCAGCGTGGAGCAGCTCAGGCTGGCGAGTCCAGAAGAGGAGTGCGGGCTGCAGCTGGCCCAGGACCCACAGTGGCAGCAACTGCTGCAGGCTGCCCAGACTCGTCGGGTCACCGCCGTCGACGTCATGAGAGAGGGGCCCCCCCTGGACGAGGCTTGGGACGAACCGTCTCAGCCTCAAGCGGACCCGGGACCGCGAGTGTCTGGCGGGGGACCCGAACCAGCGGAGGAGGCCGTGCTCCGGCCTCCCACCCCCGTCTTGGAGACCGGGCCTCCTGTCCCGAGAGGGCGACCGGTCAGGCTCGGGGGAGGCTCGTCTAGGGCTGAGCCCCCCTCGAGGCTCCACTCGATCCCAGAGACCGAGGAGCTCCGGTCGGAGCCTCCGACGGCGCTCCCGTCTCCACGGGGGTCGGACAGTCTCGAGGTCCCGGGGGCCACGGCCGAGTCGAGAGACACGTCTACTCCTCCTCTCGAACCCGCCCCCTCTCCTCCGGCTCCCTCTCCGGTCGGTTCCCTCCCCTCGTCTCTTCCTCCGTCTCCTCCGCCCACTCCACCTCCAGGCCTCGACCCTCCTCGAGGTGAGAAGGCTCGCCGACTGGCGCAGCCCGAGGACGTTCCCTGGTGCGTCCGTTCGTCCGAGGCCTCTCGCCGGGCGGCGAGCAGTCCGCCCGAGACGAAGCGGGCGCGCCTCGACGAGGCGGCGGACGAGGGCGTCCGGCCGCCCGCCACAGGGGAAGGGAATGAAGGGAACTCCTCCTCCCCCCCCTCCGGTGGTGGTGGTGTCCAGGCCTCCTCCTCTCCTCCTCCCGGCTCCTCCCCGGCGGACCCGGCCAGGCCAGGGATGATCAGGGGGCACGAGCGCTCACGCTCCGTGTCCGAGATTGCGAGAGACTTCGAGAGTAGAGGACGCCCCCGCTCGAGATCCCCCCCCGGGGTCGAGGGCCCTCCGTCGGAGGACTTCTGGGTGTTTCCGGGGTCCGAGGGTTTGTCAGTGCGGTCAGTCCGCGAGGACCGGGCCGAGGAAACGAGAGAGGGTGACGGTGGAGTTTTCGCGGCGGGCCGAGGGGGCGAGGTCAGTTTAAAGAAGCTTAGTCC
Organism: Prorocentrum cordatum; assembly: GCA_963575745.1. Taxonomy (NCBI): domain Eukaryota; class Dinophyceae; order Prorocentrales; family Prorocentraceae; genus Prorocentrum; species Prorocentrum cordatum. The sequence goes on along the minus strand of CAUYUJ010018349.1, from coordinate 450,624 downwards.
CGATGAGCGGGCCAAGTTCGACGCCTCTGACAAGAAAGAATGGGGAGCCATGATGCAGTCTGGAGCTGTCGAGGTCGTTTCCCCCAAGCAGGCGGATAGGGTCAGGAAGCTTCACCCCGACCGCATCATCTCGTCGAGGATGGTGCGGAGGTGGAAGCCGGTGGAGGGCACTTTCGTCGATCCGGTCGCGAAATCCCGCTGGTGCGTGCACGGGCACCGGGACCCCGACTCCGGAGCGCTGGCGGTGTACGCCCCGACACCGCAGACGTCGCCCATCATGATGTTTCTTCAAATCATGATGAACCTGTCCATGTGGGGGGACATCGCGGATGTCAAGAACGCGTTTTGCCAGTCAGATCCCATGAAGCGGGCGCAAGGTGAAATATACGTTGAACCGTGTGAGGGGGTGGATGTCCTCCCAGGATCCCTCATCCGTCTCCTGGTCAACGTGTATGGCCTTGACGATGCTCCGATGGCGTGGAGGCGAACCGTGGTGAAGTATCTGCAACAGCACGGATTCGCGAGGAGCCTCCTGGAACCGTGCTGGTGGATTCGCTACGGCCCGGGCGGTGACATCCAGAATATGATGCTATTGGAGGTTGACGACTTCATGATTGCTAGCTCGTCCCCGGAGTCCCGGGCGTGGCTTCGAAAAACTCTTGAGGCACGCTTCACCTTCGGCAAGTACCGTGACTGTCGCGGAGGTCCGGTGGACTTCGCCGGCCGCAGGCTCACCTTCCATCCCCGGAAGGTCCAGGTGGACCAGGAGAAATACATACTTGAGGAGATCCGGTCCCTGTCCGTCGCCAAGGGCCGGATGGGGTGCAAGGGCGCCCCCCTGGAGCATGACGAGTTCACCTCCCTCAGGTCCCTGGTCTATAAGTTCAACTGGGTTGGGCGGGGGGCGAGGCCAGAGGCAGCTGGCATCGCCAGCATCCTGGCCAGCCGGCTGGGGGCGCCCGCGATCCAGGACGTGCAGCTGGCCAACAAACTGGTGCGCCACCTCAGAGCCACGGCCTCGAGGGGCCTGACGGTGTGGAAGCTTGACCCGGAGTCCTTCGCCTTTGTGTCCTTCTCGGACGCCGGGGGAGCGGGTGCAAACGCCAGCATGAGCGACGAGAGAAGCCTGCCGGAGGACCCCACCCAGGGAGCCTGGATGGCCCTGGCGACCGACCGGGCCATCATGAGCAACCAGACGGTGAAGGCTTCACTGCTGGGCTGGCGGTCGTGCAAACTTCGTCGCAAAGTACCTTCGACGCTGGCCGGGGAGACCCAGGCGCTATCCGCAGCTGTCGCCGAGGTCGAGTTTCTGCAGGTCATGTACCGTGACGTGATCTTCAGGGATGTGGACATCCCTGACTGTCGGAGGGCCTCCGGGCCCTTCACGACTGTCCTAAGGACAGACTGCGCGCTGGGGGCCCGTGAGGGCCAAGTCCACGTGGTGGACGCGAAGTCCATCCACGATACGATGCAGAAGGAGGGGAACGCGAGCGCCAAAGACAGGAGAACGGCCCTGGACCTGGCGATCATATGTGAGGCGCTCGAGCGAGCACACGGTCGAGTGCGGTGGGTGCCGCGCGGCCGAATGCCAGTCGACTCCCTCACGAAAGACGACATTACCAAAAGTAATGCTGCTTTATTTGACTTGATGGCCCATGGCCGCCTCAGCCTGGTAGATGAAGGAGGCGAGCTGGATCGGAGACGGACGTGCCCAGAACTCAAGGACCGATCCCAGTCGGCCTCTCGTCGAGAGCTGTCCCAGACCAAGACCTTCGTCACCTGGAGGGAGTTCCTGGCCCAGGATGGTGGTGGTGGTGGTGGTCTCCTCCTCTCCTCTCCCCTCTCCTGCGATCCCTGCTCTCGGCCGGCCGGCTCTCTACCTTTTCAGTAATTTTCTCCTGTTTTCCCACTTCCTAGGAGTGGGGATGTCACTGACGGGGGCCGTGGGGGGAAACGGCCCTCTCCCTTTTCCGTGCTGGTTTTCAGGATTTTCCCTGCTTCCCGTCATCACTGACGACAGGGAGCTGAACCTACTAGAAATTCTGACGAGTGTGGAAGGATGCCAGATTTGTCAGTCTAGGTTCAGCATGTGGTGTGCGAGTCAGGTCTGTACCCGTGATTCGCCTGTGTTGGCTCAAGGGAAAAACATCTGCCCAATCCTCCTGCTGCCACACCTCGCTATTACAGTCCGCCGCTCCGCTTATTCTGCTGCTGGGTAGGTCTGTAAGGATCTGTGGAGGGAGCCTCGCAGATCATCGCAGGCAGTATCACCTGCCTTGCACACTAGGCTCTACACTCTAGGGAGGACAGTCTCACTCTGGATGAGCTCGCCCCGATGCGCGCTTGCACCTGCCACTTTTAAGGGTTGTGAGGCCCACCTTCTTACTTCGTAGCACCCCTACGATAATCCTCCAGCTGTCGAGCCTACTGATCGGATGGGGTTGATTTGGATATGTTTTGGTGTTGAGTTCCAACTTGGCCGACAGTATTGATACCATGCTGCGTCTGCATTTTCACTTTAAGAGTGGGTTTCCCCACTCGGGCTGGGAGGCCACACGCACTGCACGCATCATTTTTTTTGGCAGTGCCAGGCCACCCACTTGACAATATTGAGGGAGGTTGGGAGGTTTGGAAGTTTCGTTTCTGATTCAAGATGAGGTGGCCCTGGCAGTGCTCGCGCTGCAGTGGTGGGGCGTCGCCATATTTGCGCCGCCCCCCCACCACGCGTAGAGCCTGTCTTAGCGCTGGGTCAACAAAAAGGAGGAGGGGGAGGAGGAGGACGAGGAGGAGGAGGAGGAGGAGGAGGAGGCCGAGGCTTTGCCGCCACCTCCCTGTCCTCTTTCGCCCCCCTCCTCTTTCTCCTCCTCCTCCTCGTCATATTCCTCCTCCTTCTCCTCCTCCTCCTCTACCGTCCGCCCCTCGCTCTCCTCGTCCTTTTCCAACCGTCATGCTTATAAGAGGAGGGAGGGCCGGAGGAACGGGAAGAGGAGGAAGGAGGAGGATGAGGAGGAGGAGGAGCGAGGAGGAGGAGGAGGAGGAGGAGGAGGAGGAGGAGGAGGAGGAGGAGGAGGAGGAGAGGAGGAGGAGGAGGATG